>JAJLYZ010000002.1:600000-1113582 GCA_030571835.1 Yamadazyma dushanensis | reverse complement strand
CAGGTATGCAGGGTTGTTCATGGTTATGTCGTATATCGAACCGGACAAAGAGCCTCAATTGAGTATTGAGGGCATTCAAGAGGGTAGAGTGGCTGCCGATTCTATCGGTAAGCTTGGGATCGATCATAATGATCTTTTTGACAGGAACGTAATTGTGTCAGACGGTAGAGTTCACATCATTGATTTCTCACATGCCACCTTCAAGAAGACAAGTGCCGAAGATATTGGATTCGGTGGCGTCATTGAAAAAGAGAGAGAATACAACGCAAAGAAAACAGTCGAAATGGCCCCTGTTGCCCCACAAACTCTAAGGGTTCCTGAAGACTCAAGTATGAGCGATGACAAATCCGACCCTCCCAGTTCATTGTCGCTTGGGAGTGATCAAGTTGATTCTGCTGATACCACTGTGACTAATCCAATATCTGCCTCCCCAAATATAATGGCCTACGACAGGATCTTCGAATCCATTACAAATCCCAACAGCCAAGATGAGGAATAAGGACTCTATCGTTCTCTTGTTTCGCTGCCTGGTGTTGTATTATACATATAAACGAGTGGTGAGTGATTCTATTGGTATTGCAAATCAAGATGCCTGTGTTTGCAGAAGTACTCAGTGGCTATATCAAAGCTCAGGGCTATTGTTCTTGCTCTGTTGTGTACCTTTGCCATTAATTTCAGCAACAAACAGTCACAAGATGGTTGCCAATTTACATGTTTTGAGTCAGAAAATGAGAGTTCATGAAATATATTAGAAGATATGGTACGTGGAGGTCATAAAAGAGACCTGATTCACAGTCTTTTCGTGAATAACCACGTGAATCAATGGCCTTACTAGTTAACAACTCTGTGCTTTTTAGCTGCTTTCTTGTTCTTTTTGCTGTGCTTCTTGCTACTGGACTTGTCTTGTAAGTAAAAAGGCTTCTAATTGAGCTTGTTTACCACCATAGAATAACGTCTTGGCTTTGTCTTCTTGTTAGTCTCCAACATGGAAAAATTAAGTTTGGACAAATCTCTAGAAGCTCTGGCTTCATCTGCACTACCAAACCCTTGTGACATGTAACTTCTTGACCTAGCATAAGCATTCAATAATTCGCTTGCTGTCGGGTAAACTCCATTACCCCCATCTTCTACTTTCTTGGTTTTTATGTGGATACTGTACATGGCTTCCAAGTAGTACTTTGGAACTCTTTGAGATACAATAGCCGTAGGTGGGATATGTTCTCTTAACTGATCGATTGGTAATACACCATTACAAACTAATTCCCCGTTAGTGTACGCGAAGTTAGGGAACACAAGATCTGGGCAATCACACCTTATGTTAAGTGTCAAAAAAGATTGGCTGCGAAATTCACATTTGATTACTTTGATTGCAAATTTATTTCCTATTCATGATACATACATCATTTGGACAATACTTTTTCAATAGCATCGACCAAGATGTCGGCGTGCTTTTCTTCAAATACCAAAGTTGGTCTTAATCTAACAGAATCTTCGGCACATCCTCCAATATTGACCCCTACGGTCTTCATGTCAGATAAGAATACGTCTCTTTTGGCTGGTTCTTCGAATGACCAGGCAATGAAAGTACCTCTATCTTTACCTCTTAAGTTCTTAAAGTCAGCTGGGTACTTAGCTTGCAACTTTTCCAACTTAGCGTAAAGATAAGCACCAACTCTCTTGGAAACAGCACTCAAATCGTTTTTGACCACTTCGGCACCAATAGCACCACCCAAAATCATTCTAGCTGGGTCTCCACACCAGGTGTTGAATTGACGGTATGGAGTATTTGGAATGATTTCTTTATCGTGGAAATAGTACCCAGCAGTTTGGAACTTCTTGGAGAAAGTAACCATATCAGGAGGAGGAGTGATGTTGAGATGTTCATGACACCAGAAAGTACCAGTAGCACCTACACCGGTTTGAACTTCATCAACAATCATCAAAGATCCGAATTTCAATGTCAAGTCTCTTAATCCTTGGAAAAAGTAACTTGATCCATGGTTATCACCACCTTCAGATTGAATTGGTTCAATCAACAAAGCAGCAATTGGACATTGCCAGTTAGTGTAAAGATCTTCAACGATCTTCAAGCATCTATCATCTTCAACCTTGTTCTCAGCTTCGTATTTGTCCAATGGATACTTATAAGATGGGAATTGGGCCTTTGGCCATTTAAAAGATGGCAAGTCTAATTTATGGATTGGCTTGGAACAAGTAGTAGAAGCAGTAGCAAATAATCTACCATGGAAGGATCTTTCGAAAGATAAAATAGCCAATTCTGGAGATCCAGGAGCTTGGTTCTTCATAACAGATTCCGATTCTTCTGTAGTGAATTTAGTAGAATAACCTCTCTTTTGAGATTGATACCACATGAAAGCAGCCTTAAAAGCCAACTCATTGGCATCAGCACCACTCAAACCAGACCACACCTTATCTTGACCTTTTGGAGCAACATCTAATAATCCTTGGACAATGCTTTCGAGATCAGAACTGGGGAAATTACCTAAAGCAGGTCTGTTAACAAGAGCACTAATCATCTTTGGGGATTTTGCAGCCTCGATCAAAGCAGGGTTATTGTAACCTAATGGAATAGAAGCAATTTGAGCGTACACGTCCAAATAAGTGTTACCATCAGCATCAACTATATAGTTACCCACGGATTTCCCATAATCAGCAACAAAGTAAGTACATCTGTTGTCAAAAACCTTACCTAAAGAATCCTTTTTGGCATTCGATTGAGGACCTGGAAAAGAAGTCACAAGTTTAGGACCTTGTGGTTCGTTTGGGAAGTACTTTTCAGCAATAGACATTGATGAGTTATAATTATCGGGAACAACTGACAATTAAATACTTTAGAATCATCTCAAGGTTTTTTGGCGCAATCGCCCGATTAAGCAACTGCCGCCAATATATAATTCCGCTTGGGGAATGTGTTTGCGCTGGCGGCATAGGAGAGCGTCAACCGGAGAAGAGTCATTGGGAACAGAACGGGTAGACATGGCTATAGATGAAGGTTAGGAGACAGTGGAAATGTGGTTAAATATCCGACAGCTACTCACGTCAAACAATAGTTGTCGGTTATAAGTGATTTATTCTTTTTTGGGACTTGTTTTTGTGGATGGTACGAAAGTTCATTTTTGTGACAGTTTACGTTTGTCAAAGTTGATCTGACACAAAACAGTTTCAACAAATAAAAAAAAAGTGCTATGCATCTATTTGCAGCCTTTAGTTGACTTTTGCAGTTTGATGTTGATTTTTTGGCATCTGTTGCAGCGGTTGCAATTGTGGCATATACATGGTTCGCACACGACGTTTATATATTTTCAAGTCTGCTCATCGAAAACAAACAAACCTAAGGGATGACAACACAACAAGATAAGATGTCGATAAGTATGGATGAGATTGATCAGATGATCACGGCTTCCATGAATGAGACGGAAGCAGTGCATCATTTGGAAGAATCCGGACACAAAACCGATGATTCTACCAAGAACGGCACTGACTCGCACAACCAAAAGAGACAAGCGATGTTTGACGGAGAATCTGGAGACAACAAAAGAGCTAAGACCGAGTTGGATTTGGAATTGGAGATGGCCATTGGCGGAGGAGAAACCAGTGGTGAGTCCGGAGAGAACACACATCAGAATAATGAACAAATTGAACCAGGTACTGGTGATGAGATGGAGAATAGAAACAATATAGAAGCGGTCAATCACTCCGAAGCAGTGGATGGGGAAGAACACAAAGACGATAACACACAAGAGGTCACAGATGCGAATTCAGATGTAGGAACTGTTGTGCATCAGGGGATAGCTATTCCAGCAGATAGTGAGTTGTTAAATAAGAGCAGTGCTTTTACAGCATATAACGAGTTATCCAGTCAGCTCCCCACACTCCCAGTGAAACCCAATAGTCACCTCACAGCTTTGCCTTTGGCCATAGTGGCGGCAGATTATCTTCCCCCCAAAATCCAATTACTTGTGAATACGCTACCTTCATTAGACAATTTGGCTACTCAGATTTTGAGGATATTCACCGTGGGTCCATACCAGAAAATCATTGATTTGGCTTCTAATGTAGATACAGAACAAGGGGCTAGTTTCAAGGCGTTGACTTCGGTATTTGCTTTCACTAAACAATTATATTCTGAAGAAGAGCCTTTCTTATCTGTTGAACATATTGCGCCTAAGATCTGGAAGGACGGTGAAAAGACTCCAGTATTCTTCAAGAGTCGTGAACAAAGTATAGAATCGACTTTGAGGAAGACTAATCTTGCTACTTTTTTATTGGCTACAGTTGGTGGGGTGGATGTTGGGTTCTTCTACTTGAACGAATCATTTTTAAACATTTTCTGTCCATTGAACAATCTCGACCCAGAGAATAGTTTAAGCAATAGTAATGACAAAGGAATGAGTCTTCAAGGAGGAAACACAAATGTTATTGGTGACAAAGTGGGCAAATTATTGAAACCACAAGCTACATTATACTTAGACTTGAAAACTCAAGCATATATATCTGCCATTGAAGCAACAGAAAGAGAACTCGAAGAAGACGCAGAAGGAACTCCAGAAAGGTCAAGAGAAGAGATTTTAGATGATATACTTCCAGAGAATTTAGAGCAAATTTTACTTCACAAGAGAGATACCAAGACTCTTAGTACTACCGAGTTAGATTTCATTGAAAGGTGCAGAGGACGTCGGAATGTGCTATTGAACTACCATGATAACAAGAACTTGAGTGTGGAGTACGAATGGTATCAATTTCTCAGAGATTTGTTCGAGTTTGTCAGTAAGAATATGCTCTTCTTGATCTGGGGAAACAAGAAAGTTACCAAAGCCCCCAGAAATGACCAAGAACCAGAGAAAATCGAAACTCCAACCGAACAACCGCAAAATATCACTAAACCGTCAGATATCACCGACACTTTCTTACCTTCGGAGATTTTGGAACAACAATTGCATGTTAATCTTGCCAATAAGCCAACAGGAAGAATCTCCAACAGAAGACCATGGACCAGAGAGGAAGAGAAAGCTCTTAGACATGCTTTGGAACTTAAAGGACCTCATTGGTCTAGTATTTTAGAGCTCTTTGGTGCTGGAGGAAAGATCTCCGAGGTATTGAAAAATAGAACCCAAGTTCAACTCAAAGATAAAGCAAGAAACTGGAAAATGTTCTTCTTGAAAAGTGGACTCCCGGTTCCTCAGTACTTACAGAAGGTTACAGGAGACTTGGATAGAGAAGATAAGTCCAAAAGAGCTAAGAAGAATGCAGCAGCTCCAATTCCGAATATACCCAAAAAGTGAAAAATTACCACGCACGAAATTAAATAAGGAGACTTTTTGATTCATTAAACATGGTTGATTTAAATTGTATTGCTGATGTTTGCGTGGTGCCAATTGGTACAGGAAGTGCATCTGTGTCTGATGAAGTGACTATGTTGACAAAATTTTTAAGGGAAAACTCTGACGGGATCACAGTTACCTTACACTCAGCTGGTACCACTATTGAAGGAAACTGGGACGTGGTCATGGGAAAGATCGGACAGGTACACGAATTGTTGCATAAGAATGGGGTTGTAAGGATCCAAAGTGACATAAGAGTGGGAACTAGAACTGATAAAGCCCAAAAATCTTATGAAAAGGTGCAAGTAGTGGAGGAAAAGTTGAAAAAACTTGTATAGTAATGTATCATAGAATGTACAGTAACAAAAAGGTTATTTTTCCATGTCTTTAGTCCATTGGTCGAGTTCATCCACCAAGGATTCAAAATGTTGCGTTTGGGATTCGATCTTGTCGATAGTTTTGATGTATGTTTGGAAGTTTTCATCTAAAGTGTTAGTTAACATGATCGAATTGATTGGACAAATTGCATGGAAATTGGACGGAAATTGAACATGTCATTGAACATGTCATTAACATAAATGCTGTGTGACAATTCACGTCCTTGTACCAATTTTACGTACCTGTGAGTTCTAAGGCATTTGCATTTCTCTCTAACACGTTCAAATTCTGCTCCAACTTAATGTAATTCAACGATTGGTTGGTGTTTAAATTCTCAAGAAGATTCAAGTCCACAGTGGACACTTCCGTATCGGATTCTATGACTTTCGAAAGGGTGTTGAGTCCATGGTATGCCAATTTCAGCGTATCCTTCAGTGAAGACATAGAGACATGAATTTTTCTCAAGAATCCTTTAAGCTGTATCGAGAATAGGATTAAATAGGATCAAACCTTGGATTGAATAGGACCGAATAGGACCAAATAGGACCAAATAGGACCAAATAGGACCAAATAGGACCAAATAGGCCAACTAAGACCAATAAGGACCAATACACCTCGTTCCGTCAATACTTCTATTCTATTTACAGTTAACGACCTCTAAACATTTTATACATAGGTTCTTTAGATGCCATGATATTAGCCCATTTTCTCGTTGGATTATTATTAAGTTTCTCCAAGTAGTCCACAGGTTCTGGTTTAGTGATCAAAGAAGTAGGACTAACTCTAATCAAAGACTTCTTTGTGGCAATTTCACAGATTCCTGGCAATTTTGCAGATGCTTTTCTCAAGGTATCTTTGACTAATTTCTCATGGATATTACCTTTAATTTCAAATAACACTTTACCAGTTCTAACTCTGGTAGCCCAATGGGAAAATGAACCTTTACCTTTACCCATTCTTGTCTGGTTACCTTTGACACAAACAGCTATATTACAAGTGAATCTGGTGACTATCTCAGCACCTGTGTTTCTAACACCTCTTTGAATGACATTGAATGCTTCTTTTAATTGAGTGGCTGTCATCCTTATACCATTAGATTTCAATCTCAACCCATAGTTTCCAAAAGCAATGGTGTTACCTTTGATGGAACCTCCAGTTCTCGCACCTACTCTTCCTTTCATTCCTTTCCTTATTCTCTTATATCTTGGGGCATATTCGTGTTTAAATCTAGCACTCAAAACGGCCATGGGTGATATTGGCGACACAGGTTTGTGTAAACCTGCTCCAATACCCGTGAAACCTCTTATGTTGATCAAAGATCTCGTTAGATTGAACATTTACTTTGGTGAAAAATTTGAAGTTTGAGATTGAAAAACTGGAAAAACAAAAATGGATTTTGTGTTGCAAAATTTTATGCTGCAAAACTTTTCATTACTTTTATATATACAAGAAAGTACTTAACGAATTTCGATGTTGAAATACTTGATCAAGTCGTTTTCGACATTTTCATGGATATCATTGATTTCACTTTTGGTCAAGTTTCTGTCCATAGATTGGTAGTTAACTCTATAACACTGAGAGTGTTTGTTAGTCTTGGGATGAACAAATTCATCAATCAAAGACACACTTTCAATCAAATCTCCACCATAGTTTCTGATAGACTCCATCACATCATTAGAATGCATGGTTGAGCCTTGTGGAAGCCAAAATGATACATCTCTTTTGATACCAGGGAACTTGGAGTATGGTTGGAAAGTAGAAACCACGCCTTGCGAGAACTGTTGACTAAACCGTTCATCAAGAGTCCAGAATAACCTGATATCTGGAATCCCAAAAAGTAACATGGCAATTCTATCCAAACCAACTCCAAAAGCCCATCCAATTACGTCTTTATCTAATCCACTATTAAGATAAACTGGTTGTCTCACAAGTCCTGAACCGCAACACTCTAACCATTCACCTTTCCACCAGACTTCGATTTCGTAAGAGGGAGCCGTCCACGGGAAATAAGCTTCCACCCACCGTACTTTCAAAGGTTCATTAAGGTACTCTTCGGTAGAACCCGCCAATCTGGCAGATTCTTTGGCTGCCTCGAAAACTGTGTGAACCAAAGACTCCATAGTTCTTTTAAGGTGAGCTGATACTAAATCCACTTCTTTATCGGACATATAGTCTTGTTTTGGGTTTTCGGTACTTGAAGGTGTACAGTCCTCCACAATCAAGTTGGTCTTTGGGATACTGTCTATATCTTTTTGGAGTTGCTCCAATAAATTTGAATGTTTTCTAGACCATATTCTAGCACCCTCCATCTGATGAAATCCCGGATAGTGGGTTCTGTCTATTTCGTCTCTACGATACACATCGGCAGTGATGAAGTATCCTGGAGTTTTACACTTGCTGAAACACTCTCTTTCGTGGGCTGATGTATGTGTACGTAAAAGATGGTCTTTGTTGAGGTAATAAGTGTCTGATTTGGATCTTCCTGGGTGATCTTGAGGGAACCCCAACGTATCGAAATTTTCATACGTGGTCACCACAGGCTTGAAATCATTGTAGAATGTGTACCCCAAGCCATCGAAGTTCTTTTGGATCAAATCCTTTAAGATTCCAATGGGATGATTTGGGTTCTGATGAAGTTGTCTTTTGGTGAGGTCTAAAATGAAAGGAGGAACATTAGTCCATTCGTCTGTTTTGAATTTCTTTCCGTCTATGTCTATGTGATCGGGAAATTGACGCTGAACATTGGTGGTGTATGTCCTGAGACTGCTTAGCACGTTCAACTTCAAACGGTTGACTTGTCTGAGTAAAGACATTGGATGGAATGTCGGATTTTTCAGATTTTTCAATTCTCACCGAGAATGTACTTTATGAGTCGAACACAAACACGAAGAGTGTCATTGGTTGGGGATTACAAAGTATTTTGTGGTTTGTTGATAATGTGTTGTATTTGATTCCGGGTCTGGTGTTTGGGTCTGTTTCTTCTCTTTTACCCAGTAAATTTTGTTAGTGTTGATTTGCTGCTTACGTAAGCAATGTGGCTGCAAAATCTCCCACTTCTCATTGTACCACCACTACAAGATCACAAATTCTATGTTATTTATGTACATGTTCTATTACCAAGTTTCTTGGATGTATCTACCTGTGTTCTCCATAGCACGGAGGTACTGCACTGCAGCTGCCTCTGGTAAAGATGACGTCAAAATCAGGATGATTGTTTCTCTGATTTGCGTAGGCATAGACCCACTAGAACCACAGATATACACTATAGCATTCTGATTGAGAATAAGGTCTGCTACCAACTGCTTTTGTTCGTAAAGACCATGTTGGACATATTGTTTCTTTACTGTAGTTGAACGAGAAATACAAGGGAATAAAGTGATTAGTCCCTTGTCTTGAAATTGTTTCCATTCATCTTTGAACAAGAAGTCTGTATCTTCAGATCTGAATCCGTAAAATAATGTCAACAGTCTAGACCCAGCTTCTTGTCCAACAACAGACCTGATAGGTGCTATACCAGTACCTGCACCAACCAAGATTAATGGTGGTTTGGCTCCTTTTATGGAAAATGTAAGATCTTGTTTATGGAGTGAGTAAACTATCTCATCACCAACATTTAATTTCTTAATCCAATCACTACAAAGACCGACTCTAGTTCTCTTGATGATAGTTTGATACTCTACCATGGCAATGGCCAATTCAACAGTATTCGGATTTGGCTTGGATGCTATCAGGAACAATCTTGGTTTGATATGAGGAAATAAATTGAATATATGAGCAATAGGAATGGTCAAATTGTTTTGAAACTCAACCAAAGTTTCTAAAATCAGCCTTCTTGGTCTATTGGCATAGTTGTATAAGTCTTCACTGTTTTCAAAACCACAAAACTCTTTAAGTTTCTCCTTCTCTCTATCTCCATCTTCTGTCGACCCGTCAACAAAATGCCAAAGACTAAAGAAAAACGACCTAGTAGGAATGGCCATGATATCTAAATGGTGAGTTAAAAGGGTCCTAAGTGTTAGTTGGGACACTAAACCACCTTCTATGTTGGGTAAAGTACCCTTTATAACTAATGGCTTATCTGCCACTGCAAGCCAATGGCTCTGCAGCTTCAATAAGGCCTGGACATTGGCTGGGTCATTGGAAGGAAAGAGACCCAAAGTATCTCCTGGTTGGTATTCAAGACCTTCTTCTTCAATGATTAAGTGTCTGACATCTTGGAAATGGTCTGGTGGAGTAATACGAGAGTTACCCTTAACCTTACCAACCCTAAGACCACCGCTTTCAGCCCTGGAAAGAGATAAGGCTTTATCGGATGCGGTCACAAGTACATCCTCAGCACTAGAGTCTATCACGGTGGCATTATGTGGCCTTAATACTGCACTATCATCCATCTTCTTCAAATCAGGAAAATGACCCGAGAGAGAGTCCATCAAATGAGTTTCCCATTCAGTATAATAACCATCATGACCTTCGGGACTCTGCTCATCAGCTTCACATCTAACAGTGAGCTCCTGAGATCCTAATTGAAGCAACCTATTATGAAGCTTCTTAATAGCATAATTAAATTTGGGGTAAGAAGAGTCACCAAGACCAAAAGTAGCGATATGAAGATGGTTTAAAAGATCACTGGGTAACTTCCTCTTCAAAAGGAACTTCATGAACTTCTTCCCATTCCGAGGAAGGTCTCCTTGGCCAGCTGTAGCACATATAATGATCAAATATTCCGTCTCGGTCACGAGATTTTTCAATGGATAATCATCGAGGGCAGCGATTCTTGGATTAAGCAGTAAATATCGAAGTCTTTTTTGCAAGAAAAACGCATAGTCTTGTGCGGTACCTGTATCAGATCCATAAAGAATCGTCACAGATGTTTTAGAACTCATACAACAGTAGCAACAAGTATCTCTGGAAAAGAAAGAGTCGACTCGGAATAACTAATGGCGGTATGAGAAGTCGCGGCATGAAGTCGCGGAATTTTTCACCATAAACAACCAATACTGTCAAAATGGTTCCTAAAAGAAAGAGTCAGGCCGCTGGTTCAGATAGTAAGCGGGCGAAAGCGCACTCTCCACAAGAGTTCAGTGACTTCTATAATTCCACCTTGAGTTTGGTGTATGAGTTGAGGGATGATAACAATGAAAGGGAATTGGTTGCACCGTTCATGAAAGTACCTTCCAAAAAACAGTATCCCGATTACTCGAAAATTGTAACCAATCCCATTTCTGTGTCTGATATTCAGCGGAAAGTACGTGGAGGAAAGTACCTGAACAGTTCAAGCGCCGATTTTTTGAGTGATTTCAAGCTTTTACTTGACAATGCTAGGTTGTACAATGATCCTGATTCATGGATTGCGAAAGATGCCACAAAGATCTATGACTTTGTGAAAGATCAAGTTGCTGGGTTCTCAGGAGAAGAAAATGGGGACTTGATTACTGAAGCCAGAAGATTGGTGGAGGAAGTCATCAATTATGACTTCCCTAAAATTGGTGTTATTTCTAATCCATTCTTGGAAGTAGTGGAAAGAGACGAGTATCCTGATTATTATCGTGTTATCAAGACTCCTACATCTTTCAACCAAGTATTGGATACCATTGAAGAAATTATTGATCCAAATGATTCCGTCCAGAACAATCTTGATAGATTTTATGATGAAGTGCATTTGATTTTTGTAAATGCTCAAACTTATAATGCCGAGGAATCTTTACTTTATGAAGATGCTACAAGATTAAGTGATCTTTTCGAAGAGAAATTCAGTTTGTTGAAGGCTAAATTCCTACCCGCCGAACCTACTAAATTGAAGCTTAAATTAAAGGCTCCAAAACCCAAGGAAGAAACACCAGTTCCAATCCCTGCTCAAAGAGGTAGAAAGAAGAAGGTTATAGAAGAACCAGAAGAAGAAGATGATGATGACAGCGATAGTGAGGACGATAGCGAAAATGACGAAGACGGCGAAAGAATGGAAGAAGATGAGGAAGAAGAGGAAGAACAAGCACCTGTGATTCCTACTTTGGAATCCAATGTCATGGGCCGTACTCAAGATTTGGGGTCTACAGCTGAAAACTTCATAACAGAAGCATACATTGGATCATCTGCTTCGACCGTTCCTCAGATCTCAAGTCAAATCCAAGAAATCAATGGTTACAGACTCACCCAACCTCCAAGCAGGTACCAACTCATGAAAAACTCATTGTTCCCACTTGAATCGGATTCTATCTCCACGCTATTCGAATACAAGTTCCCAGCAAATGGTTACCGTACTCAAAGCTACAGTCTATCGTTACCACCAGATTCTTCTTCCTTCATTACGTTTTCTTTCAGCTTACATGATTACTTGTTGAGGTTACAAGAGAGCTATGGAAGTGGCGGTAGTGCAGAGGAAGAATTCCAATGTAAACTTTACGTCAACGAAGAAGAGGTTCAAAGCACAGTAGATGTTACAGAAAACCGAAAAGAGGACAAATTAAAGCTCACTTATGATTTGAAATTGACCTACGGTCTCAATCTTGTGACATTCGAGTGTAAGGTGGCACCAAGCGCCAGTAAAGTCATCAGAAAGTCCGAAACTAGACAAGAAGAAATTGACGAAATCGCCGGTAGACACACTAGACACCAATTGCAACAGATGAAGATGTCATGGGAAGTGGAAAAAATCACTTTCTTCATTGTTTGCAGCAGCTCATGAATCCTTTATCTGTAATATTACATGTACTTTATTTACCAATGCAAAAACTAGAGAACACCACTCCAAGAATCTCTTCCACTCCAATAGCATCTCCCGTGATCTTACCTATACCTTCAACTGACTGTCTGAGTGATTCAGTAGCCAAAACTATGTCATCCTCGTCTCTGAAGTCTTCGAATTGACTGAATCCATAAAGGACATCATTTACGAGTAGATCTTTCACTCTTTCGGACACATTTATGGGATCTGATGAGTCTGATTGAGACACATCTTTGAAGATGGATGTAAGTTTCTGTACCAAGCTGGGTATTCCTTTACTGTTCACACAAGACACAGAATAGATCTCGTCTATTCCTGTCATTTTTGTGAAACTCTTCACATATGATTCCTTGACTTGATCATCTCCAAGATCCTGTTTGTTGAGTACACCAATGATTCGTACCCCATGACTTTTCATGTCTTTAATATGGTCAAGGAAACCTTTATGAACTTGGTCAAATTCTTCTCCCATTGGTAGTACCACTAATGCAACATCACTTTGTAAACTCTTTTGTTTAGCACGTTTTATACCTTCAGCTTCTATCTCATCGACAAACTGCAAATCTCTTACTCCTGCAGTATCCCCAACCACAACTTTATACCCCTTTATATCTAGAGGGATATCAATAGCGTCTCTTGTGGTACCTGCAATGCTACTTACAATGGCAGCATCTTTATTGGCCAACACATTCAACAACGACGACTTCCCAGCATTAGGAGGTCCTAATAATGCTATTTTGATCCCTTTCAACAACACTTCGGATCTGTTAACCTTCTCCAAGAACTGATTTATATCATTTCTGATGCTTTGAATGCTTTTTGCAACTTGGTCAAAGAGTGTTGCAACTTCATGTACGTCGTGATCTTCCCCGAAATCTATGACTGTAGTCAATAATGCTATGTTGTTGAGTATTTCTTGTCTCCACTGGAGGAAAAGATGACGATTTTGACCCGTCATAGATGAGAGAGCAGACACTCTTTGCGATTCTGTTTCTGCATCGATCATTTGCCGTACTCCTTCAAGCTCCGTAAGATCGAATCGTCCATTCAAGAATGCTCTTTGTGAGAACTCTCCATTCTCGGCGTATCGTATTTGTACGTTATTTTCCGGATCGTGTAAACCTTTAATCTCTTTGAGAATAGATTTGATAATTGCAACACCTCCATGAACATGTAATTCCAAGAGATCTTCTCCAGTATAAGACTTTGGACCTTTGAAGAACAATGTCAAAGCCTCATCAAGTAGCACACCATCTCTTGAACGGAGTTTCCTTACACTGGAAATTCTGTGTTGTGGAGTTATTTTACTGCTTGTTAGCTGGTTATAGATGTATTGTGATTGAGAACCGGAAACTCTTATAACGCCAATAGCAGACCTTGTTAAATGAGTTGATAAAGCATAAATCGTAGGGCGGAAGCTAGAATATGCTCTAGTACCAGAAACAGTAAATACCGAAGGTGCTATTCGGATCATCTCTAGCTGAAAAATGCGATGTGATTAATTCAAAAGATGTTTAACAGTGTTAGAAAAGCACCAATATTTTACCACATAAAATTGACAAGAACGTTTGTGAATAGGTCATATGTGCTACATGAGAACCCATTAGGACTTCCCAAGAACAAGGGACCGGAAATGCCGCGGGCTTCAAAAGGGTTGCCTATTCGCCAAAAAATCCCAAATGTTGATAAAGTCATTCTTGTGTCCTCGGGAAAAGGAGGTGTAGGAAAGTCCACAACATCTATCAACTTAGCATTGGGTATAAGGAACCTCGGAAAGAAAGTCGGAGTTCTTGATGCAGACTTATTTGGACCTTCAATCCCTAAATTATTGAACCTCTCGGGTGAGCCTCGACTCTCAGACACTGGAAAATTGATCCCAATGAGCAATTATGGAATAGAGTCCATGTCTATGGGGTACCTTATACCGCCAGAAAACCCAGTGGTTTGGAGAGGCTTAATGGTCATGAAGGCATTGCAACAGCTTTTGTTTGAAGTGGAATGGTCAGGTCTTGATTATTTGGTTATCGATATGCCTCCAGGAACTGGAGACACTCAATTGACTATCAGTCAACAGTTGAAAGTGGATGGAGCTGTCATCGTGAGTACACCACAAGACATTGCATTGATAGATGCCGTGAAAGGAATAGCCATGTTCGAGAAGGTCAATATCCCTATTTTAGGACTTGTACAGAATATGAGTTACTATCTATGTCCCAATTGCAGCCATGAGTCGCATATTTTTGGAACTGAAGGAGCTGCCAAAAAAGCACGAGAAATGGGGATTAAAGTGTTGGGGTCTGTACCGTTGAACGAATTGGTATGTGAACAATCAGATCTCGGCAAACCTATCGTTGCCAGTCATCCACAATCACCAATTTCCGATATCTATGTGGATATTGCACGTCAAATAGTATGAGATTGAGAAAGTGTCAAATTTGTGGCTGCGAAAAAAGTTTGTATTTGCAACCATTAGCTTAGAAATGTATTTACGGGTGTTAATAGTGCTTGTTTGTTCTGTGGTCGCAACCCCAGATGTGGCAGTTGTGAAGTATAAGCCGGTTTCTGGTCAAAGGCTGGCTGAAATAGAAACCTGGGAGCCACATAAGTGGAATTTAACCGGTCATGATGTGGGTGATTTTGATAATGATTTGGATGTGGATCATGTAGGTGAGGTTAAAAATATGGACAACTCACTTGACCGTATAAAACAGACGGTGATGATTGGTAAGGGAGAGGGAAGCTTTGATAATGAGGAGAATTTCGATACGGAGAATGAAACTTCAGAGCAACTCGTGAATGTTGATAATTTGTCTGGAAGTGAACCTGAGAGTTCAGATAACGATGACATGTTGGAGCAAAGTGATGTGGAGGAAAATTTTGAAGGAGGAGAAGTTGAAAGTGTGGGTGAGGATGAAACAAACACACAGGTACCAGAAGAAACACACCCTGCAAATATATTTGGAAAGGATGTTGCTGGTCAAGATGTTGCTGGTCAAGACGTAGATGATTCTGATGTACACGGTTCTGATGTAACGCATATTGACCTTGAACCAGAAATCACCTCAGTTCCAGTACTCCAACAAGTTCAAACCGTTTATCACACAGAAACTGTGACACATATCATTACACACATTAACAGCCCAGTTGAGTTGACTACTCATGACCCCCAGCCCACAGGCGTCACATATCCACCAGTGCCAACAGACGTCGAAAACAACTTGTCTTTACCCACTGTTTTGGAGTACGGTGCTAATCAGCAACCAAGCACTTCCAGTTTCGAACCAAGTACAATTATTGTAACTGTGACAGAACTGCTCTTAATGGACACGTCCATTACAGAAGCTACACCTACAACAACACCTGCACCAACCCCAACACCTACATCGAGCAACGATCAGTACCTAAGATCACTTGAAGAGAAAGTCAACTCTCTCTACAATCAACTCGAGAAAATGAACAGACAAAAGGAATGGGGACTTTATGGACCAGTGGAAAGACAGGAACAGGCAACTATTTTGTCTTCTCAAGCACCGTCCGAAGTGTTCAAAGCATTCACACCAGAACAGACCACTTCTCCAGAAAAACCCGAACACCACAATGGAGCAAAGGAAATTGCCAATATGAAACCACTTCCATATAAAGTGTCAGTGCAGCCCCAATTCCAGAACCATAGCCCTACAAAGAAGAAAGCTGGAATCTACGCTAAACCCAAAGTAGTTTGGAATTTAGGTCCAGAACCAAAAGTTCAAACTAAACAGGAACAGGACCAGGAACAAGAGCAAAAGCAGACGAACATAGAGTACAAACAGCCATCCACACCGATTACAGTCAACCATGAAGAATACATCGAAACAGCCAACGTCAAAGACCACTTCAAAGACAAGTTCAACCAATTGTTGATAGCAAAAGATGGAGAGTCCACTTTAGAGTTCATTCAGAGATTGGTACCACAGTTGGAGTCACTTTTAACAAAGCAGAACCCCAAGAACACACAACTGGAACCGGAGTTTGTCAAACCAGCACTAGTAGAAGAACCTGAACTTGATCTGAAAGATGTAATGCTTGATTCGGGAGACCCGAGTGTTTCATACACTTCTATAGTGTCTGCCACAGACCCAATCGATTACACTTCCACTTCAGACGATACTGTCTACAAGTACGTCTACGAAGACGGAGAAGAAGTCACTCATAGCGACCCTTATACCCTTGTTCAAGGTCCTTCCTCACTTGTCAACACTTCATCGCCTTTTAAAACCTTTAAAGATGAGACGGAATTGGATGAAAACTACAGAAAACAACAAAAGCAACAACCAACTAACCCAACCACAACCACAAACACCAAAACACTGTTCCAAACCCAACCTACAGGATTTAGAAGAGCAAGACCCCATCGGATCCATTCCGACCGAGAACGAGGACGCGGGCGTCGCCCAAATTCTACAACATCACTGTTCCCTTGGTTCAGGTTCAGCTCAGAGAGTAACAAGCTTCAGATCGCTTGGATATTGGCAATAATAGCCGTGGTAGTTCCTTTAGCTTAACATATCGGAAAAAAAAACTTATATAAAGTCGTCCGCGCCCTGGTGTTTATTTTTTTCTCCTTAAATTTGTTGATTTGATTTATTCGATAAGTTTGCAGCCAATTTTGACAGGTTGATAACTTCTAAATGTCGACCACGCTGACTCCTCGTAAGAGTAGTAAAACAAATTTGCACAGGCTGGTGAAAACTCCCAGAAAGAATGTGTTAAATAGCTTTGATCAGTCGTATATTGAGGAAGATGATGCGACTTATGTTTATGGAAGCAGTAGCGATGAGCTGGAAGATGATGATATAGAGGAAGAAGACGAGGAGGACGAGGATGAAGAGGAAGAAGAGAACACAGAGGTGGAAAGCGTTGAAGAGAAACAGGCTTCAGAACCAGACATTGTCGTGGGAGTTAAAAAAGAGATGGGAAAAATCCGCCAGTTCCTTATCAAGCACGAAATAGTGAGGAAAGGTCTTCATTCGTCGATTGGATTTGTGGTTTTGTACTTGTACACGATAGGGGTGCATCATACGCAAGTGACTTTGCCGTTGGTAGGGTTATTTTTGGTGATTGTGGCTAATGATTATATCCGGTTGCAAAATCCTGAAGTAAACAAATTTATGGTTAAGAATTTCTATTATCTTATTAGAGAGAAAGAAGTGAATAACTATAATGGAGTTTTGTATTATTTATTGGGGTTGGTATTGGTGTTTGCTTTCTTGCCAAAAGACATTTGCGTTATGAGTGCCTTATTATTAAGTTGGGCCGACACCGCCGCTTCCACTTT
The DNA here is from genome assembly GCA_030571835.1 of Yamadazyma dushanensis. NCBI lineage: Eukaryota > Fungi > Ascomycota > Pichiomycetes > Serinales > Debaryomycetaceae > Yamadazyma > Yamadazyma dushanensis. Next base: position 1,095,827 of record JAJLYZ010000002.1, on the reverse strand, counting down.
CGGTAGACAATTTGGAAAATATACTTTCCAAATAACTCATGGAAAATCATTTGCTGGAGCATTGGCTAGTTTTGTCATGGGGGTGATTAGTTGTTATATTTTGTATGGCTATTTCATACCTGCTTATAGCTATGTCAATGGTCCAGGTGAGATCTTCTGGACTCCCGAATCGTCCAAATTAGGATTGCATTTATATGCATTTATTTGTGGGGCAGTTGCAAGCTTTTCGGAGTTTGTCAATCTTTATAATGTTGACGATAATTTCACTATCCCAGTGATCAGTGGATACTTACTTTATGCGGTGGTGAAGGTTTTCCAAGTATAGAGATAGATACAGACACGCTGTAATACCATAGAGAAGACCATAATATACCATATTTAATTTATTCTGTATCTTACCTGCTGTTCATTTATTCATTCTTTTCATTTAATCGTTATTTCGCCTAACTTCTCCTGACCTTTCCTAGCCTCTTCATAATCCCTTGTTCTTTCTTGTCTTCTCGTATTCTTCATAGGAGATCGTGTGTTTAAGACCCTCATACGTTTCAAGAACCAACCATCCTTCTTTCAAGCCTTTTTCATAGAATTCAACTGTTGCAGCCTTTGAGATGATTCCATAATCGGCTTTTCTAAGCAAATGCCATAACGTAGTCACCTGATCCCAACCCTGTTCTTCTGCCACACTGGGCAAGAAGGTTCCTGAGTAGTAGCCGTCATGTATCTGGAATTCTAAACGTAAACCATGTTTTCCCACAGTCCAAGCCTGAGGATCATTAATTGGGGTGAAATTGTCAAGTAAAGTAACGCTACAAGACAATGAAGGAAGCTCCGATACAGAAATTGGAGAGAATCTCGTATCTTCTAGACCTGCAGTGATGGAGAAACGCTTGATTCCAGACTCTAAAGGTAAAGAACTGAAGGTTCCAATGCATCCTCTAAGATTATCATTTTTATCCCAAGTAATGAATAATGGAGCCTTTTCAGGGAAATAGTGGTTACTTTCTCCCGACAATTGGAGCCAATGAGACAACCCGGCGGCGGTAGACCCTTTTAATCGACACTCTAACACATCGAAAGCGTACAAACATAAACCTCTTGACATTGTCTACAAGTAAGCGATAAGGAAATAATTTGCGACAATTGACCTAAAGCGGTAAGGAAAAAAGCTACGTTCAAATTTAGCCGAATTAATCTTTCTACTTGTACTACTTCAAGAAACTCAAATACATTCTTTATACTTTGCAATATGGGAGCTTGTTTGTCGTGTTTAAGACCGATTGATGACGACGATGAGTTTAATGAGAGATCTTCACTTCTTAGAAGTCAAGAATTTTATTCTGATGAACACCTTCAAGAAGAGCTTTTAAAGAAACAACAGAGACAACAGGAATTGAATAATATAGTGAACGAGTTGTCGGAAAACTTGATAGATGTCAGTACTTTCATGAGTCACAGCACTGTGGCCTCTGGAAGCGTGCCAGGAACACCTAATGCTAACGAATCTAGTAGTGATAAGATGTACCCATACGCTATTACACCAGCAGAAAAGAGTCGGATTTTGAAGGAGATGGAAGAGTTGGATGATCAGGTGAGAGAGAGTTGTAAGGTGGAAGAGGGAGAACCGTTGTATTTGAGTTTTTAGTAATGATTTATGGGAATAATGTGAGATAGTTGAGGTGAGATTGGTGAGATAGTTGGTGAGAGTAATGAGAATTAATAACATATAATTAATATAATTGACTGCACATGGAATCTGTGTTTGGTTGCATCAAGCAGCTGTAGAGGTTTCACGAAACAAAGAAAATAGTCTAATTAAACCATATAAATGAATAAATACGAGTCAGTGAACCATTCACTAAACTTTGGCAATGACCTCTATACTATCTCTTTCTACCAAATCACTATCTGTTTCAGCCATAAGGACAGAAGCAGGTTCTCTTCCTTTGTTGTAAGAGTGAGCCCAGAATCTTTCATCAATGTGCTCAATATCGATACCTTTAGTCTCAACCCACAAGAAGTAGATAACTGGAAGAAACACAATATCATAAGCAGCATTGATAATGTAGTATTTCCAACCGATTCTCGACATGGCAATAGGTAACACAAAGGAAGAAATCAAACCAAAACTACCATTCATGATAGAAAATAATGTGACACCAGCACTTCTCATCTTGAATGGGTACATTTCTGCAGGGTACAAGGTGGTCAAAGGAGTGTAAGTAAAGGAGTAGAACCCACTGAATAAGAACATAACAGCAATAGTTCCGAATGAACCAGATCTACTATGTCCATCACCATAAGTCTTGACCAAACCTCCCAAAATGAAGAAACAAATAACCATACCAGTTAATGAAACCATTGCTTGGAGTTTTCTTCCTAATTTGTCGAAACAGACACATCCAGAAACTGCACAAACCAACAGCCATGCACTCATGACAACATTGACTTGTAATCTTTCAGTGGATGAAGAAATACCTGCTTGAATCAACAAGATACTCAAATAGTAACTACCAACAGAAGAACCTGCCATTTCCGTCAAAACTGCTTGGGAGAAACTGATCATAGCCTTATGAACATTGATTCTTGACTTGAAGAATTGGGTCCAAGGAGCTTTAATCTGATCCTTTTCTTTTTCTATCTCCATCTTGTACTCTTCAAGAACTTCAGTGGCCTTTGCGTCATCGTTTTTATACACGATTTGCAAGGTTTCAAGAGCCTTCAAATCGTAACCTTTAGAGATCAAGAACTTTGGAGACTCTGGCAAAAATCCCAAGTTGATCAACGCAAGAACATTTGGTACCATTTGGATGAGAGATGGAAGTCTCCAATTCCAGTTGCCCGCAACATTTCTAGCACCATAAGTAACACCACTACTGATCAAACCTCCAACCAAGAAAGAAGTGAAAGCCAATCCCAATAAGAAACCTCTAAGATGAATAGGACATAATTCAGCCACCAAAACAATAGAAGAAATATTGGTTATGTTAGACCCAAAACCAATGAAAACTCTACCAACAATAAACATTCCAATACCATTTGCAGCCGTTTGTAAAATCACACCAACGCACAAAATGGAAATGCCGACCAAAATAGAAGATTTTCTTCCGAATTTGTCAGTAATGTATTGAATAACCGTAAGAGCAGACACAATTTGTCCAATCCAAGTAGCAGCAGTGTTCAAACCAATAGTAGCAGGGGTCAAATTAAAGAACGACAAATAAGATTCTAAGTTTAAGATTCCACCCATCATCAACGAATCGTAACCCAAAGTGATTGGGTGGACCATAGTTAACAAAGTTATGGATACTAAAAGAAGTTTATTATTGGTAGGGACCAATTTGGATAGATGCTGTTCGGGCTTAGGAGTCATGGTTAGTAAAAATCAGGAGATAATTAGGTTTTTGGCATCTGTAACTGGTTAAATAGGGTTAGACTCTTATCTGTTGGACGGGAACTTATCTCCAAATGTAAGCGTTATCCATCAAAAAGGTTATGATCTTTTGCACGATAAGCGCCCAAAAAGTTCCAAGCGAGTTCGCTCGAGTTCGCGCGAGATCCCCCGACAAGTGGCTGCAACTTATTCACTATAAAGATCAGAGGGAAAATGTGCTTTGTGATTGATAACAGAAAAAAATGGCCCCTACAGCTGTGAATACCAAATATGTTCCACCGGACTTGAGCGATAGCAAGAAATTCTCTGACTTGAAGAAGAAGTTAATCAAACCTGAAAATGTGGAAAAGGTTAAGGCTTCATGGGAGAGGTTGTTGATCGCTTTAGATAAGATGGCGGAAGAGATTAAGGCCGAGGGCTCTCAATACATCCCTGATGTTGATTGGAAAGTCGTCAAGGAGAATGACATGAAGTACCCTGACGAGGTGGCAAAGAAGTTCATAGATAGAGGTGTGCTTATTGTTAGAAATGTGGTTGACGAAGAAACCGTCAATGGATGGAGAGACTCAATGGCTGATTTTGTTCATAAGCATCCGGAGATCGGCGGATATCCCGACCCTATCACTAATTGGAACGCCTTTTGGACTAAAGGTGAAGTGCAAGCTAGAAGTCATCCTGATATCACTGCATTGATGGATTCAATGGCACAATTCTTTTATGTTGAAGACGAAACTTTACCTATTGATGCTTCTTCTCAGGTTGTGTACCCTGATGCCTTTAGAATCAGACCTCCTGGTGCTGGAAGTACTTTGGACTTACATTTAGATGCTGGTTCTATTGAAAGATGGGAAGATGAAACTTACAGAGAGTTATATGCTCCAATCTTAGAAGGAAGATGGGAACAATGGGAACCTTGGAGATTGGATGAAAGGGCTTTTGCTAAGACTGATTTGTATAGTCATTTACAAACCAGACCAACTGCTACTTCTGCTTTCAGGGCTTTACAAGGTTGGTTAGCTTTAACGTCTGTAAAGAGTGGTGAAGGAACCATTAGAATGTTACCAAACATTAAAATGGTCAATGCTTATTCGATATTAAGACCTTTCTTCTGGAGAGATGATGGAGAGATCGACTTGGAAACTCCAAAGTATCCTGGGGTCATAGTTGGAAGCGGACAATTCTTCTGTACTGAACCCACACATCCACATTTGAGACACTTGGACTCTGTTTACAGTATCCCTTATGTGAACACCGGAGACTATGTGTTCTGGCATTGTGACGTTGCCCATGAAGTAGACAAACAACATATTGGAGACCACGACTCGTCCGTGTTTTACCATGCTTACTGTCCTTTATCTCCATACAATATTGAGAATGTCATTGCAACCAAAAATTCTTTTGTTAAGGGAGAGTGTCCAAAGGACTTCTTGAAAAACAAATCTGTAGACTTTGTCCGTGAATCACAATTCGAAGATCATGGAGCTAGAGTTGAAAATATCTTAACTGATACGGGTCTTAGAGCAATGGGATTCAAAAAATTCGATGAAAATGCACCCAATTTAACTGCTGGTCAGAAGCTTGTCAGGAAGATTGCTAACGAGTCCATAGAGAAAGGAGATATTCCTTCGGAGTATAAATAGTGTTATTGGAGTTTGTAGCTTGAAATGCAGGTGTAAGTTAAACAAAATAAAATTCCGCTCTTTAAGTATGGGTGTATGGGTGTGTGGATCCTGGTGTAAGGATTCTCAATCTTTTTTTTATTCCTCTTTGCAAGATAGCCAAAGTTTATCTTCCGGTTCAATAATGTCCATTAGGGTGACCAAAAGAGTCCCCCAGTCGTGTTATGATTGTTACAAGAGACGTGTCAAGTGTAACAAGCAAATCCCATGCAATGTATGTATTAAACGAGGCATGCAAGATACTTGTAGACGTGAGAAGGTTATTGTTAATGGTAAAGTCTTCAATGAAGATACCAAAGTTGGGTATGTGGGCAAATTGGAATTTGACCATGAAATGTTGACGAAGGAGAACGAGTATTTGAAGGCCAGAGTCAAACATTACGAGAAAGTTGAATTAGATGAGATTCAAGCTGTCAATAAGATCAGTGAGTATGGTTATTTTGGTACTACAGTTGGACTTCTTACGAGGTTCCAAGCCCCTGTAAACAACAATGTTCAATATAGTATCGATGAATTTGAAAAACTTGGGAGTTTCTAAACTTCAGTGTTTCTAAGTCGCTAATAAACTTCAATCTTGATAATATCTATTTCCTCCACTGTGTAATATTACCGGAGATATTCGTACAAGAACATGATGAGTTCTTCCGGACCGAGAATATTGTGGTAGGAAGTAAGTTTGATAAAACTAGAGATCAATATTTATGGTTATCTACCTATTATGCTTTGATATCGAACTCCTTCTTGCTTTTAGATTCAGAGATAATCAGACTGATCAATATAACTGAGGCCGAAAGCACAGATTATGGAAGGATAGCGTTTTATTGCAGTTTGGAATGCTTGCACAGAGGTCAATATTTGCAGTACCCCAATATTCGAAGCATTCAGACGTTTAGTATCATTGCAACTTCTGTGTTTTTCTTTGGTGTTGACTTACAGAATTCTTTGTTTGGTAGCATGTTGTACATAGCTCGATGCTTGAATTTGGATAAGCTTGTACGGCCAACAAAGGACTTGGATTTGTTGAATTTTGAAATCAGTTGTAGAGTATGGTGGTTATTGGTTGTGTTGGATTGGTTTGAAGATTGCACATTAAACCAACCGAATGCTATAAAACCAGGCAGTTTCACAACTCCAAAGCCAAGAAACTTATCAGATTTCAATCTTACACATGGGATTGAACAAGAAACTGATGAGTTTTTGCCTATAACTTACAATTTAATTATTTATGATCTATGCAAGCTAAAGAAGTTATACTACTTCAACAGCAAAATAACGACTAACGAAAACACCATACAACACTTGGAATATGCATACATGAAGATGTTGTCGCTCGAGAGTCACCTATTGACCTATCGAGATTCTAAGGCCACTACCCTGTTTGCTAGATTCTTGATAGATGTTAAATTCAATCATGAAAAGCTTACAGTTGAAAGAGCCATTATCAATATCAAGTACAACAACAATGAAGATACAAAGAAAGAAATTGATGTGTGTTATTGGTGTAGCATCCAACTTATTGATCTATTCATCAACCCCAATAATCCTCGATTCTACAAGAAGTACTGGTTTGTCATTGAACATGCTACCAATGGGTCAATATTCCTTCTCATCAACAACATAATCAACGAGAAGTCCATAAACCTTCGAACCATCAACTCCATAGAGACATTCGTTAGAGAACTTAATCAGGTCCAATTGCTTGAAAATAATCCAATAGTAAACGGGACAATCATCATCAACAAATTGATCGAAACAATAAAAAGTAAACTCAATAACGAGAATTACCGATTGGATATTGATGAAATTGATGATGTGTTGAAGGTTTTGAATGAATTCCAAGTGATTTACAAGACAGAAAATACTCCAATCAACGAAGAATATTGGAACGATTTCTTTAGTTGGATGGATGAAGAAGAACACCAAGAACTGTAACCAAAAATTTCAACCAACAACTTTAACCAACTGCAAAGAAACTTTATATTAGCTGCAAGCTGCAAGGCTGAGAAGAAAACCTTATAACTGAACAATAGAACTCAAGGCTGACACTATTAGTTCAGAGGTCCAGGGCTCAAAGATCGGTAGTGGGTCCGAAACTTAAATTGTGGGGAATTCCCTAAAGGAGGCAAAAGCTGCAGAAGAACACTTTGGCCTCGGTAGAATATCGGAGCAGGCGATATCGGAGCAGGTGATAACGGAAGTGCAAGCCACAACAGTGGAATAGAAGTGGGATTGGCGTAGGAACCAATGGTCAGTAAAAGTTGGTAAATGATTGACCAAAGGCTTTACAGGGGCAAATGAACCGATGAAACTCAAACGGCTCCAGGTTAGGCACAAAAGTGAAAACTTCAGCCGGTGGGTGTGTCCAAGGAATACCCTTGGCTACTTGACAGTTAGACGGATCGATGGCTAGAAACGAACCCCACATTTTCGAACTATATGACTACAAACAATTAGGGAACGCAATCTAAAAGTTGCCGTTAACTTTGCCGAGTGAACCTGCAAAAACCACCGCAGGACGAAGAAAAAAGAAAATGGGCCAAACACACTGGAATTGTGGTAATGGCAAAGTGGTAATTGGGTAAAAGGAAGCAGTTTGCGGAGGAGCAATTTGGCAGTGATGACGCTTGTAATACGAGGTGGAATAGGAGAAACCAAGCATCAAACCTGGTGGAGAGACTATTTTGAGAAATTTGACGGGCTTTGATGGCGTTGAGCGATGCGAGGCTTTGGGGCGCTGACTTTCTGGCGCTGTGGCGGTCTGGTCTGACGCTCGTGGCCTCTGCGCTTCTGCGTGTCGGGAATCTGAATTTGCCTGGACAATTTCAGACGGCGGTTAATAAATAGGTGGTTGATGGCTGCAAAACACCAAAGTTGTCGGTTACAAACGGGGTCGGGGTTCGGCACACGAGACATCAGGAGGAGATTCAACGGCAATAGTGAAGATTTACTGGTATTGTGGTGGCTAATTTCTGCAGTGTGATGCAAGTTTTTTGGGAGCATCGCATAAAAGAAATTCGGAACAATAAAATAACTGTCCATGCATTGCTGTCTTAGACATTGAACAAGGGTTCTTGAGATGCTAAAGATAGTTTTTTCGGGTGCAGTAATTGGTTTAAGGTCCAATCGAAATGGAATCTTGTAGCCGGCCAGGATACTGACCCGCTGTTATGTACTACAGATTTAACAAACGCAAACCTTAAGTACAAGCTTAATTAGTAGACTTACCTCCTGAAGGCGCATAATTCACCCTATAAATAGCCAAGTTCGAACAGTCTATGGAAGGCCAGCTGCACCAATTTCAGCCTAATCAAGAGGCGACTGCCTAATTGAGCAGGCACAACCTATTGTGGGTAAAAAAAAGGGAAAAAACTTTAAGGTCATTCCTCCTAATTAGGAATTAGAGGTTGATCTGTGGTTATTTTCGGAGGTAACCCCCCTCCCTTATTCGCCGGCCCCGACTGTAAACTACATGACTCAAGAGGGGCCTTTAGACATTTGAGTCACCTTTTACATACTAACGTTAAAAGACAGGTCATTCAACTGTTACTGCAACTTCATTTATTGAACCTGCGTGCGATTGTGGCATATTTATAAACAAGTTAGTATGGAAGACTTGTTGTCCAGAGCGGAATTTACAGGTGGATTCTATGTTATAAAAAAACCTATTTGGTGACGAGTTCCGATCACCCATGGAAAAATTATGCAAGTTAGTTTGGGATAGTTTATCTGACGGTTTTGCCCCTCTGACAAACTCCGTCATGGTTTAATCAAGTCCATCATCTAGTACGGGTGGTTAAAAGGGTCGGATACTGTTGGGATGGAGGTGGCGGACCTGGTGACGGACCAGGTGGTTGATGATTAAATAGTCCGAAGTGTGTGCCACAGTGTAGTGCCTCGGTAACAATCGATAACGCATTTTTCGGGTACTCTCAGATTTGTTTTACAGGTTAGCTCGCAATTAACCGTCCATGGTGAAATAACTTTTTTAATCATTATATCAATTTTTTTTTTAAATTTACCCCATAATTTTATTCATTATATAAAAGCAACAATTTCACCCTTGTATTCAATATCTTTTTATCACTATGAACAACATGGACGACTTAGATATGTTGAACCATTTCTCTTTGGACATGGTGTCCACAGACATGAATTTCGAACAGGTGTATTCTATGTATAACCACTTACAACAAGAGAATGCCTTGAATGCTGTGGAAAGATTACAAAAGATCCAAACGTTAAACACTATTGATGCCCAAGAACCAAGATCAGATTTCAACTATCACAGAAGTAAAATATTGAGTATGAATTTGGAGGAACCCGAGCCGGTGGAGCAAGAAGAGGAAGAGGAGGAAGAAGAAGAAGAAGAAGACGCTGACGAATTTGATAAATTCTTTTCCAATACTGAATCAAACGCCTTGGAATCATTCTTGGATTCGTTGGCTCATCCCACAAGTAGTAATCCACTTGAAATGTATCATTCAGATTTCAATTTCAAACCAAAAGATAAATTTAAAAATGATTTGACCAATGCTTTTGCCCATCCTCCAAGTAACAGCTTGTTCAACAAAGAAGAAAATGTAAATACCCAGTTACCTACACCGGAATCGAGGCAGTCGTCTATAGATGAAGAATTTGATCTTAAACGACCAGCAGATGATTACGATGAACCAAGAAAGAAGAAAAGACCCAGCACCAAACCACTCTTATCGTTGGAACAAAAGAGATTAAACCACAGTCATTCAGAACAAAAGAGAAGACAACTTTGTAAATTAGCTTACGAGAGATGTTTGAGGCTTATCACTAATTTCGAAACTTATGCCAAACAGTTGCCGGCCAACAAGAAGTCAAAAAGGAAGCAGTTCACCAAAGATGGATTACCTAATTTGTCCAAACACTGCGCTTTGATGAGGATAAGCAATGAGATTATAAAGATACGGAGTAAGAACGAGAGTTTGAGAGAATTGTTAACAATCAATGGGGTACTATAGATGTATATGTATTAATGAGACACGAACCAAAACCTTCGATCATCTTCTAATTGTAATTGACGGCGATAAACTGGTTAAATCACTTTTATTTTTTGCAATTGCAAATTTCACACTCATTTCTTAATGTTGCAAAATTAACTTACAATTGAATCAATTTACACATATTTTGTCACTGTTGACTTAATCCCTTGGAATCGTTTTCCTTGTGTATTTCTCCATATAACTTTCCGACAATGTCAACGCCCGACAATGTTAACTCCTGAACTCCCAACAATGTTATCTCAAAAATGCTATCTTGCGGGCCTTAGCCATCTTTGCGCTTGGTATGGCTTGCAATTTAAAGTTTCATGTTACGTCAACTACTCTACGTGGTGCTGCCTCTAAACTCTAACGTAATGAAACTTGTAATTAGGTGCTTGTAACTCAATGGATTCAGTTCTAGAGTCCCTGATGGTTTGTAGTTGTGGTTTGAAGGGTTTGAAGTTCGTCTCTTTGTCACTCTCTCCTGCACTTGACGTACGCATTGATTTTTGCAACTGAAAAATTTCAACGCGTACTATGTTTGGTGATAAAGAACAGCTTGCTATTTTGGAAAAACTCCAACCCCTACAGCTTCCCGTTAACACATTGCCAGCAAGTCATCAACTTTATCATGTTAGATCGTCGTTTTATTATGTTTACGTCATAAATTGGTTGTATAACTATAAAGGATATCTCAGGTTGGCGTCGGAATACTTTGATCTCGAGCTCTTTGAATTGGAACTTTTGGACTTGGTAAACCCGCCTCCCCTTGATCCGTCGGTGCTATTCATCAACAAGTTGAAAACCCAGATTTTAAATCAATTGACCAATGGGAAGTTTCTGTACCCTGATTTTGATGAAACTATACGGAATACCTTTGTGAACACTGCATTGGTAGATGGTGTTTCGTTCGATACGTTGCTGCTTATGGATAGGTTTGAGTTGTTGTTTGTGATCTTGAGTTATTTCACTGGTTTGAATAGTTTCAGGTCATTTTTGGAAAAGAATCCTGATGTGTTTACTGACCAACAGATCTTGAAATCTACTTACAAAAATGGTACAAGAGAAGACTTGATCTTGTTATTCAACGACACAAAAGTCTACAAGAGGATAATACAGTTTACTGAGTTGGATATACCTGCCAAAAGAAAGGACTCTCCCGAGGATCCGGATGCATACTTTGTTGGTAGTTTTGACGTTGACTTTGACAACATCAAATTCGAGGTCGAACTCTGGTCTCTCGAACAGTTTGATCAGTTCTTATCTAAGAAAGGAAAGACTTTGAAACCTTTGACCAATAAAGACTTACAATCGAATATAATACACACGGAAATTAGGAAAAGAAGGATCATACAAAATAGAAAGAAAGAGTATCAAATGATCAACTTGATGGCTACACGGAAGAAGTCGTCGAGATTGGAGGCCAGAGAACGTCAGAAACAGGTGGAAGAGGACGAAGAGCGTGAAAGAAGGGAATCTGAATTGAAGTTGGCTATTGAAACTCAACAGATAACCAAGCCTTTAACCTACGATTCTAATGTATTGACTAGAGAAGAAAGATTGAAGATGAGGAAGTTGAACACTGGTTATAGACAGAGTCTGACTCCTGAACTCGAAAAGCCAATGCATGAGACAATAGACATAGAAAATGAAACAACTCCACAACCACATCAACCACAATACCTTGCTCCTATTGAAGTACAACATTTAGATGATGTACAAATAGTTGAAGATGTACAACCAGAACAAAAAGATGTACAAGCACCAGAACAATCAGTTGTTCCTGTTGAACAGAATGTACAAGTACAAGAACCTGAAGTATCAGACCCTTTGCAAGAGATAATAAACCTTGATTCAAAGTAAATATATTAAATAGAAATGCAACACCTATAACTTCAACTCACTTAAGATTTGACCAGCTAAGGTTTTATAATTCCATGTGTTACCCACCAATTTCTTGAATTGTACCCCGTACAATCCAACCAATGGGAATTTGACCAAATGGATTTCGAATTTCAATGGTGACTTCTTATTTCTGGATCTGCTCTTATGTTCAATTCTACTGGACAACATATCGCTTCCTCCACCGATCAAATTGCCCACAGAGTCAATGGAATCGTCTCCCACATACACTGTGTCGTCATCATATACCTCGTCGTCCAATTCACCATACAACAGCTTATTGAGTCTAGCAGCTGCCGGAGTGTTTGGCGGAACCAATTGTGTTTGACTTCCGTTCTTTCTCCTATTGGCCAATATGCTATTGCCGATAGAGAACTTCCGTCTATGACCTCTTTCACTTCCAATACTACTGATAGAACTGGATTGTTTATGATGTCCTTTGGGAGTAGCCAAGTTTTGTGTGTTTAAGTGTAACGATGGTTGTCTACTTGGTCCTCTTGATCTTGGAGCATTGTTGGAGTTAGAACTTGAATTAGAAGCAGGATGATGTTGTGAAGGAGTTCTGCTGTGGCCAGTAGAACCTCCACTGCCTTGACTGTTTAATTCGGTCGGTTCAGGACTCTTGGCTCTATCGATAGATGAAGAAGTTGATTTGAAAGCATCCCCGTACAATTTTCTTTCTTCTAAAGCTCTCTCATTCTCTTCATTTTCATATGCAGCATCAATTTCATCATCATATTCTTCTTGAAGCAGTGGTACATGAGAGCAAACAAATCCACCTTTAACTTCTTGGAATTTCACACCACTCCTGCTTAAAACGTTGATAATAGTGTACCTAATGACTGGTAATGGTTTTGTACTTGTAGTTTGAACACTGAAAAACCCTTTCAAATATATAGTCTTTGGGTATTCAATCGACAACATAGTGTTTGGTTCAGCATTGTTAAATTGTTCAATGATTTGTTCTTCCGTCAATTGAGGAATGTTTTCAACTTCCACATCTTCGTCAAATAAGATATCGTCAAAGAATCCATCATAAATACCAGTTTCCTCTTTGTTTTGCACCATTTCGTCGCTATTTTGTGATGACAAGTGGTTTGGCAAAGGAGGTTGATTGCTTGGTCTTGGTCTTCCTTGAGAGTCTTTTCTAACATGACCACCCAAAGATTTGGATCTCGCCGTTGGATGCAATTTTCTGCCAGAAGCCGAAGATGCTTGCTTAGAAGGCACAATTTGATTAGTTTCAGTGTCAATGTTAGGCAATGGTGGCAAGTATTCGACCGGAACGAATCCGTGACCTTTGTTATTAGCCATATTGATCGATTGTGATCTGTTATGTCTTTTGCCTTGGGTATGTGCCACAGTGTTTGGTCCTGCCACTGAAGTGGAAGTACCTGTGGAATTAGCTTCTTTAGCAGCTCTTTCCTTAGCAGTGACCTTCATACTAACACCTCTACGAACCATTGGATCCTTCTTACTTGGAGAATCACGCTCTGAAGACAAACTTTCAGGAGTTCTTTGTGGGGACAAAGGTCCTTTACTCTTTTTAGCAGAAAGTCTTCTGAACAACGAATTGATACCCTTTCCATCTGTTGGTTCTTGTAACGGGCTTTGTGGTTGTTGAGCCGGTACAGGAGAAGTTTCTCTACTAGTTTCAGTGGTAGATTTTCCTGGTGAACCAGTGGTATGAGCTTGTTCAGGGAATGAAATCGTTGGAGGAGGTTTGAGTACTTCTGTAGGGGTATTCAACTGTGGAGGTGGAGTTGGTTTTGGTTGTTCTGTAACAATAACTGGAGTTCCCCTGTTGCTAGCTACTTGAGCAGTCTCAAAAAGTGGCTCTGGAGCTTGTGCTGAATTCACACTATCATGTAAAGGCAATTGAGAAGGATGAGGAGGTGGTACATTTTGATATGACGTTTGTTCTGCTTGAACAGCTCTTTTACGTTCAACTTCCTGTAACTGAACCTTGACAGCCTCTTCCTTTGCTCTCTTACGCTTCTTCATCTCATCCACCAAATAATATATTGATACCAAAGGATGGAAACCACCAGTTGGATCTGGTAAGATATGAGCATTAGAAGCAGACGCGTAGTCTCTGCCTTGCTCAATTAGCCTGTACCAATTTTCAGAGCTCATCTGGTACTCCACGCTTCCCACAATAGCAGATAATTCATCACTCAAGTTTTGGTACGATCCGAGATCGAAAGATGCAATAGTTTTGATAATTGAATCATCCAAAGGTAAAGTTAATGGCACTCTTCTTGGTAAGTGGTTTGATATGGCGTACTCATGTCCCTTGTTCATCCAAGGATGGTGGATTACTTCGTACAAAGTGGCTCTTTTTGAAGGGTCCACTTGGATCATGCTTGATAATAAGGATTTTAAATCACCAGATAAAAACTCAGGATATTCAACATTACCTTTCTTGATCTTTTCATGCAAAACAGATACACTTTGATCATCGAAAGGTACTTTTCCACACACCAACACGTATAAAACGATACCAAAAGACCAAACATCAACTTCCGGACCAATGTATGGTCTAGCACACAACAATTCTGGAGCCGCAAAGTACAAGGAACCACAATAAGTGTTCAACATGGACTTTGGTGAATACAAGTTAGATAATCCGAAATCAATGATTTTAATATCACCCTTTTCATTGATCATAATGTTTTCAATTTTCAAATCACGGTGAACAACATTGTTCTTATGACAGTAATCCAAAGCAGAAGCGATTCCTCTAGCAAACTTTCGGGTATGTTTCTCTTTTAATGATCCATGTGCAACAATATAATCTAACATCTGACCACCTCCAACGTATTCAAATAACATGTAATAATGATTGCTCATAGGAACAATTTCATACAATCTGCAAACAAAAGGATGGAACAAAAGACGACCAAGGACACCTTCTCTCACAGTTCTTCTGTCTCTGGCCAACTCTTTCTCATATTCTTTTTGCTTATGGTCAGCTTCCTGTTTGTTCTTTGGAGGTGCATCATTATGATGAGCCCTTTCATACAATTTTGCAGCCCTGGGGACAATTTTCACAGCACATATTTCACCTGTACTGCTATGCTTAGCTAATTTGACCTTTCCCATAGATCCAGCACCTATAGTTTTAACGAAATCCCAGTCTCCGATGGATTTCCTATGAAATGGCTTTTGATCCAAAGCATCATTTTTATGACGATGATGGTCATTAGGAGTAGTTGGTTCTCTTCTGGGTGTGACAGGAGCTTCTCTTCTCACGGATGATTTAGAATTCATGGTGCTATTGGTGCTAGCTTCAGGTGCATGCATGGTGACTGGAGGTAATAGTTCCGCATCAGGCTGAGTCACATGTTGATTCACAGGAGTCATTTGAGCATTTGGCTGCTGTGGACCTGGCTGATGCTGAGGTACCGGACCAGGTTGGGCATTAGTTTTTATCTTTCCTTGACCAGAAGGATGTCTTGAGTGAGGAGTAATTGGATAGTTACCAGATGCATTGCGTCTATGAGACAGTGACTGAGGCGTGGCCAAAGTATCTGTGACCAGTTGGTGCGAGGGAGTAGCCGGAGCAGCTACAGGAGCAGCTACAGCAGCCGCAGGAGGACCAGTTGGTGGTTGTTGTTGTTGGAAACTGGGGTTCCTTGAATGAGATCGGTACGATTGAGTACTAAGATATTGAGGGAACTCTTCCTGATATCTTGGAGTAGGTGACATAGTTTGATCCATAGGAGATGATACATCACTTCTGGAGTTTCTCAAACTTCCACTAACACTTCTTAACATTCTAGGTGTAGCAGGTTGGCCAGGTTGGCTAGAAATATCACCAGCAACAGGTATAGCACCGGAAGATCCAGAAGGTTCTCCGTATTTATAATGAAGAGGCTGGTCACCTATAGCGTTCAGCCTTCTTTCTTCTTGATTATTCATGACAAGTCACAATCAATTGTCGATCCAGGCACAATTATTTGGTTGCCGTTTTAAGAAGGTGAAAGTCGGGGAGTTTCCAAAAGATAAATGAGCAAATGACCACGAATTAAAGATAACAATTCCACCAATTGTGAGGTGAGCGCCGAATCCAGTTATGTATCGACTTTGGACCACGTAAATTAAACGACACCGACAGTCTCCTTAAGATTATATAACCCTTTTGAGATCTTTTTTTTCATCGTCATTTTACAAGCAAGCCGCGAAGCAACGTCGAAAATGGACGCAGCCAGCGGGCGGTGGCAGAAAACATTGGACGGCGGCAAAAAGAAGTAGGTGGCCCAAATTACCGCGAACATGGTGGTAAGTTAACACGAAGAAGTTGACACGATAAAGTTGGAACCAGTGGAGGCTATGGTTGATTGACTTGCTGACATTGATCTGATTCAGGGGCATCGAAGCAATTACAACAACAAACAAAGCCAGAAATAGAAACTGTGGATGTGAAAGTTTCGTGAGTTTAGGGTTTACTGATTAGATAAGCTGTAATAGAGAAATGAAAAAAAAAGTTTTGACAGGTGGAGGAGTTGATAAAGTGGTGTTTAAATGGTGTTAAGTGGTGGTTGTGGTGGCTGTGGTGCTAAAGTGTATATGTTTCTACTTAGTGCTTGTGGTGCTTCAAGTGAGATTGGTATTCCCAGGTGTAACCCAAGACAACAATGGCAATGGCTAAATGGATCAATGGTTTACCAGAAGCGTTGTCTCCATCAAAGAAGGCAGCCTTATATTTACCTAATGGGGTGACAGGTTTCTTTGGGGCTGGGGCTGCTCCGGTTGGCAATTTCTTGTAGAAGGAGACAACTTCGGCCATTCTTTTGGCGTTAGGGTTGGATCCAATATTCTAGATGTGTTAGTAGGTTAAGGAGGATGGGTGGAGTGAAGGAGTCAGGGGTAGACATTAAATGACAATTGCAGGTATAGTTCAGATGATGTGTTGACTTGGGAGGGGTTCTTTGTTTGTGGTCAGTTGATTCTTGGTTCTTGTTGTCTATGTTCATTTGTGTTCATTTGTGTTAACTCATTATCATAGGCAATCTGTAGATTCTGGCTCGTTCTGTTCTATCAATCGATTCGACATCCCAATCCTTCATATGCTCGATTCAACTTCCAAACACTCAATTAAATACCCTCTGGGCTTTTCCGATGTCTCCAATTGTTCTTAGTTTCTGTGTTTCTTTCATATCTCCAATTCTCGGTTCCCACAAATACTATCAGTAAATCAGTCATATTCTTCGGTTTCATTTCGCCCTTTTCCGGTCTCCTTCATTCAAGCGTCTCAATGTCTCTACATACCTTGGCTGATGCGATCTTTGGAGGGATCAACGTAGATAATTGTCTTCTAATGATGAATGACATTCTTAATGAAAAGTTTTGATTTTTCGGTTTTCGCTCGCTGGAAATTTATTGGTTGAGAGAATGGGTGAAAAAAGTCGTGTCCAAAACATTATGTATAGTACAGCTATATGATCTACAGACATTAAATAAGGCAATTCCACTGGTAGGAGATGGTTCATTTCTCTCTATGATGCTCATACTTCACTGATATACAAAACTAAATCGTTAGTAATCCTTCACCCATATTTTTTTCACACTCTTACATACCATTGTTTCCTCTGATGAAAACGTCTCCGTATTCAGTTCCTGTGGCTTTACCGTTCACATACTCGTTTCCTCCACCCATGGTGATGTTCATGAACCCATCTATGCTTTGTAATTTGCCCACGTACGACACACCATTGTGTAATTTGACACTGACTTGGGCACCAATTATTCCACTTAAAAACACCGATGGATCGCTTCTCACGGCACTATTCACTTCTGTCATTGTCTATTTGTGTTTGTGTTTGCACAGGATTCTTAGACCAACTCGGTATGTTCAACTTAAACTACAGTATGTGATCTAATAAGAGATTTATATGTGTTTCTCCAGACAAGTTTCTCAGTGCGACAAAAGTCCGGGTAATTTTTCAATTTTTCAATAGGCGGTTTTCACAGCCATTCATAGATTCCATGTTTAAAATAGCTAAAAGAGGTTTCAGTAGAACCTCGAACTTGTTAAATGCTGCGGTACCTACGTTCCGGGTGGCGGTGGTTGGTTCTGGTCCTGCAGCGTTCTATACGGCGTATCACATCCTCAATAAGTCTCCGAAAGACAAGTTTAACGTCAAACTTGACTTTTTCGAACGACTCCCAGCTCCATTCGGCTTGAGTAGGTACGGCGTGGCTCCGGATCATCCTGAAGTTAAGAATTGTGAAGATTATTTGAGAGATATGCTAAACAATCCCGATACTCCAGTTAGATTCTTCGGAAATGTTAATATCGGAGAAGATATCGAATTGTCCCAGTTAGAATCGGTTTACCACTCTGTGGTACTTTCTTATGGGTGTGTCAATGCTGATAATAGACTCAATATACCCGGAGGAGATCTTCCGGGGGTTATATCTGCCAGGCAATTTGTTAATTGGTATAATGGGCATCCAGATTTCTATTCACATAACAATTCATTTAAGCCTCCACGACTCGACAAGATCAAGAATGTGACTATCATTGGAAATGGTAATGTGGCTTTAGATGTGGCTAGAGTGCTCTTGGCTGATCCTGACACTCATTGGGCTTCTACAGATATCACTTCGGAGGCTTTAGATGTGCTTAGAACATCCACAGTAAAGAATGTTAATATCGTGGCTAGAAGAGGTTTCTTAGAGAGTGCTTTCACTAATAAAGAACTTAGAGAGCTCTTGGAGTTAAACAACACAAAGAAAGTCAAATTTGTGCCTATAGAAGATGAGGTTATGGAAGCTGTGGCTCCTTACACCAAGAAATTAGATAGAGTGAATAAGAGAAGACTTGGTTTGATTGAAAAATATTCAGGGGAGACAGATTATGAACCAGAGAAGACTTGGTCATTCCAGTATTTGAAGTCACCAAAGGAATTTGTGGTGAACGAAGCTGATCCACAGTTCTTGTCCAAGACCGTTTTCTCCAAGAGCAAAATCGTACCTAATGAAAACGGGTATACAGTGGTCCCTGATGAGAATGCTGAAGATGTGACGCTTGAAAACGATTTGGTGGTTCTCTCCATTGGCTACAAAGGGTCACCATTGAAAGGGTTTGAATCTGACGGTATTCTGTTTGACCACAAGCAAAACAAGATTGCTAATAAAGGTGGAAGAATAATCATGTCTACATCAGAGGATCCTAAGAACCCAACCTATAAACAAGGAGTGTATACATCTGGTTGGATCAAAAATGGACCAAAAGGTGTAATTGCTACTACCATGATGGATTCTTTCGATACAGCAGAGAACGTTATTCAAGATCTTTCTGAAGGGAAACACACAAATCCAACCCAAGAAACCATTGATTTGCACAAACAATATGTTTCATGGTCAGACTGGCTCAAACTCGATGAATATGAAATCGAAACAGGAATGAATGTGGGTAAATCAAGAGAAAAGGTATGTGATCCAGAAAAGATGTTGCAAATTGCTTGTAAATAAATATAATAGAGGCACAATTTGTTTACAAACCACCAAAACTCATTTGTGGTGAACTCATTCTTGGTATCAACGGAACATCCCAATGTATATAGTAACAATAATCATATCATTTATGACGTATAGGAAATGGCTGCAAAAAACATTATTTGCAGCCAGTAATTTTAATAAAATAATGAGCATGCTCAAAGTTATCAAACACCTGTTTCAAGGTGTTTATGATCCTTTCGACTTTCTCCGACATCGAATCATCGTAGTTGTCGTAGTAATAATCCATACCTGTACGCTTCAAGCTGGTTTCAAGATGAGGTAAGTCAGCAGTTTCAATCACATACTCAACACCTCCATGATGATATCCAATCTCCCTTGGTGGTAACATTGGAACAACATCATTGGCATGGACCACTCTAATGTACCCACTGTTGAAATCCTTTTGATCCTTGACCATTTGAGCCACAATTTCACTATCAAATAGCTTGTTGATGTAATTCATCATAGCCTTATTACCAATTTTTGGACTTGCGTATGTGAGGACAAGTGTATCATATCCCATCAATTTGAATTCAATTCCACTCAAAAGAGCAAAGGCTCCACCCAAAGAGTGTCCTAACACCACTACCTGATAGTCTGGGTAATCTTGTTTCAAATGGTGCACAGATTTGATCAATTTGATACAATATTCTTCCACAAAATTATAGAATCCTCTGTGGACTTTACAATCTTCACATTCTATTTTCTGTTCTGAAACCAAGTTGGGTAATGGTTCGTAAGGTTTGAATGGTACATCAAAATCAGTCATCCACTCCCTAAGAGTAGAAGTTCCTCTGAAAGCTAAAATAATTTGTTTGTTCTTATGATCAATACCTTTAAAACCTGCTCCTATACTACCATAATTATTGAAGTCAAATACTTGCAACACTTCCAAATTTTGGTATTTGGAGTCAGTGCATTGGGGTCTTAAACACATACTGTCATTTCTTCCTACTGCACCAGGAGTCATCTCCTTACAATAGGCGAAAGAAACAGTGTTAGCATAATCCACGAGCTTATTATAATCAGATGAGTTTGCATCCAAAGCAGCAACCACAGCTACCTCCACAGCAGTTGAAAGTGTGAACAAGTGCCCAAAACGCATAGTTGGCGTAATCACAGCGAATGCTGTTTATAAGTGATAAAATATAGCATATCATTTTTGAAAAAAAAAACTTCTTGATATGTTGGTTCATTATTCATTCTGTATTCTATAAACACCTACTCTCTTGGTGTATCCTATTACACTTTATGTTACAGTAGAAAAGCCCACAGTTGCTGCACCTGGCGTAGTTGGAGATGTTACTGCAAATGCAACATAGTTTGATTCTTGGCCTAAATAGCTTTTTGGTGTTTCCTGCATCATTGTAAGCATCTAGTTGATCCAAGTACTGATAACTAAGGGTCAAAATTGTATTAATAGAAACCAAGTTTCGTTCTTCTTCAAAATACAGCGTCAAGTTACGACGCGCTGATAAAATCTTCTTTGTTCCAGGGGTATTTCCTTGTCTAGAACTCTTCTTAGCACTACCAGATCTGTTTTTATACTCGAAATTTTTAGGCAACTCGAACGATGTCACATTACCTTCTTTACTTAATTCCAAAAGTCTCTTTGTGGCTTGACGCTCTAAGGATATCTGCTGAGTAGATTTCAAAGGTCCATTGGTCTTTTGTGTTTCATTAGTTTGAATCTGTTTATTCATTAAGTCATTAAGATTGTAGTTGATTTTGGCCTTTTTGGCCTTTGGTTGACTATTTTCACCATCTGCCCCTATATTAAGACGAGGATTTGGTCTAGCTGACAAGTTGATCGAACTACTGAAGTAAATTGTCGAGCTATTTGTGTTCTTCTTATTAGGTATCTCTTCAATAAGCATTTGTGATGTGTAGAATTTGTGATGTAGAATTTGTATAAATTTGTCAGTGCGACTTTGATTTCGTTATATTATACTATCCATGTTCTATTTACAAGCTACTTCTTTTCGGCGGACTTCTTGATCTCGTCGGAACTGAACGGTTGATCTTCTCTGGCTTTATCTAGTGTCTGTTTTATTTGATGTTTTGCCAAAGCGCTGTTCACACAGGTCATATAATCATCCCATAACTCGACGCACTCATTTTCCATCAGTTTTCCTTGCAAGAACTTCTCCGTATACCACTGATTGAAGCAGGTATCATACTTGGTCTTCTTGTCTGTACATTCCGGAGCAAAAGATACCGACATGATGTTTCCCATTCCTGGACCTTCAACTTTTCAATAGTTCTTGATGGATTTTTTCAACTTCTCAAATTCGCGTTGTTTAATTTTTGATATTAAATAAACATGAAAAGATACTCAATAGCACCGTCTTCTGCCAGAAGGAAGTCGACTTATAACCCAGTCCAGGAGACGTCTAACATCGCAGAACGCGAGAATGTGACCCTTGAGTTGCAGCAATTGGAACAGGATATTACGTCTACTCTTCAGGACATTGATAAGAATCTTTCTAAATCCAACGCGATATTGAACGATAAGATCTTCCCTATAATACGGCAATATTCAGCGTCCACAGAAGCAGTATGGAAGAATGTGAATTTCTGGAAATATTTCTTTGAACTGTCTGCAAATGCTGAGCTAACAACTTATCAATCGCCTATTTCCAAACCTATAAGTGAGCCTATACCTACAGAGGGACCAGGCAAAAAACAAGGAGAAGAAAAGGATACGCTTTCACAATTCCGTAAGACATTGCTAAGAGGAAATGTTGAAGAACTGACACCAACTTGGTCCAATGAGCAACCTAAAAAATTGGTGGCTTCTACCCCACAAGGTGAGACTGACAAGAAGTTTGGAAAGTATGAAATAAGTGAAAGTTTGAGTCTCAATCCACCTCCCGTATTATCTACCAATTTGAGTAACGATACAAAATCACCTACAAGAAACCAAGAATCTGTTTATACCATACGAAAATCTTTGGACCAATACCATCGATTATCTGTGAGTCCAAAGAAGACTAGAAGACCCAAGACTCCAGTGGGGAAGAACGAAGATTTCAATAGACGTTCTTCAATGATAAAAGGGTTTAGAGATTCGTCTCCCACATTACCTGAACCACCTATATTACTTTCTGAAATAGGACCAAATATCTCTAGTGAAGCAAGAGATGAAGAAAGATTATCAAGTCACTTTGAACCTGAGATACAGAGGTTCCCCAGAACACCCCAATTCAGAGGAAGAGCAAGTGGAGGAATGGTCAGTGGAGGTAATTCAGGGGATCTGAGAAGAACTTCATTAGTTAAAACTCCTAGGGATATCAGACAAGAATTTCAAGAAGATGATAGTGACTTAAAACCTCCCAGTATCACGCGAATTACTACAGACGGCAAAGAAACGTTGGTATCGTCAGGAGAAGGAGATGTGGCTGAAGTTGCCCTTCCAGATTTAGAAACAATCAGCTTGGAGGCTAGTAGAAAGAGAAAGTTACCAGATGAAGATAGTCCATTTATTGAAGATGCAGGCCACACACAAAACACAGGGCCACATTCAGTTGCTTCCACTGTGTATCATTCGCTAATGGCTCATCAACAACAGCAAAAAGATACGTCCTTGGGGTCTAGAGATAACACCAAATCAAACTCCATCTCCAACCTCTTTGAAGACGTGCTTTTAGACCTCAACAAAGAACACCCCGAACTCAAAGGACCAGAAGATAAGGACCACGAGTCAAACAACTCTAACGAAATGGGATCAGTCCTCCACGAAAGATTCAACAAGATCCTTCACAAATAACTCTGTATAGTAACTGTAACAATAGGCTTACGTAATCCGTCAATTACATATGACAAAATAAAATGCGGATCTGTTGAGGTTATAATGACGAGAGCAGTACGGAATATCACAGCCTGTCGTGCCTGCAGATCTAAGAAAATCAAATGTGATAAGCAGTTTCCCACTTGTGGTAATTGTTCCAGAAAGAACATCAAATGTGTATCGATCGACCCGGGAACAGGGCTTGAAATTGAGCGATCCTATGTTTTTGAGCTTGAAAAAGAGATCACAACTTTAAAAGACGAAATAAGGTTATTGAAGGACAAAAAGGAACATGATACGCGGCAGACCACAGAATCAGCACCTCTTGAATCCGAACCCATGAATAATAGCACCCTGAGCGGCAGTTCTAATGGATTTATAAATTATCGAGGGCTCTTGATAAGAAACGAAGAAATTGTCACAATCAAAAACGTATCCCAAGAATCCCCAAGTTTAGCATTCATTCAGGAATGTTTAGAGTTGTTTTTCAAGGTAATGAATGTCCAGCTGCCAATAATTCATAGAGAGCACTTCTTATTGAATCATTTGAAGCCTCTTGGCGTCAGGTTTAAACCCCTGGATATTTCCGAGAAAGGTGGCTTAGATAATCAGTCCAATAATGGCACGGTAAATTTGAATGAGATGGCTGCAAATCCAGACAATCATAAACACCTTTTCTTCTTAAACATTATATTGGCTATTCTGAGTTCCATTACACAGCACAAGTACCCACTTTCGTTATCTTATAGGTATCAACAACAGAGTCTTAAATTTGCCGATTCTGTCTGGGATCAGAACCAGCAGCCTGGTGAGATTGCTAAGCTTGAGATGATTCAAAGTCTCTTGTTACTATCGTTATATTCGGTTATGAGACCTTCAAATCCTGGTGCTTGGTACTTGATCGGAAATGCTATTCGTCTTTTATACGATTTGAATCTCCATGAGGACCCAGGGCTCACCACCAAAGATGAGTTTCTAATAGATATGAAACGGAGGATATGGTGGAGTTGTTATTCGCTAGACAGACAGGTATCGATGTACTTCAAAAAACCGTTTGGAATGCAGAAAGCCGATATAAAGTTCCCTTCTAGTGCTGATGATTCGAAAATACTTGGGAATTATCTCCCCAAAGACACAATACCACGACAACAGAGTGCTTATAAACGGATCACTTTGCAGTATATTAAGCTTCGGATCATCCAAGATGAGATTTTGTCAGCAACTGAGGTGAATTCTATACTAGAACAGAAACTCAATGATTGGTATGCGGAGTGTCAGACACTATACACAGCAGAGTTTAACGAATTTAACCAAGTGATATTCAAATTAAACTATCACCAAAGTATCATTGGCATGTACAAACACCTTTTATTTGAGATTAACCCACAAATGACCAATACTGTAACTACCACAAACTCCACAAAGTTCCAACACTTATTCCAAACTGTGAAACAAGAAATAACCCTTTATGATCGACTACAGAACGAGCTCAAACTCTTGAATTACTCATGGGTTTCTATCAACAATATGTTCCAAGCAGTCATCACGTACCTATACATTGTCTACCACTTGGAGTATATTAGAATTACAGTTTCGCTCGATGAATTGAATTCCGTTACAAACACAGCCATAAGGTTTTTAAACAGTTTAAAATCAATTTGTTTCAGCCAATGCACAACTTGCATCAATAACATAACATCTTTCAAGCAAAGTGTTAGTGATTTGATGCAAAATGAACGACTTCAAGTGCTCGACTTTGATAGTTTGTTTGATAACAGTGAATTTGTCAACTCCATGGTGGGGTCTGTCAATTCCACTGATTTTGACTACTTCAACTGGTAATCAAAACAACTGATAAGCAGTGACAAGCTTTTATTGTTATTTGCAGCCTTTCCTAAATGGTTGCAAATAAAAATAGTAAGCAGGTCGCGGTTAGTAATGTCTGCAATTTGATTGGCGAGCACACCCTAAACAAAGATGTCACGTGACATACTTTGCAAAAGAAATTGGATGATGGTGACTGCAAAAAAACACTATAAAAGACGCAGGATTTCTTGTTTTCTACCATCGATAAAATGGCTTGTTCTTCATCTTCTTGTGTTTGTGCTCAAAAGTCCACCTGTTCGTGTGGTGCTAAGCCTGCTTTGCAATGCAACTGTTCTAAAGCTGCTACTGAGAACGTTGTGCCAGCTTCTGGTGCTTGTGCTTGTGGTAAGAGAGCTAAAAATGCTTGTACTTGTGGAATGCATGGTGACTGTGATGGAAGTAGAGAAGGAGAAGTTGACTTCACTAACATGAAGTAAATTAGCTAGGATATTTATTTAATTAATGGTTTAATAGGTTTTGTCTCTATGATCGAAGACGTTTCTCTTAGGTTGACTTTGTGTGCTCTTGTGATACATCAAATCTTACTTTCTCTCTATCTTACTTTCTCGTTATCTTCTAGATTGATTTTGCACCCATGAGTAATTGGTGCACAAAAGCACAGTCAAAATTGATAGTTGCAAAAACTAACAAACACAAAGATGATGTATCACTTCACATACCCCTGAAGCACTTCTTTCTCCTTAATGATCTCGTCATGCCCCGTCTTTCTCACTCAACCAATCAATGTGGTTGCAGCCAATTATCTGCAACGCGCAATGAAAAATCTATCATGAAGTTATCAGGCATTCAGAAACAAGTGATCCAACTATACAAGTCTTGCATACGAGTGGTGTATACTAAGCCACCGGAAACACAATTGCATTGGCGCAAGTTTGTGCGAGAGGAGTTTGAGAAGTACAGACACATTCCTAAGAAGAGATTCCTGGCCATTGAACATTTGATCCGAACTGGCAATAGACGGTTGGAAATGTACCTGAATCCACAAATCAAAGATATAAACTAGCTGGGTTTTCTCAAATACTCCTTCCATTCCTAAAAAAATACTATACATCCAATATACATCGATATCATGCCCTCCTGTAAATAGTCAATACATAATTTCATAATTACTCAAAAACTTGAACATGGTTATTGAGTAAGAACTCAGTGAGGTCATTTCTGTGTCCCATATCCATCATTTCCCGTTGTCCGGTGAGATCTCTTGCAATGGTAGGTGCAAACACCACCGACAAATTCTTATAATTCATTCTATTCAAGTTTGAATGAGCGTTCACCAAATCCAAGTGCTTGCAAAGCATTTGCATTACTTGCCTATTTGAAGCGGGCATTTTGTCAACCACTTTCTTGAAGTCTTGTGCCTTCTTTGAAGGACTTTGAATGGAACCAAGTTTGATGAAGTCGTCATAAAGTTCGAATGGAATCAAAGGGTCTGGAATCTTTCTCAAGTACCGCTTCAAAGCTGAGGTAATAGCATTGATATCACAGTCCAAGATTTCCTCAAGTTTAGCAGCGTTCTTTTCATCTTTGATCTTAGGGTTAATATTGGTGAAAGCTTGTTCAATAGCCAATATTGTCAGATTTCCACCCGAGATTCTGTAAATACCTTCCATATCCAACCCTCTCTCTTCCACTTCCTTCAAACATCTGGTGATAATCAACGGTATCTCTGTACCTTCGTATTGACTTCTCTTTTCAATACTGCACCTAAACAACGAATATTCATCTTCCTTTGTAGAAGAAGCACCAGTTCCACTAGTTTCAGAAGATCCATTCAAGAACGAGTCTAAGATATTGGTTGATCTTGATTTAGGCATGATTCCAAATCCTTTCTTACTCTCGTCTTCAGTAGACATAGGTGATGCTCCATTTGGAACCACAAGAGTTGGACCACTGATATTGTTAAATCCTATCTTAGCCCGTCTCCAGAACTTCAACTTAGTGGCCTTTTGCGTCTCAATATTATCGTCAGCCACAGCTTCAGTGATGTTCAACAAGGATGAAGAAGAATTAGAAGCTTGATGTGAAATATTAAGTTGCTGCTGAGTTGGGGTTTGAGCACTTACATCGTCCGAAGACGATTTGCTACCTCCGTCTTGATTTCTTCTCTTAGATTCATTCAATTCCCTAGTGACTTGATTCAATTTCTTGTACTCATCGGCATACTTCACTTTCAATATTTCGATATCCTCTGCCAATTTCAATTTCTCGTCTTGTAATTTTTTAACATCTGATAACAAACCAGTTTTCTTATTCTCCAAGTTGGAGATTTCAAACTTAATAGATTTCAATTCAAAGTCCGTTTGAACGTTGAGGTTCTCATGGTCAAGGAACTCGAAGTTTCTGTGGTTAACATAGCTAGTTTCTGAGGCAGACCTACTATGACCAGGCAAAACAGCCGTGAACCCTGGAGAAAGAATGGTGTTGGTGAAATGTCCATTATTCATAGTGTGATTGCCACCTCCAGCGATTGATCCATCACTAACGTGCCTAGAGTGACCCTTATCTTCTTTGGACTTGAAGAAATTCAATTTACCAATACTTCCATTTGTACTTCCACCACTGGTTGACCGTTTGTGTCTTAAGTTGATTTTAGGAGTACGAAGGATACTCTGCTTTCTGCTAACAGTCTGGGGTTGTACATCATCTTCAAGGTTAGTTACTGAAGATGTATTTCCAGAAATAGTTCTGTTTTTAATAGCAGTAGCTTGGCTTCTCTTCTTCAAATCATTGAATTCGTTGTATTCAATACCTTCCAAACCTAAACCATTGAGGTATTCCTCATTGTTTATGGCTTTATCAATGTAGTAGGAGTCACTGATCTCGGAATTGCGTCCATCGTTTGGAGTAGTGGGTACTGAAGGAACTAAAGGCAATTGAGCTCTTGGCGGTGGAGAACTCATAATATTCGAAGGGTGATTCACGTTCTTTCTGTTTGGAGTTGTAAACTCTGAGTTTGGATCGGGAAGTGAACTTTCTACTGTCTTGGTCTCTAAATCCAAATCGATTTGATCGTTGTTCACTGTTGAGTTGTTAATATCATCATTATCTTCCATTACTCTTGCATGCCTGTTGGCTTTAGCCAAAGGACTTGGACAGCCGGATCTGGATCTGGTTGGATCGTAATCCACATATAGATTGTTGCCATCAAAAGCAACACTTTCCGGAGAATTTAAGACCTTATCATCTTGATTAGCTTGTCCTGGTGATAAAATAAGAAGATTCTTACCTTGGAATTTTGTATGTGCCACGTTAGGACTTCCTTCCAGTTGTAACGATTGTTTAAGTGAATGATTAAGACTAACAGCAGGTTGGAGCAGTTCGGCAGGTTGATTTTTACGATTTTCAAGCTCATCATCGGAATCATTGATCTCTTCAATAGAGAACTCCCTTTCGATACCAGGGTTCTTAACAGGCAGTGACCTTTGAGGGGAAGGATGTTGTAATTGAGAATCTTGATGAACATCAGATTGCGGTAAAGGAGATTTTCCGGACTTCTTAGTAATTGCTGGAGTCACAGGTAAGTCCTTATCTTTGGATAAAGCTGAGGAAGGTCTAGTAGTATCATCTAATTCTTGAGCACTGGAATGTTTTGAGGATAATTTAGGAGTCACTGATCTCGATCTATCATATAAATCATAGAAGTCAGATTGACTTTGGATACTAGCTGCACCATTATAAGGTTTAGGTTGATGAAGAGGTCTTTCATCTTCTTCAACTTCATTCAAAGACAGATTAGAAATAAAGCCACCAGGGATCTTTGTAGAACTCAAATCCTTGGCAGGTTCCTTGTTCTCCTTATTTGTCTCTTTATCCTTAAGCAGAGCTCTCTTTTTCTTCATATCGTACTTTCTCTTCTTAGCCATCAATTTCTCGTGACAATTCATACAGAATAACCCCTTAGAGGTTCTAGCATACCGTAAATCTTCAATCTTCTGCTTACAAGCCCGACACTTAAAACAAGAAGAACAGTAAGCTTGGTCACCTGTTAAAATGGCCAAGTCATCAATCTTCTTCCCACACTGTTTACAATTATAGGAACAATTGGAACAGATCAAATTACCATTTCCTAACACCAAGAAGTTGGAATTGCAACCCAAAGATGTGTTACATTTGCTACATTTAAAGCAGTTTATATGCCACCTATCATCACCCAATTCATATGCATGGCCCTCATAAATGGGTAGTTGGCACTTCTTACAGTTTTGCAAACCCTGTCCGTCCACAAAGGGATCTATATCAGAAACAACTTCAGATTTGATCATAATAGAAACGAAGGAATGAAATGAATTGACTTTATCGATAATTCCACCGTGTCGATGAACCGTGTCTTAATAGCGTGTTAATTGAGTAAAAGAATGGACCGAAACAAGTAATAAACACAAATTCAGATATGTCTGTAGATTTGAATCACTTGGTTTGTGTTTTGTAAACGATGAGTTGGAGTTTTGTGTTAAATTAATCAACTATTTCAAATGAAATTCAATATTAAGGAACAATTAAGGTTGAGTTCTTTTTTCGTCTAGGATTGTCGCAAATTAAGATGAAACAATTTTCACCTAGGCTTACGATGTGGAATTGGAGATGTATGTTATAAAAGAGTTAGTGAAATGTGTTCGATAAAGGGTGATATATATAGAAACACGTAATTAAGTGCATCAAACATGTATTTAAACGGTTGGTACCGATTTGGGCCCGATTTGGCAGTGTATTAGGGGAACATTTTTCGCTCCCAAACTCAAAATATTCCTGTGAAACATCATAAACTCTTTATATACATCTATTTACATCTATATTTAGTTGACAGGTTGGAAGGTTGGTTGGGGGGTGAAGGCGGAGTCTATCAAAATCTATAATTCTTCGGCGGTTAAGTCTGGTTTAATCCGGAATGGTCTGCCTCTCCAGTCGATCTCATGACCTAACATTGCCATTAACCAAATAGGGAACGCAAACAATTCTCTTAAACTCCATACTGTACACCATTGTATCAACTGGAAGTCATATTTAAACCATGCAGGGTGGGTGTTTGTGGAGATTCTCTCCATTAAAAAAGTGTATTGCCTTAAATCTGTGAGGAACCATACAACAAGGTGCAACATAAAGAACTTCTTAACAAACACTTTATCCCAGAAAAGATAACTGAGTGAAAGGGTTCCCATGGTTCCACAGAAGAGAGATTCCGTGGTAGGTTCGATCAATGTTGCCAGATACACCATAAACTTCCGTACTCTCAACCATCTGATTCTTCTTTTGAAGTATTGAGCTACTCCTAAAGTACTTGTTTCAAGCTTATTCAAAGGTTGAACCACCAAATCCGAGGTAAGAGACGTTCTGGTGAAAAGAAACTCCCATAATGCTATGGCAATCATATTATCTTCTCCAATGTACTGACTGAAGAATTTAAGGGAGTTTCCTGGTCCAAGACTGGTCAAGTTCTTAGCATTCTCTTTGATCTTCAAGTCTTTGAAGAATTCGTTGTTATTGGCCGGAATCCTTGACACAGCCAAATCCAAGTCCAGTTTCCGGAAAATATTGGATTTCCCATTGACACAAGGTGCTGGATTTAGTTTATTAAGTGCCACGTAAAACTTACTGTGAGATGTGAATAAGAACATCTCATCCAATTTGATTCCAATCTTGTCGTAAATGGAACTGTGGGTATTGATGGACACTGCCAAAGGTACATGGTGAAGTAAGTTGACTTTCCTTGAACCATGGTTGGTCTTCTGTGCTCCATCGATCAAATTGTCTTTTAAAGATTTGATGGAGTTCATCAAGATATTGGAATGGCCCCATACATTAGAGTCCATGATCCAAACGATATCGTATTTAGCGTTCAAGAACCCTTTTGCAAGGTTATTAACTTTGGGATTTGGCCCGTAATGATCGAGTTTTTGCCCGTTTTTATCCACTGGTGTAATTAAGATCTTAGCATCTGTTTTCGGATACCTATCGATTAATTTTTGTACAATTGGTAAGGACTCGTCATCACTATCATCTATACAGAAGATGATTTCGAGTTTATCGGCAGGGTAATTCTGTAGAAAGGAGCATTCCAAGCAAGTCTCTAGTTCTGGATCAATACCTTTTATAGGTCTTAGTATGGTCACAGGTTCGATTTCGGCGGCGGGAACAACATTGAATTTTTGGTGTCTGTAGTTGATACATATTTCAATGAACCCAACCGATGCAATAAGAACTATCACCAAGTACCAAACTAGTAGAATTATGCAAATGTAAAACCATAGATCAATCATTGAGACCTTGAAAATTTTTAGATGCAACAAGTAGAAAACCACAAAAACAACGCGTGAAATATAAACGAAGGAGTGAGTAAGCTATACCAGAGGAGGTAGATCCAGTAGTATCTCGGGGGGATTTCTATAGCAAAAATTTGCTGTGTTTTATACAGACAAAATATGATGCACGTCTCTAAATTTCTACGATGAGCGGACCGCACGGACGTACAATGGGGTCGCGAGCACCGCCATGACAGGTTGTATCCGCGACAGGAGTCAGGGATTGTTTGGTGTAAGGGTCTGGTGTTTGGGCCTTGTGCAAGAGTCTGGTGTAAAGATGTCTAAGTATTTGTGTTTGTTGAAGATCTTCAAATCCACAAAACCCAACGGTTAAATGTGAAACAAGCCTCCAACCGATGTGTCTCCGTATAACCTTAAGTCGGATAAACTCAACGGCCAATGTCCGACGTCGCCTACCCCCACATGCGGCTTAGATTGGCACATGTTTTGGATACACGGATATGTGAACGAGTACAAACAAACATGTTAAATGGCCAGTTATTACGTTTGTGGCTGAAATATGCCGTGTGGTTTAGCGGTGTAATTGGTCAAGTTTTTTTTGCAACCGTAAATTGTTAGTAAATCACAAGTTCCTTTTCTCCTCGGTCATTTCACCCCCACAAAAAAATCATACCCAAAAACTATATAAGCAGTGAAAAAATCACCTGAATTTTTTGATCAGATTTTTGGTGGTTAATTACAATTATGTTAAAGAGCTTGAGAGTGAACATGGTTAAAAATTTTAGCACTTCAGTCGTCAAGGGAGACTTGTTTAAGTTCCAATCCCAATTACCCAAATTGCCGGTACCTTCTTTGGATGAGACTACCAGTAAGTATATTAAGACCATCCAACCATTCTTGTCTAAAGAACAACTCGAGACATCCACCAAGCTTGTGGAGGATTTCAAGGCTAAACAAGGACCTGAATTGCAAAAGAGATTAGAGGCTTTTGCTGGGGACAAAGATAATTGGTTAGCTGAATTTTGGGATGATTACGCCTACTTGTCTTATAGAGACCCGGTTGTGCCATTTGTTTCGTATTTCTTCAGTCACAAAGACATCAACAACCAGATTGGTAAGTCCCAACTCCTCAAGTCCACTTTACTTTCCTATTACACCATTAAGTTTATGTTGTCGGTGCAAACCGAAACTTTGGACCCAGAGATCATCAAGGGTAATCCTTATTGTATGAATGCTTTCCATTATATGTTCAACAACTCCAGAGTTCCTGCTGCAGGTTCTGATATCACCAAGGTGTACGACGGGTTTGAACACCAATACTTTGTGGTGATTGTCAATAACCACTTTTACAAGGTTCCTCATCACATCAACGGAGAACCGGTTTCTATCTCTCAATTGTACCAACAATTCCAGTACATTTTGAACGATAACACCAAGTACGGTAAAGGAGATGCTTTGGGAGCTTTGACCTCTTTGAACAGAGATGAATGGTTGAGCAGTTACGAATCTTTGACCAAATCTCCAATCAATGGTGCCAATTTGGAAACTATTTTCGCTTCTTCTTTTATTGTTTGTTTGGATTCAAACAGTCCAATTACCATTGAAGAAAAGTCCAGAAACTGCTGGCACGGAAATGGTCAAAACAGATTCTTTGACAAACCATTGGAATTCTTTGTTAGTGCCAACGGTAATTCTGGTTTCTTGGGTGAACACTCCAGAATGGATGCTACCCCAACTGTTCAATTGAACAACTATGTTATTTCTGAAATTGCCAAGGCCAAACCGGAGGACATTTTGGCACAAACTTCGGGTTCTTTGGATGCCTCTTTGGTTCCATCAGTTTTGGCTTGGGACATCAATCCTAAAGTCAGACAAGACATTGCTGATGCCGTTGAAAAATTCAACTCCACCATCGCAGCTCATGATGAAGAAATCTTCCAGTACTACGGTTACGGTAAGAACTTGATCAAACAATTCAAGGTTAGTCCAGATGCTTACGTTCAAATGTTGATGCAATTGGCTTACTACAAATACACTGGAAAAGTCAGACCAACTTATGAATCTGCTGCCACCAGAAAGTTCTTGAAAGGAAGAACTGAAACTGGTAGAACTGTCTCCAATGAGTCCAAGGCATTTGTAGAAACTTGGACCGACGACAATGCCACTACCGAGGATAAAGTCAACACTTTTAACGCCGCTTGCAAGCAACATGTCAGTTACTTGTTGGAAGCAGCCGATGGTAAAGGTGTAGACAGACATTTCTTGGGATTAAAACAAATGTTGAAGCCAGGAGAAGAAGTACCAGCCATCTTCACCGACCCGGTTTTCAACTACTCTCAAACTTGGTACATTTCAAGTTCACAAGTTCCTTCGGAATACTTCCAAAGTTGGGGTTGGTCACAAGTCATTGACGACGGATTCGGATGTGCTTATTTGATCAACAAGGATTGGATTCACGTGCACATTTCATGTAAGAAGGGCAATGGTTTGGAATCCAAGTACTTGAAATGGTATTTGACCGAAAGTGCCAATGAAATGAAGGAAATTTTGTCCAGCCAATTACAAAAGCCGAAGTTATAGGGGAGATAATTATTTATTTGAATAGAATTCACATTCTCTACAGTTTCTATAGTTTTTGACATTCTCCTATGAAATAGAATGACCCTTAAGCACTATATTAACCGTTTTGGGACAAATGAAGAGATCCCACAGATTTCTATCATCCATTAATCAGTTAAATGGATAAGTGCCACAGTTCAACGGCTTCTGCAACTGCATTGAATCCGTCAAACGCTCAAAACCCATGTTTACGTTTTCAGTAGTGAAATTACGCAACAGAAAAAAATAATCGGCTACTTCTGTCCAAATAAGGGGCACTGTACCAAATTGGTGCAAAATCGTCACGCAAATGGAACACAATAGCATTCCAATTACCACACCACCACCACAGCACTAGAGAGGGGGTATGCGACCGCAAGTCTTAAAGAAGCAGTTAGTACTAGACGCCATAACGGGAAGGGGGGATGGAATTGGGGTATAGTATAGATACAGGTAAATTACCGGGGTGCAGGTGGAATATAACTGGCGGCGTCACAAGCGAAACACCGTCAAGCAATAGTGACCGGCGGTGATCGCCAACGCCCCACATCATCTTAAGTTCGAACAGGTGTACAAACACGTCTAAAACACGTCTAAAAAAGTGACATCACTGAGATAAGATAAGCGATTAGCGAGACTAAAATAATCCGCAATTTACCGTCGAGAATGGTGGATGGAGTTAAAGGATAAAGGTGACGGATGAAGGTGTCCCAAGAAGCGGGATGGAACCACAAATGGGAAAACATTGTAATTTAAGCAGAATTGATAGTTAACAGCCTTGCATTTGACGAAAAGATTCACCATGAAAGCGAGGACCTTTTGTTTAGCAAATTGACAAAAATGGGAATTTAGACGAAACCGTCATATAAAATTTTTTTTTTGTGCAAAGACAAGGAAACAGGGAATTAACTAATAACCAGAATTCCCACAAGAATGTTACAAATACAATTTAACCCATTTCTTTCCTCCCAATTTATTTTTTTTTAAACCTCCCGTTACCATATCTAAAAAAAACTAGTCACCCACTTCTCACTTAGCAACAGACCCCTACAGTGTTTAATTACAATCGGAGTTTCCTTAAACAGACAAATTGCCTTGGTAAAAGTCATCTTTTGTCAACCTTTTCTTACACATATCACCTAACTCCAAACTCAGGTGTGTTCATTGTTTTAAATCATTAGCCTCAGCCTTGATTCATGATATGCCAAAGAATCATCGATCTCATAAACGGCAGAAGTCCAGTGTACTGAATATAGGTTACTACTTCGATGAAACCAACCAACAACTGCTGCAACCCCAACAACCACTGCTGAACTTGCAACAATACAATGACATTACTGATCCTCAATTGTTGCCTCTACCGGCTGACCTGATTAACCAATCTCCAACCCATTCAAACCCCCAGTCTACAAACTCACCAAATATTGACCCCTTATATGAAACTGACCTTTACAACCCTTTGAACTATAATTTCCCACCTGAAAGATCCAATTTATTCTATCCAGTTAATCAGAACTTGGGCCTGTCTAATTTAGGATCGTCGAATTTGGCACAATCTAATTTAGGACTGTCAAATATGCCTCAATCGAATCTCGGGCTGTCGAGCATTTCTTCTCATCATGTTGGTCTGTCGTATATGGATAATTATCTGAGTCTTCCAGTCCATGGCCCGGGTCCCCTTTCACTTCCACAATCTTCACTTTCTTCTCAGGGACCTTATTTACCTCCTCCACATTCATCTTTTCAGTTACCTTTGCAGCCACTGATCCCCATGATTCCCCAGTCCCAATCTTCTCATTCGTTGCATTCCCAAGTTCAACAGACTCCTCATGTCCATCCTCATACACCTCGGACTTCCCAAAGATCGTCGCCGATCCGACGTCAGAAGTCCCATTCCCGAACTCATTCCCATTCAACTCCGAAACCTATGGTGCCTAAGCCGGCCTTGGCTTTACCCAAACATAAACAGAATTTGTCGATTTCTTCACACTTCAATTTGTTCAATTTAGATGAACTGGAATCCTATGATTTCGATCAGAATGCTGTATTGAATGATTTATTGTACAACTTGATTGACGTAGATCAGGCTTCGGTCAATTACTTCCTATTGAATTCTTTGAACAAACTCAATTTTCCTTTACCTTTAGACGATTTTTACAATTTGTTATACCATGACGATAAACTGATAAAGTTAAACACTCAACAGAAATTAGATAAAACAAAAGTTGATAGTGAATTTCTGCATCATTGTATGCTGGTTCTTTTTAAGTTATTAGAAATTTTCAAACAACCGGAGTCCATTGAAGATTTCTTGAATTCTCATGAACTTAGTAAAGAGATCAAGTTATCTAACATCAATTATCATGAACTCTTGAGGACCTTTTTGGCAATCAAGATCTTGCAAGACATGTTAATTGAGCTCCCTAGAAATTCTTCTTCAGATATCACTGCTTTCAATATCCCCAGGTTGTCCTTGTACAAAACTTATTACATCATATGCCAAAAGTTATTGTTAAAGTATCCTAGCTCAATTGCTGCAAATAATGACCATCACAAGCTCATTTTGGGACAATCCAAACTCGGTAAATTAATTAAACTCGTATATCCAAACCTTTTGATCAAACGGTTGGGTTCTAGGGGTGAATCTAAATATAATTACCTTGGTGTGGTTTGGAACGAAAATATTGTTGATGAAGAGATTGTTCAATTATGTGATAATTATGAGCTTATAGACTTGAACCAAGTGTTTGATTCTAAGTATAAGTCCAATTTGGTCAATATGGAAGCTGGTGCTTCTTATAACCAAGGTTCGTCCACAGTGGTCAAGTTGGAAAACCCCGTTTCACAATTACACGATCCCCATATCAGTTCCAGTGCGTTACCAGGACCATCTTCTGGTCAATCCTTTTTACAATCAGGGTTTCAAAGTAGCTTCCCATCGTATCAGCCATTTGATTTCAAGTCTGAAGCTTTCAATTTGGACCTTAATAAGTCGGTGTATTCGTTCTTAAACAATGCCAACTTGAAGTTCCCAGACGCATTTGATCTTACTACCTGGATGAATGCCGCCAAATTTCAAATCTATCATACATTGAACTATCCTCTTGAACGGATCGTTAATGAGTTGATCAAGGACATTTCCAGTTCAACTCAGTCCAGACATGGCTCAGGGTTCAGTGAAGATAGCGTTGCTGTGAGTGTTGTAAGCACCATTAGTGAACAACCAAGCCATAGTGATAGTGACAGTGGACAACCACCTGATCAGAGTAGTATTGTTAATAAGCTCCTTGTTAGCAAATTATCAGCAGTGAACTTCAACATGAACGAGTCTAATAATGATTTAAAGATCTATTTCTTAATCTTATTGGAAGCAACACCATATTTATTGTTGATGAAGCCTACCAACAATTTGAAATTGCTCAAAAGTAACTTGAAGAACTTCTTGAACGACCTGGACGATACTTGTTTGGGGGTAAAGAACAAGAACAATCTTGTCAACTTCAAACTCATTCTTAAGAATCTTTTGAATTTGAATGAT
The DNA here is from genome assembly GCA_030571835.1 of Yamadazyma dushanensis. NCBI lineage: Eukaryota > Fungi > Ascomycota > Pichiomycetes > Serinales > Debaryomycetaceae > Yamadazyma > Yamadazyma dushanensis. The sequence goes on along the minus strand of JAJLYZ010000002.1, from coordinate 1,058,264 downwards.
TTATTAATCAACATCACCAAAGTGATCTTCAACGACTCGAATATTTTGAACAATTTGCTTACTATATTCAGCACCAGTACTCCCAATGATTCTATAATGACCAATCTTATTGATAATTTGATTGTGTTCACTTCACCTGATTCATTAAACTACTCATTCATCAACAATCAAATCACCAACCTCAAGAACTGGTTCCTTGTTGACTTGACCAATTTCTTTAACCAATTGAACATGAACCAAATCCAATCTACTCCAACCGGCACAATTAGCGACTTTGAAATCTCCAATTCTATCAGCTGGCTAAGTCTCGTTAACGGATTATTGTCGAAATTTAACCAATTCCCCATCATTTTATTCATCAATTTCTTTACGTTGGTTTCAAACGACTTAATGAAATCTAACTACCTCAATTCTAACCCAGACTTCAATCACTACTGGATTCTTAATTGTTTCGTGCAAGATTATTTAAACCTAACAGGAGAATTATTCGGCCTATACAACGAGATCCGACCCTAGCATTTCACCCCATCGTCCCCATATGCATACTTTCTTTTCCTGAGGACCTTTTTTGTATTATTACCCAAAAGTCATTCAATAGACTCATACATCCTTTTAATTATTAATATATATGATTATATTATGGATCTTGCTTATGAAAATATTACGTAAGCATTGTCCTGGGGTGATAACGATACCAAATTGGTTCGCATCTCGAAATTTTTTTCTCATTAAATGCACAAGAATCAGAATTCTATAAAGATCATAACTGGAAACAGTCACCCAGAGTTGGCCAAGGCTGTGGCGGCAAAGCTCAACATTGGATTGGCTCGAATTGGTGCTTTTCAATACACAAACAAAGAAACCGCCGTCTCTGTTGGAGAATCAGTGAGAGATGAAGATGTCTATATAATACAGACTGGGTGCGGAGAGTCTGAAATCAATGATTATCTCATGGAATTGCTCATGATAGTCAACACATGCAGAACCGCCAGTGCTAGAAGAATCACAGCTGTTATTCCTAATTTCCCATATGCCAGACAGGATAAGAAGGATAAAAGTAGAGCACCTATTACTGCAAAGCTCGTGGCCAATTTACTCACAACTGCTGGTTGCAACCATGTAATAACCATGGACTTGCACGCATCTCAAATCCAAGGGTTCTTCAGAGTGCCGGTGGATAATTTATACTCGGAACCAAACACTTTAAGGTACATTAAGGAAAACTATCCATTGGATGACATAATAATAGTCTCACCAGATGCGGGAGGAGCCAAAAGAGTGGCTGGAATTGCTGATAAATTGGATGTGAATTTTGCATTGATTCATAAAGAACGTCAAAAGGCTAACGAAGTGTCTAAGATGGTGTTGGTGGGGGATGTCACCAACAAAACGTGTTTGTTAATCGATGATATGGCCGACACTTGTGGAACCTTGGTGAAAGCTTCGGAAGTGTTATTGAGTAATAGAGCCAATAAGGTTGTGGCATTAGTGACCCATGGAATCTTTTCTGGTGATGCATTGACCAAGTTAAACAACTCCAAGTTGGACAAAATTATTTGTACTAATTCATTGCCATTGAGTGATAAGTTGAGCAAATGCCCCAAGATTTCATTTATAGATATAAGCAGTACTTTGGCTGAGGCTATTAGAAGATTGCATAATGGTGAGAGTGTTTCATACTTATTCAATAATGCTACTATTTGAAGTGATTAGAAGTGTATAATGCTACATAAGTGATTAATGATTTAAGACATAGACTCTTCTTTGGCTTCTACTAAGAACCAAGTAATTCCAACACTCAATTTGAATGGATTCTTTTCCTCATCCTCTGCATCTTCTTCGGTGACTTTGAATTCCTGGATATCAGTGATCTTGGCTACAAGCCATTCTTTGTTGTTCAAATGACTGTTGTGATCATTAAGGGTGTTTAAGAAATAATGGGGAGCTCCTATGTTGAAAGCTGCCCAAGGCTGATAGTTGAGTTTCACTTTGGCTGAATGCTCGATCCGGGTAGGGAGAAACAATGCTAAATCACCAGTATTGAAATGATTCATGGATATCTTACTGTGAGCTGCTTTGTTCATCTTGTGTAGTTCTTGCACTTTGGACTTGTTCTCTTTAGTAAGCTTCTTGGCGAATCCTTCCACATCTCTAAACCGTTTGGAGATTGCAGATAAAAAGAACTTGTCACCTTCAGCGTTCTTGAAAGAGATCAACTTCAAGAACCTACCAAATTCACTGTCTTCAAATTTAAAATAAGTGGAATATAATTTCAATAATTCAGCTGACTTTTGAAGGGCTGCACCCACTTTATCATCCAGTTCATCTTCGCCTAGGTGGCTGCCATCAACACTGGTAGACATTGATTTGACTTCAAGATCATCCAAAAGAGGATCATCATGAAGTTTATGGATCCAATTCATTGAATTGTCTACAACTTCAATGACCTTGGTAGATGGTTTATCATCTATTGATAAAGTGGAAAAATCTCCTTCTTCTAGCTTTTTAGACCGTAACCCTTTAACTCTGCTGATTTTATACTCTTCAATCTTAGTTTCTGGGTTTGATTCTTTTACCAATAGAAGGCCAATACTTTCTAATATCATCACCATCTCAATAAAGAAATCATAATTCACATACATCGATTTCTTAATATCTAACATAAGAGAACCAACGAGGGAGTTCAACTCATTGATTACATCGACATGGCTCTGTTGTTGTGCCATATCCATTAAGTGTTCATACTCTTCGGCATTCTCTTCTAACTTCTGATTAGCTTTCTTTAATTCGTCTTCATAATTCCTAATTTGTGACTTGAATTCTTCTTCTTTGGATGTCAAATTGGACATCAAGTCTTCTTTGAGTTTCGTTAAGTCGTTAATTTCTTGAATATTCTTTTCGTTTCTGGAGTTCAATTCCTTCATAGTTGAGTCTTTGATATCATGTAAGACTTTATACTCTTGAAGCATAGTTTCATTCTGTGCTAGTTGCTTTGTAAGGCCCTTGACTTTGTTTTCATGGTCTTCTTTCAAGGCATTGACTTGGGTGCTGAAACCATCTCCATTCACATTCAATTCTCTTTGATGTTGTGTTTTAAGCTCGTCAAAGTCTTGTTGGTGTGATTTCTTGACAGATTGAAGCTGCTTTTCATGATTATCTACAAGCTGCTTGTTTTCATTCTGTAACTGTTGAACTTGTTGAAGAAGCCTTTCAACTTCCATATCCTTGTTGAAATTAGTCTGTCTCAATCTGTCATTATCTTCTATCAACTCTTTATTCTCTTTCTTAAGACGAAGATTGTCCAAATGCTTGTCGATAGTCACAGAGGCATCTAATGCGATAGACCCTGAATTTCTTCTCAAGAGTGAAGTAGGATTCAGTTTGGGAGAAGCCAAATCGGGCGAATGCACGTTGCCATTGGTGGCTATTGCATGTGGACCTTTCGTACTTGAAGTCCTCACCACTGGGGCAGAAACATGCTTGTTGAAGGAAGGTTGAATGTGGGTTTGTGGTGTTGCAGGCGACTCTTCAAATGTATGTTTCAGCATGGGTGGTGGAGTAGAAGCTGGTGTATTGGCAGTAGAATTATATCCTTTGGTAACTGGCCAATTAGATAAGTTCTTGAACTGCTGTTGATGAAGCAAATCTTCCAATTTTCTAATCCTAACTTTCAAACCTTGAACCAAGGTGTCGTTGTACTCGGAATCGTTTTCCATCATCTTTCTCAACTTTGAGTTCGACAAGTCTTCATTTGGAGATGTTAAGTTGGCCATAGACGTCACAAGTCTGGTTACCATCTTCATGTTATTAGTTGACTTCACAAGGTCTTTGAAGTTTTTGTTCAACAAAGAAGTGAACTTGGTACTCCCATTCTTGGTTTCAAATTGCTCAACCACCTTTATGTAATCAAGAACATCGTCCCTTTCAACCTCGAATTCTCCAAGCACTTTAAACATGTCTTGATTTTGGTTGTTAATTAATGTGATATCAAGATTAGGTAACTGCGGTTTTAAAAGAGCTTCATTGGTCAAAAATCCAAGAAATGTGCCAAACTTCTTGAGCCAAAGCTTCTGAAACACTTTCTCGTGCTCCATGATAGACATCAATTGTTCTGTAACATTTTGAACCACACCTTTGGCAAAAAAATCATACCATTCAAATTGTCTTCTCTTCTCAATCAAAATGAAACCGAACAAAAGGGGCAAGTCAACAGTCAAAGATAAATAGTCTTCTGCAGACTTGATTTTGGTGATTGTTTTGTATGATAAAAGGTCTTCTGCCGAAGAAGGTTGTGATAAGGTTTTTAAATCACCTTTGATATCCACAACCGCCATTTGAAGGTTAGAAATCTTATTCAAGATAGAGAAACTTGAAGTGATCAACCCATACTTGAAATCTCTTGTTGTTTTGAGCAAATTCTTCGAAAGTTTCCCATACTGGAGTAGGTCTTTTTGGTATTCTAAACAAGCCGAGTAAGCAGATTCAACGTCATTGTTATCCAAATTATTTAACCTTTTGCCTATGTCTCCTACAAGATCTTTCGCCTTATTGAAGATCTGATCATGGTTATTGTGCTTGAACGTTTCAATGCTTTCATTTCTCTTGGTCTCTATTAGCTTATCAACACTCACTTTATCGTTATTGACATCATTAATAGTGCCGACCATTTCATTAAACTTGCTTAAAATGACTGGTAAATGGGTGCCTATGAATCTTGATTTCTGCTGTAGCACTTCATAATCTAAGAAGTCTACCAAATTGATCTGAATACCTTTAAACTTGAGTGGAGGAAACTTCTTCAAAGTCTGATAATGAGTGCCCCAATTCTTCTGAAGACTCTTGAAATTGATGAGTTTAACATAGTTATAGTAACTATTGAAACTCTTTTCCACCTCATTGATGAAGTTATTAATAAACTGGAATATAATATTCAAGCTCTTAAACGCATTATTGATATGCTTCAAGTATTGTGATACCACATCGCTGCATTTGTGAATATGACGCAAGTAATTGTTACTCCAAGCTTCAAACCGCTTGAGGTTAGTTGACATGTGCCTGATACTTCCTCCCTGTATAGGCAATTGGTCCTGCAGATTCAATTGTTCAAATTCCACTAATAGGTTCAGATAATTCCCTAGATTACTTTGGAAGTATTGTTCAACTAGCTCCTTGTTATCATTGAACATCCTCTTGTCAAACACATACACCTCATTGATCTCATTGATGATATTGAAGTTCAATCTTATACCAAAGGATGTTAAAAGGAAAATGGTATCTTTATCTTCTATCAAATAGTTTGTGAACGACTCACAAATAAACTGCTTGAAATCTTGCACTGTGTGGTACCTTATAGGTTTGGGGATCTTCTTCATTTCTCCGTTGTGTCCATTATAAATGACAAGGAATGACATCAGCTCTATTGAATCATGCTTCTGCACAGTGGTGGAAGTGGTGGGAGTGCCCAGCAGCATTTTAACGACCAATTATCGAATGGTAATGCAATTGTGAACCTATTGTTTGTATTTGTGGTTCGTATTAGTCTGTTTGTGTCTTCGTAGATATCCAATTTTGGTACCTTATGGACTATCTTTAAATGGAATGGCAACTAGTATGAATAGTGCGCAATGACAAAAAGTAGATTAAAAAATTAACTATGTTGGATGAGAAAAGCATAGAGATAATTGGTCGGTTGAAAGCATCTTTGGCAAACAAAGCGGTAGGCGTGACTGCCAATGCCAGTATCTTGGAATCTAACAGAGGAAAAAAGTTGTTGGATCACCAAGATGACGATAATTTGAGAAGTAAAATTGTTCAGTTTAATGGTGTGAGTTACTGGGTAACAAGCAATAACCGTATTGAAAACACCAATTTGAAGAACAAGAGGAAATGGAGGGACTACTACGAGACCACTGATGAGTATAAACGGGCCAAATTGCAAGAACTGGACGATGATGGTGAAATTATTGATGCCAAAGTAGAAGTGGAAGAAGACAGTGAAAGCGAAGACGAATACAGTCAAGACGCCAACCCGTTAGAAGATTTCGATGTAACGGAGATCCTTCTGTCTATAAGTCACCCGTCAGAGTTGGTGTCGCATCCAGCCATTCTGAAAACATATAAACTGGAAGTCTTGACTAAACTCTCTGGGGAATTGATTGAGTTAATTGAAATTGAACAGTACACCTTGAATTCTTTTAATAAACTCCTACAAGTGTTGAATGGAGAAGACTGGCATTATTTCCTTGAAGAAAACTTGGGTTTGGCTAAATATGATCACGGATTGGTGGTGGAAAACCAGGACTCTTCACCTCCTTCAAAACCTGCTGAAGATGAACCGGCCAGTGACGGGCTAGTTGACCCTGGAATGAAGGATGATATACCTAAGAGAATCACAAGAACTTCACACACAGACAATGAGGACGTGGTTGATCCATTCTTCAAGGTGCCGAAAGCATTAGAAAAATATGAGGAACTTCAAAGTAGTATCAATGTGCAAGAGACAGAAGAAGGCACTTTCAATGCGGCAAGAGAAGACTTAATTAACCATCTACAAGTAAGCATACAAAGACAACAAGAGTACATCAAGAACTTGTCCAACATAAGGAATCATCTCATAAGGGCAGATAGATTAAAGGCTAACTTGTTGAAGTGGGGAAAAGAAATGTTTGATAAGAAGAGTAATTAGATAATGTATTTTATGTATGATTTTGCAGCAAATGCAATTTTGACGAAAAAAGTAATGAAGAGAGAAGTACAGACAAGAGTACAATGCTTGAAAATTTCTCAATGAAATGTCTAAACTGCTATGATTCATTGGCTCTCTGCATGTTTCATCGTTCAAGTTTCACCGTCTTTGTGTCATGGCTTCTCCTGCCATGGGTAACTTTTATGAAGTGATACATCACCTCGTCCTTACACCACGAATAAAACATCCTCACACCAGGTCGTGCACATTCCAAAACCACGCGTTATAACATCTGTACGCGTAAGTGAAAATTCCAATAATTATCACCAAGATGTTAGAAGGTAAATTCGACCAAGCCGCTTTATTAAAGAAGATTGTAGACTCTATCAAAGATAGTGTCAAATTATGTAACTTCAACTGTACCGAACATGGATTAACTGTTCAAGCAGTCGATGACTCCAGAGTTTTATTGGTGTCGTTGTTGGTTGGGCAAAGTGCTTTCTCAGAGTTCAGATGTGACAGAGATATAACCTTAGGTATTGATTTGGAAAGTTTCAGTAAGATTTTGAGATGTGGTAATAATGAAGATTTCTTGACCTTGTTGGCAGAAGATAAACCAGACAGTGTTATGACTATATTCGAAGATACCAAAAAAGATAGAATCAGTGAATACTCTTTGAAATTGATGGATATCGACAGTGACTTTTTGAATATCGACGACATGGACTACGATGCTGTGGTTACCATGCCATCTGGAGAATTTAGTAAGATTGTTAGAGATTTGAAGAATTTGAGTGAATCATTAAATATTGTCGTGACCAAAGACAGTGTGAAATTCAGCAGTGAAGGTGAAAGTGGAAGTGGAAGCGTTGTGATGAAGCCATCTGCAGGTATTGAAGATCCAGAGGAAAGATTGACTGTGAACTTAGACAACCCAGTCAATTTAACGTTCGGTTTAAAATACTTGAGTGATATCATCAAAGCTACTTCCTTATCAAGCACCATCACCATTAAATTGGCTGACAAGACCCCAGCATTATTTGAATACAAGTTAGATGCTGGTGGATACTTGAGATTCTACTTGGCTCCAAAATTCGATGAAGAAGAGTAATTATATATTAATGTAAATTAAGATCTAGAATGCCTGTAGGAAAGCAATTCTCTTTAAAGATCGTTCGCTCACGGGAAGAATGAGACGAAATGCATCGTGTGTGTTCAAGTAGTACTTATAGAGCCTTTTCACTCTCATAAACCCAAGGCTTTCATACAATCTCAAAGCACCTTTATTGATTACTTCAGTCTCCAAGCTGATCTCATCGACTTCACTATTGGAGATCATAGAATCAATGGTCATCTTTGCCAAGTTCCTGGCTATACCTCTCTTTCTGAATTCGGGGTTGATCACAAGCATTCCTATATAACCACGTCTCCTGACGTTTCTATGAAGATCGACCTTCGATATGATCACCCCCACTATTCGATTTCCCGATTTGGTAATGTAGCAGTATTGAGACCAGTTGTTTAAGAAGAACCAGTACACATAAATGGAGTAAGGTTCACTGAGATGATCAGATATAAGACTGGAGATGATGTTGAATTGATTTAGTGACTTTGGATTGAACTGGTAGTAGTCAAGGCCGTCGATGGAAGTGACGTAGAAAGACTTATCTTCATCGATGTCAGATGTGGTGGTCGGCACATCGATGGATATAGCCTCAACATTGGATGATAAAGCCGTTACAGGAGAAGACATATTTGAGACCAAAAGTTTGTGCGCAGATTCGAAACTGCGATCTCAAATTTCGCATCTCACGGTGGTGGCCGGGGGGCCGGGGCACTGTTCGCACGAAAGGATCTACCGCCGACTGCCACCGGGTTACCCCATATTTTCACGTTCACGGCCACCCACCCATATACCTCGTCAAACACAAAAGGAAACAAACTGGTACAAACCCAACCTAAAACCCACCTCTAACCAACCACAAACTAACCAACCACAAACACATCCTGAAACAAGCAAACAATACATCATGTTCGCAGCCATATGATATCATACCACTGCAAAATGTGCTTATACCAGAAAAATTGTTCCGGATCGTTGTGATCCTTTTTTCTTTCGGAGTTTCTGTAGTGATTCATTCAGTTTATATAGCAAAACCTCTGTTATGAACCAACGTCCACAAATATGCTTTGTGTCTAGCAACCACATACTCTAAATTTTCGATGTTCACAGCAACATCACAAGCCGAACCGACCTATTTTTATGGCCTGACGTGTCGGTTTCTCGGTGTAAGGTGATGGAAGTGCAGTCAGACGCAATGTCGACAAAAATATAAAAGGAGAGCAAATGAACGAGAGTTTTTTTTTTCTCTATCAACTTAACTGATTAAATCAAACATGTCTGTTTTAGATGTTTTAAAAACCAAGTCCGGTGTTATCTACGGTGACGACGTCCGTCAATTGTTCTTATATGCTCAAAAGAAAGGATTTGCTATTCCAGCCATTAATGTCACTTCTTCTTCTACTGTGGTGGCTGCTTTAGAAGCTGCTAGAGACTCCAAATCTCCAATCATCTTGCAAACTTCTCAAGGTGGTGCTGCTTACTTTGCTGGTAAGGGTGTTGATAACAAGGATCAAAATGCTTCTATTCAAGGTTCTATTGCTGCTGCTCATTACATTAGAGCAATTGCCCCTGCCTACGGTATCCCAGTTGTCTTACATACTGATCACTGTGCTAAGAAATTATTGCAATGGTTTGATGGTATGTTGAAGGCTGATGAAGAATTCTTTGAAAAAACCGGTCAACCATTATTCTCTTCTCACATGTTGGACTTGTCTGAAGAAACCGATGACGAAAACATTGAAACCTGTGTCAAATACTTCCACAGAATGGCTAAGATGGGTCAATGGTTAGAAATGGAAATTGGTATCACTGGTGGTGAAGAAGATGGTGTTAACAACGAACACGTGCAAAAGGAATCTTTATACACTTTACCAGAAACTGTTTACAAGGTTTACGAAGGTTTATCTCCAATTTCTCCAAACTTCTCCATTGCTGCTGCTTTCGGTAACGTTCATGGTGTCTACAAGCCAGGTAACGTCCAATTGAAACCATCTATCTTGGCTGAACATCAAGCTTATGCTAAGAAACAAACTGGAAGCTCCAACGACAAGCCATTATTCTTGGTTTTCCACGGTGGATCTGGTTCTTCTCAAGAAGAATTTGACACTGCTATAAAGAGTGGTGTTGTTAAGGTCAACTTGGATACTGACTGTCAATACGCTTACTTGAAGGGTATCAGAGACTACGTCTTGAACAAGAAAGACTACTTGATGTCTCAAGTTGGTAACCCAGACGGTGAAGATAAGCCAAACAAGAAATTCTTTGACCCAAGAGTGTGGGTTAGAGAAGGTGAAAAGACCATGTCTACCAGAATCACTGAAGCTTTGGAAATCTTCCACACCAAGAACCAAGTTTAAGCGAAGTAGCGAACTAAATCCAGCGAACTGCGTTCATATATATAATAAACACTACCTGTAACTCATTGTTTCTGTAACCGTTTCTGTAACCGTTTCTGTAATCGTTTCTGTATTAATTATGTACATGTACTGAATCATTTGCTCATCAGCTTGACTTTTTGATACTCCGGCATTCTGTTGATATTGAAATTTCTGTTGTACTGTAACTCATTCCCTATCATTATATTGGCTTTAAAGAACTTCATCACACATCTATCAATACAACTTTGTTCTCCAGTGTTCAAGTCTCCTTCTCCATATTCCGGCATTATGCACTTCCTATTACAGGTTTTCAATATTTTCAGGAACACAAGGTTTTGCGCTTCAAACTGTATGGTTGCAAGCTTGATCTTTTCGGGATCTGCTGTCTGGAACAGCGTTTGTCCGCCCATGAACATCGACATCTTTTACGGTGGTTTCTGTTGAAGTTGAAAATTTTCAACTGCGAACTTTGTAAGAAAGGCTACAATGCATGTATTGTTAGTTAACGATGATGGTCCTTTGGACGACAAAGCGTGTCCCTACATCAAGTACTTGGTGGACACAATCACAAGTAAAACGAATTGGAAATTGTCTATTTGTGTACCAAACCAGCAGAGGTCCTGGATCGGGAAAGCTCATTTCGCAGGTAAAAGCTTGACTGCTAGCTATATATACACTAAACCGTCGACTGAAACAGAAAATGATGATATCAATGCGTTTGATGGACCTTTTGAAACCAGACAGGACCTTCCTGGGTATCAGGAGTGGAATTTGGTGGATTCTACACCGGCGGCTTGTGTAGATATCGGATTAAATCATTTAATTAAGGAACAAGTGGATCTTGTGTTGTCGGGTCCTAATTTCGGTAAGAACTCCAGTAACTTGTACATTTTGGCTAGTGGAACTGTGGGAAGTGCTATGGAGGGTTCTTTACATGGTAAGAAATCAATTGCATTGAGTTATTCATACACTAAAGTACCTCATTCATTCAATGAGATTAAAGCTGCCAGTGAATTGAGTGTGAAAACCATCGAAGCTTTGTATAACAACTGGCACAAAGGTGTGGATTTATACACTGTAAACGTTCCTTTGAACGAGGATCTCTCCTTACAGAACACAAAGGTGTATTTTGCACCCATTTTACAGAATAGATGGGGACATTCTATCTATGAATCAGTGGGAGACAATAACTTCATATGGAACCCGGATTTCAAGAAGATCTATAAGGATGGGTTGATTGACTTTGATCACACCGACAACAGAGTGTTGTTGAATGATAACATCAGTGTGACACCTTTGAGAGCTAAGTTTGAAGAGGTAGAACCTTTATGTGGACAACTTCACATTTTGGATATAAAGAAAGATGATGTAGAGTCTGTGGCATTGCTCGATATTCCACAGGATTCTTATATTTATGAGCCACTTAGGCAATCGTTTGCTGCTGCTGATATCAGAATCACCAGTGATCGTGAGATCTTGAAGAAATTGCCTGATGTTAAAGTATTCCATTATGCTGAATATGAAGATATAGATTTGGATCTCATACAAAAGTATCCACAAAATTACTTTATCCCTACAAATATTTACAGAAAAGGACTTATCAGGAAGAATTATCTTGCTAATTTGATCCACCAATTCAAGGTGAAGAATCCAAAAAGTATCTTAAACACCAGTTTTCCACAAACTTATCAGTTTGAATTGGATTATGCTGAGTTTTTGGATGACGCTTTAGACGAATGCTACGAGTTACGTGATGAAGTTGACCACAATGATAAGCTCTGGATTTTGAAGCCTAGTATGAGTGATAAGGGACAAGGGATAAGGATCTTCAAGACCATTGACCAGTTACAGGAAATCTTTAACGAGTTCGAAGAGAACGACGACAGTGACGAAGAAGAAGAAGAAGATAATAATGGTATCATCACTTCACAATTGAGACAGTTCATTGTACAAGAATACGATATGGATCCACTTCTTCTTCCAGAATACCAAAACAGGAAGTTTCATTTCAGAGTTTATGTGGTTGCAAATGGAAATCTTCAAGTTTATGTTTATAAGAACATCCTTGCTTTATTTGCAGATACACCATTCAAACTTCCCGAGGAAGGCTCGGTGGATATGGCCGGTCATCTCACCAACACATGCATTCAGATCACCGAAGATGTAGTAGAAGAGTTCTGGAAATTAAGAGGATTGAATGATTTCGAGAAGAATATCATCTTCAACAAGATATGTCAAATTGTGGGGCAAACGTTTAAAGCTGCCACAAGCATTGATAAAATCAATTTCCAGCCACTTCCAAATGCTACCGAAGTGTTTGGAGTTGATTTCATCGTTGATTCCAACTTGAATTTGAACCTCTTGGAAATCAATGCTTACCCCGATTTCAGACAAACAGGTCCGCATTTGAAAACGCTTATTGACGGGTTATTCTCCAGTGTGGTCGAAGAGGTCATTGCATCTGACATGGAAGGAGTCTCCAGAGTGCCTAACGATAAACTCTTGATCGAAGTGTTCAATACTAAGGGACTAGTATAGATTTTTGCAGCTAAAGGAAGAAAATGGTACACGCACGAATAGCTGGTTCTGGGAGGTTTTTCGCCGTGCACGTCAAATTTTTCACTCTGAGAAACTTCGACGAAAAAATTTAAGACCAATCATTAGTTTTAACTGAAATATTAGAAGTTACCTGTTTATTTAGAAGTAAGTGCTTTAGGTGTCAAATACGAACAAGAACCTGTTGTAAAATTACTTATAAATCACACATATAATTTCGTTGCCCCCATCCTTTCCTAGTTTTTCCTTTGAACTCCAAACATTTTGAATTGATCAAGAGGGAAGACTTTGTACGTCACATACTTCACATAAATGTCGACACGAAAATACAAAAGCCAACTGAAGAAAGCATCTGGTGGCTCCGCTGCCTCTGCTGAGTTGTCTAGCTTAAGCGAGATGTTCCCAGATTGGAGCTCCGAAGACTTGTCAAGTTTATTGAATGAGAATAGTAATGATTTGGAGAAAGTCATTGATTTAATAGTTAATGGTAAAGTATCCAAATGGGAACCTATCAAGAAAGAAATCAAAAAGTCCAAACCTGTTGAATCTGAAATACAAACCCAATCATCCAAGCCAATATCCAAACCTATATCTAAACCAAGAATCGGTGTGAGAGCTGTGCCTAAAGCTGCTGGTGGTAAACCTGGTAAGAAACCTGTCAAGAAAGTGGAAAAGACTGAAGAAATAGATGCCAATCCTGCTGCTGTAACTGCTGCTGCTACCGCCGCTGCTAATGCTCCTGCTCCATCCAATGGCGGTTCTTCTTGGGCTGCTGCATTATCTAAAGACAAGAAGAAGGTGCCAAAAAAGAAAGTTGAACCTGAAGTGGAAGAGGCTGCTACTATACAAGAAACTCCAGCTGTCCCCGAAACTGTCCCAGAACCTACCCCTCTTGAAGTGGTTGAACCAGACGTTGTTCCAGAACCAGAATCAAAAAAAGATAGTCTTGTCAAACAAGGAACCTCTTGGGCCTCAATGTTGAAACCAAAACCAAAACCTGTACCACAAAAGAAAACAAAGAAACCACAGAAACAAGCTGCTGCTGAATCTACACAACAAACAGACTCTGTTAGCGAACCAATGGCAGCCCCACCCACAGTGGCTGATCTTGACATTCCAATTGATGAAATCAAAGACTCTATTCCAAAAGTTCCAGAGGTCAAACACGAAGAACCATCTGTTATTTTGCCAACCAACAACGTCAATGATGTTAATGTCAGTTTCGGTACTTTATCATTAGGTGAAGAGAAGGCTGTTGAGCCAGAAGTTGAACCAGTTGCTCAACCTGTTGAAGCACCAGTTCAACAACAACAACAACAACCTGCTCAGCAACAACCAACTCAACAACAACCACCAGTCCCTGCTCAAACTCAACCTCAACAACCACCAGCTAGTCAAGGTTCTGAAGAATACAACCAATACTACTACCAACAAAACCAAAAGTCTCAATACGACTACTACAACCAGTATCCAAATCAACAAACTCAACAATATCAACAGAACCAACAGATTCCAGGCCAATACAATGGATATCCAGTTGACTACTCAGGGTACAATGCTCAGATGTTAGCTGCTCAACAGATGGCTATGCAACAACAAATGCAAACCCAAGGACAAAATGGATCCTCTACCAACGGTAACGCTGGAGAAGTCCAACAAAGTCCTGTAAATGTCAACCAACAATTCTACCAACCAATGCCTTATCCACAACAACCAATGGCTCCAGGACAAGTTCCTCCACAACAAAGCCAACCAAGCAGTCAAGGGCAAACTGGACAAGAAGCCAATGGTAGTGGTCAAACTAACAGTCAACAACCTTCAGGTCAAGCACCACCTCCACCCGGTGTGCAACAACCAATGCCAGGTAACAATGTTCCATACGGCTATCCGCCAGTGTACTACAACTACTATCAACAACCTTTCTACCAACAAGGATTGAACCAAAACGGATACAGTAGTCCAAATGTCGCTAATGCCAATGCCGCAGCCAATGTTAACCAAACACCAACTCAACAACCAGGAGTTCCAAACTACGGAGCCTACCAACAATATCCTCAATACGGTTACCAAGATAACAATCAATACAGAGGAGGTTGGTTCTAGGATAGTACTATAGTCTTTATATACGGACGGATCGATGTAGCGCCTTTAGAATTGCAACTGAGACAGCTTAGGTTGTTGCAGCCATTTGCAGCCTTACGTGTCTCTACCAACACCTCTGTCACCTACGTGTCTCTACCAACACATCTTCCCCCTACGTGCCTCTACCAACATATCTCTACCACTCTCTTTCGTGTGGATAGCCCAAAACAGCAACCAAGAGTAAATTTCAGACCGGTTGTAATATGTATCACACAGTAAAAACTATCACTAAATAAAATTGCTGGTCGCTACCAAAAAAATCCCTTGCTAATACTTTTTGGAATTAACTGGTAGTTTTTTACATAGTTAAGAATGTATGTAAATGAGAGTTAAACAGTACAATTTTTTTAAGAGATGAAAATGACGGCGGCAATCGATTTGTTTGTTTGTGGTGGTTGAATTGTGTTTGTCGACAGTGTTTGTGGTGGTTTAAGCTGCCACAAATAGGGGTAGGCTTTTGACCAGGTTGATAAGTATGGGCCAAAAAACAGTTGCGAAATTTTTCAATTTTGCAGTCGATACCACATTTGGTAGATAGTAGGGACTGCAAAATACACGGGCGAAAACCCTGGAGGTTGAAGTAATTGGTGATTACAGAGGCAAATTATTACGTTTGGCCGATGAAATTTCCAAAATGTGGACATTGCAATTGACCATGTAAAGACAAACCTGGGCTTCGACGCAGGACCCGCCACGCGTGGAGTGAGAGTAAAACACGGTTGCCACACGGCACACACAAAATAATAGTATAATCCCGCACAAATAAAAACAAACAAACGGTTGAGGTATAAATATTGTAGGAAATCACCTTAGTTAAAAATACTAACTTTACAGTAAAAAAATGGCTGAAAAGAAGAAAACCGTCAGAAAGAAGAAGGACCCAGATGCACCAAAGAGATCTTTGAGTGCTTACATGTTCTTTGCCAATGAAAACAGAGACATTGTCAGAGCTGAAAACCCAGGTATCAGTTTTGGTCAAGTTGGTAAGTTGTTGGGGGACAAATGGAAGTCTTTGACTGCCGATGAAAAGGTTCCTTACGAAAAGAAAGCTGATGAGGATAAAAAGAGATACGAAAGACAAAAGGCTGAATACGCTCAAAAGAACAGTTAAGTTTTGTGTTGCCAATTGTATTTTAGTTTCTCAAAAGATGAAGAGTTTGAATTGACGTCAACTCTTTGTAGTATATGTTTTATTAGTAATGTTTTCCACAGTTGTTTCCACCTTTAAAATTATTGCAACCATTACGCCGCACTTCTCTGGCCCGTTTTCTCATTTTTCAATTTCTTATTTCTTTGTATGTCTCTTCCTGGTGCCTGTTTAACAAGCCAAAAAAACTCTTTTGGGTACTCCACTGTACAAACCAGATGGCCTAAGATCATCACTGGTTGCATTGATGATTGTAAGGACCATCCAGAGGTGATTGGTGACTTTGAAAAGTTGTTGAAAGAAATCGAATCTGATGCTAAAATATCCAAGTTTACCGCCGAAGAAATCGACTTGAACGGTGACTTGGTTTATTACAACGATCAGTTCGTTGATTGCCATTGGCATGACGGTCCTTGGTTGTTTTTAGAATGTTATTTGTACCAAGTGATCAATAACATTTTTCTCAAACATCAGGTGAAAAATTTCGATGTGTTTAATGCTTTGAAACAGTCCACTTTACAGTCCAGTGAGTTTGGAATTACTGAATTGTGTAAGAAATTGTCACTGTTCAAGTTTGATTTGGCTGAAGAAGACAAATTCATTTACTTTAAAGAATTCATAGATATCTCATTATGGGGAAACTCCACAGATTTATCTTTATTAGCAGGAGATGTGAGTCTTGAAGATATCAAACTGATTCAGGGGGAAGAAATCAGAAAGAAGAACGAAAAGAACATTTTGGCCAACGACACGAAAACCGTTTTTGAATACTTGATGAAGGAAACCACCAAGTCGGAAATCGATATAATTTTAGACA
The DNA here is from genome assembly GCA_030571835.1 of Yamadazyma dushanensis. Classification (NCBI taxonomy): domain Eukaryota; kingdom Fungi; phylum Ascomycota; class Pichiomycetes; order Serinales; family Debaryomycetaceae; genus Yamadazyma; species Yamadazyma dushanensis. The sequence goes on along the minus strand of JAJLYZ010000002.1, from coordinate 1,041,416 downwards.
ATTCCGGGTTTGAGTTATTCAGTGATTTGATCTTAGCTATCTTTTTACTTGAAACCAATGCTTGTGCAACCGTGAACTTTCATTGTAAAGAAATTCCATGGTTTGTGAGTGACACTTTACCAAAAGACTTTGAAGAACTTTACAAAGAACTTGCTCAATTTGGTGAAGATCATGTGGATGAATTCGCCAAGAAAGTGAAAGATTATGTGGCTGCCGGTAATATTGTAGTCAAGAGTAACAAATTCTGGACATTATCAAACCCATTTTGGGACTTGGCTAAATTCGATGTGTATGACGATTTAAAAGGTTCTAAATTGTTGATCTTCAAAGGAGACTTGAACTATAGAAAATTGACAGGTGATTTGTGGTGGGACAAGACCACTCCATTCTCTACTGCCATTCAAGACTTGAACAAAGCCAAATTGCCTATTTTATCATTAAGAACATGTAAAGCAGATGTGGTGGTAGGATTGCCACAAGGAGTAGACGAAAAACTCATAGAATTACACGGACCGTTTTGGGCTGCTAGTGGAAAATACGCAGTGATCAGTTTCTTCAACGACTAAATATACATTACTAAACAATATATGACCTTAAACATCACCAGCCTTACGAGAATTACAGGCAACTATCTTGAACTTCTCAACATTGATCTCATCATTCAATTCGGTGTTATTTGTGTCTGTCAACTTGACCAATACATTCTTAAGTATGAAAGTCCACACATCGTCACAGAAACGATATGTGCTCAAGTCACCTTTAAACGTCAATTTAGATTTCGCTATGTTCTGTTCAGGCTTCAAATACTCCGATGTTATTCTGTCAAAATTGGTCAAAATCGTCATGGCAAGCTGCGGTTGGATCTTCTCATCGGTAATCAACTGATCCAAAGCAACGAACAACGTTGTTCCAACGGTAGATTGTCTGTATAATTCGTAATATCCTGGAGTACTCATGATTTAAGAAAGATAAAACAGCGAAATTTTAGTGCGGAATTTGTTTCTGTTACAAGTAACATGTCAGACACTAATGCAACGGTAGGCGAAAGATTTGCGTCACTTGTCAAGGAGTACGCACTGTTGCAGAATATGGACAAGCCCAAAAACTCGAGGGAGTATCAGCAGAAGCTTTGGTCGGTTATTAAACTGTTTAAATTGATCCTGAGAATGACTCTTGATTTGGACTTGTTCAGTGATAATGAGTTCATAGAAGAGATCAATGTGAGTTATCTTCCTTTCTTGAGCATTGATTACTACTTGGGGGAGTTGTTCATGAATTGTATGAGTACAGACACATTGGAAATTGGTGTGGAATACAAACTGGCGGGTTTAGAAGAAGCGAAATCTCATTTCGACGCTTACATAAGCAAGATGACTGAGTTGGAGATTTTGAATCCTATGCAGACGAAGCAAGCAGGAGGGTACAGTCTAAGTAGAGATGAGAAGATTCAGCAATACAAGTACGAGAAGGAACTTGTTGGAAAAATCTCCAGAATTGATGATATTAAAGATGAGGATGAGAAAAGGTCTGTTTATATAGACCAGATCAATCTTTTTATTATAAGGACGTTGAACAATTTGCAGATGGTGAAGATGGAGTTGGAGGTGTTGTCGAATCGTCCGAAGTTCGAGGAGCAGCCTAAAATCGTTGATTCGAGAGAAAAGTCTCGTCTTTCTAATGATTCATATACTACAAGGCTTGAAACCTTACCGCAGAATGTACCACTCAGCAGACTCATAAATAAAGGAAGAGTGCTTCAGCCGTTCACCCTCACTAGGAGTGATTTGAAAGCTCAGGTCTTTGGAACAGGTCAAGTTCTTCCTTCGATGACAGTAGAGGAATATTTAGATTATGAGTTGCAAAATGGGAAGATGATGAAACCAGAAGAACCTAAAGGTGAAGAAAGAGATACAGATTCAGAGGATGAGGAATATAGAAAGAGAGATTGGGATGATTGGAAAGATGACAATCCAAAGGGACAAGGTAATACCATGAATTTGGGTTAATGAGTAATGATTAATCATTTAGCATTATAGATTATTGAAGACTATTTATCTTTTTTAAGTAGTTGCTGTACTCTACTGACAACTCTTTCAAGGTGACGATTTCATTTTTGTTACCATATTTGATCAACCATTTATCTTGATCGTTTTGATAGCTTTTAAGACCATTTAGTATCACAAGGTAGAACTCTAACATCTTCAAATATGCTATTTTGGTGGTGTTTAAATCCAATGGTTTATGAGCTTCGAATCTGGAAATGAACAAGTATAAAGCTTCCAAAGCACCACGTTTGGAGTTGTTGGAGATTCTCCAAGCATACAAGATCTCATAAATCTTTATTGATTTCATAATTGGTTCAGCTTCTGCTATTTCACAGAATATCAAATCAACAAGTTTGAAATTACTACTGAAAAACTCGGCTGTTTCTGGATTGTTTTCTGCTAGTTCAAGAAGTTGGCTGAACTTTCTTTCTTCTATTAATCTCTTAAGGAATTTGGTCAATTGGTCTTTAAAATTATCTGATCCTTGTGTGTTTCTTAAGGAAAGAAGTAATTTGTTGATATCAAACGATTGAAGGGAAAGGTTGAAGATATTGTCGTAGTACTTTGTTTTCAAGATTGCTGCTTCGTAACTGTTAGGATCTAACGAGTTAATAGCTGATAATTCCAACTCCACTGCTTCGCTTATGAAATCGATTCCACTGTTTGAAATGAGCGACGATAGCTCGTGATAGTATTCTGACTCGTTTTGTAAGTTCTTGGATAGAAACTCGTCCAATTCTGGAGTTAATCTTCTAGACTTGTCGAATGATTGATAGTTGACGTATGACAATAAAGGAACACATTTAGGGTCTTTACTTGTCAAATAAATCAATCCAATCAAAAACTTATTGCTTTCAAAGTCAATCTTATCAAGAAGATCCTTTATGATTACATTTTCTTGCTTCAATTGAACAAGTCTTGTTATAATAGAAAGCAAATAGTCCTGTGACTTAATCTTGCTATTCAAGTAGTTATACTTGTTTATAACATCACCTTTGATGAGGAGCTGATGGTATATTATAGACTTTTCGTAGTCACTTGTGAACAAGATATCAAATAACTTGAAATCAAAGAACTTTTGTAAGATTTTGTTGCTGAAGTCGACCAATGTCTCGTTGTCTTCGAACTTCGAGAACAATATAAGTAACTTGATCATCAAATTCTTATGTACCTTGATGATATTCTTGAATGAAACAATGTAGAATAATCTTTCAATGACACTGACATTAGTTTCGTATCCTAAATTGTCGAAATCAGGACCATCTATTAATGTCAGGATGGTTTCCAACACATTTGGATAATTCTCTAATATTTGGCTTATCTCGTTTATATCTGTGTTGAACTTGTTATTGAGAATTTCCTCTGATATATATGCCAAATTCTCTCCCTTGAGATGTTTTTGTGATATCACATATTGATAGACTTTTTGGGTGGTTTTGTTAGACAATTTCAAGTCGATCGATTGTAAGACTTGATTGAAATTGTCGTTGTTATCAACGAACTTCTCCACATAACTAGACGGTCTGTAAACTCCCACACCATTTGTTTGAAGTGTCACAATAGATCCATTTCTTGTACCAAGACTAAGACACTCTCTGCTGAGTTTACTGTACTCTTCACAAAGAGCATTTAACATGAACCATGGCTCTTTTTCAGCCTGTTCACTTAGTTTATTGATTGTTTGTTGTACTAAAAGGTCATCTGATCTGGGTAATCCAAGTCTTTCTCTGATAACATCAACAGATGTCTTAAGAACAAAAGGATCATAAGTACCACTGTTCAACACCTTCTCTTTGTAGTATGCTTGATCAAAATCTTGTAAGAAATCATCATTACAGTCTTCTGAATTGGAAGATTTGGTGTCCAAGATCTCATATGTGTCGACATCTACAGAATAACTGACCAAAATACTAGACGTGTTGTATTTCCATAAGATGTTGAACTCTAATGAGTTCGAAATTTGGACAGTGAAATCTTGTATGAACCATTTGTTTGAATCTGAAGGTGTTGTGATCTCTATCACACCTTTTTCAGTAAGGTCTTTCGCCCATACGTTGAACTGGACTGTTTCTTTGGCACCATGTGATTTGGATGAATGAAACAACAAAACATCATCCACCAATTGCAAGTATTTGTTAGGGACAGACGATAAGAAGGTATCATCTCCTACTTTCACAGATTCCAAAAGATCATGGGATTGCAAATCATACACCTTAATGGTTTTATCTATAGCAACAGCAAACACCCTGTTGTCCTCAACAGCAATATCAGCGACACAGTTCTTATTTGGAGTATTCGCAGGTCCATTGAAGAACTTATTGAAGAAACCCAAAGAAGCCTTGGTTTCGTTGAAAGTGAAAGTAATGAAGTCTTCCAAAGGCGAAGGTCTTTGGAGATGAATTAATGTCCCATCGTACAATGACACAATACAGTTGTTAGAGTCCACAGACTTCATATTATAAGGATTAGACTTGAGCTCAAAAGAATAAGGTACTGAAATATTACCCCATGATTTGAACTGTTTAAGCAGAAACCCATTCCCTGAACCGACAAACTCTTGTATGTTGACCACAATAGTAATAAACAAGAACTTTTCGTCCAAAATATCCATCACCAAATCGATATCTTCCGCAGTTTGTCTCACAGTTACGCTCAAACAAGATGGAGACAGTAATTTATGAGGCAATTTGATAATTAGCTTCTGCAACTCCAACAGCAACTGGCTCTGGAATACCAAGGGCACCAATGATATATGTGACATGTCATTTAACACATCCACAGCCACTAAATCTATGAAAGAACCATGGTTTTTGAAATCGAGAATCTGGCCACAGTGAGCCAATTTCCGTGTAAAAACGTCGTTTGAACTCACAGAAGAACTGGAATCGTCAGCATAACGCAAAGGAAGTGAGATCTCCTTTGTTTCAAGGTGACTCTTGTACCCCGTGACACTGGAACACGAATAATGTTTCATAACAGTGTTTTGATGAGTTGGGAAAAAAGAGCGCATTGAAAAATTATTATCTAAGCATGTCTTCAACGATATTCTATAAATTCTTCCACCAGAAGAACCAATCAACAATTCACTTTGACGGGACAGGAATCAATGTGTTTGACTTAAAGCACGAGATCATTAAACAGAACCAACTTGGAGAGGGAAATGACTTCAATATTCTTCTTTTTCACCTGGAACTGCCAGATATTGAATATGATCAAGATCAAGATGTCATTCCGAGATCTTCATTTGTGTACGCTAAAAGAGTGCCTACAGGTGCCAGATCGAGTAAGTTTGCTAATGCATCGAGATACGTGAGCGGGAGACCCAGAATTAATAGAAAGGCTATAAATGCAAGTAATCAGAGTGCAGCCGCTGCAGCTGCTGCGACCGCAACACAACAACAACCGGTGAATGATAACATAACAGAGGAAGAAAGGATCAAGATGATGTTTGAAAACCAATCGAACGCTTGGGCACAAACACAGGATGAATTGGCGCAACATAAAGTGATATATAGTAAACCCACTGCCACCACGAATCCTGAAGATGCTCCCCCACCTGGATATGTGTGTTACAGATGTGGTGGTAGAGACCATTGGATAAAGAATTGTCCTACCAATTCCGATCCTAACTTCGAGGGAAAGAAGTTAAGGAAGACTACTGGTATTCCAAGGTCGTATTTGAAAACAGTGTCTAAAGAAGCCATTGAAGAATCGGAATTGACTGCAAATGCAGATGGAGAGTTGGTAGATAACCAAGGTAACAGGTACATGATCACAGACACAGGAGAATACGTCATTGCTATGGCAGATACGAAAACATGGTTGAACTATCAAGAGAAACAACAGAATGCGGCAATGAAGGCTAAGAAGGAGTTTGAAGATAAGATAATTGAACATATAGTAAAGGATGGTAAGCAAGAGTTCTTAGACCCTTTGGCACATCCCACAAAGAAGATATTAGTACCACAAATTGTCATGACCTCTTGCTGTCAGGACAAGTCTCGGTTGCAAAAAATGACAAACTTCAATTATAATAAAGACGATTTGGAACAAGTTCTCATCAACAACGATTTCAGGTGTCCTAATTGTGACACAGATGATATATTCATAGACAATTTGGTGACCAACGAGCCATTGGAAACCGAATTGAAGGAGTATCTTGAAACCAAGTCGAAAGAGTTGGGACTTGAAGATCCAACTTCAAGCATGAAACGTCCAAGTGATGAAGAGAACCCTGAAGCTAAAAGAGTGAATACGGGAACACAACAGCAAATGCCATTCCCAATGCCATTTATGCCAATGCCACCGTTCCCAATGATGATGCCAATGATGCCTGAACCTCCTAAGAAGTAGGAGTAAAAGGTCCAAAAGAGTAGGTCCAAAAGAGTAGGTCTAAAAGAGTAGGTCCAAAACGTAGGCCCAAAAAGTAGGCGTGTATAATAAAAACAAGACAATTAATTAAAAAAGTCAAACAAGTCAATGAAAATGAGTCCCAATTCGGGTGTGTAAAAGTTGAGTAGAAGCAGTCCATCAAAAGGTTACCCGGATTTTCAACTATTTAAATAGTCGCAGATGGAAAAATTTTTCAGTAACTTTTTTGTTCAGTATGTTCTTCAAACTACTTTAAGGATGATCCAAATAATCAATTCAAACTAGAGTTTGTGACTACGGAATGATCACAACATTATTATGCATGGCTTACTGAAGAAGTAGTAGTTTTTTTAAGACGCTTACTAACCCCATTAGAATGTATGTTTTTTACACACCTTTCGAATATTATGATGATAAACAATAAACACAAGCTGGAATTACCTACTGAATCTCTTTGATTGAGAATGTTTTGCTGTAAAGCCTGATTTCGAAGTACAATAAAAATAACCTATACTAACTATAGTAGAGTATGTCAAGTTGAAGTTTCTACACATGAGGAATTATTGCACTGGGCACTGAATATATTATGAGTGACAACGCATTATGGTAGGCGTCAGAAACCTACTGGAACTGATTGTGGAATAGTTGAAGTGGTACTAACTAATCACAGAAGACCCTTGCCTTTAGGTTTAACCAGAATTTTACAAGTATGTATCCTTGATTATGATGATGCCTAGATGACGAGTCAGACGGGATGCCCAATGCTGACAACCTTTATTTTTATACCATTCATGCATAACTGATGTCAAGTTAAACATGTACTAACAAAGTAGTCTATGGTATTTGCTATATCAAATATAGAATACTCCTTACAAGATGATTTAGAAAATATTGACAAGCATATGTCTGATTTTTAGGAAGACAAATTTTCGTGTCTGATATGGAAGTATATTATATTTTGTATACTGAAGAAGATGGATTGAAAGGTATGTAATTACAGTTTATGATGATTTCACCACATTTCACGACGGTCTACTGTGTATTGGGACTTGTAATTCCTTTACCTTGATGAGAAAATAGGCCTTGACCGGCCGTGGTTCCTGACACTGCAGTTACTAACAACCTAGGTTCTGTATGAATTTACGATATTGCAAGTATGTGTTTCTATCTCTCGTGTTTGTGTTCTCTTGCTTTTGTGTTCTCTTCCCTTTTGTGCTCTCTCGTGGTCCCTTCCCTTTCGGGTCCCTCTTCCCTTCCCCTCGAATTCCGTGCGTAACCGTGTTATATAAATACGGCATCGAATCCTCATTTTTATTTCTCCATGAAGTTCCACTTAAAGAAAGCACACAAAGAGCCTGGTGCCGCTGCAGGACTCGGTGGTAGTGGAAAACCAAATGGTGAACAAGGGAGTGCTGGTGTTGGAAGCGCTAGTGAAGGGTCTCTGTTAATTGGGTCTGATAGTCCTCCTTCTTATTCCAGATCGATTCCTATAACTAGACAAAGTAGTTCTAGTATACTTAGAAACAACCTTTCAGACTTGAACTTGAACAAGCCTGAAAAGAAGAAGAATATACCGTATCGACCAGCTCCCGAACAACAGAAATACATCGATAACTTAGATGGGAATGCTAGTGTTACGGCGCTTTCTACTGTGAGTTCTGCTGCTCATACACAGTACTTCGATGTATTACCTTCCTTTCAGATGTTTCAGCTGATCTTGAAGAGGGATGATGAGCAGTTTGGTGAGAACTTACTGGTCCAGCCACCAGAATATGGTGACACTCATAACTCATCTCCTACACCGCCTACGTTGTCACCGATGACTAGTAGAGCATCGTCTGCGTCCAACGGTCTGTCCAGGGCTCAAGTGACTATAGATGGGGTTTTGGGACTGGAGGCTGAAGAAGAACAACCTGAATACGATTTTGAAGAGAATTATGGCTTTGGAGAAACTGAGGGTGAAGATGGGTTACAAAATGCAAATAGACAGTACCACAGTAGAAATATTTCTACCGCTAATGCTACTTATGGGCATACGGTACTTGATAACATAGATAAGTTGCCCAAGTTGAACAATTCTCCTATAGATATTCAGATATTTGTCACCAAACAAGTTCCTGTTCCACATACTCAGAACGAGTTGGAAACAAGACTCAAAGAGTACTCTAACGGAGACTTGGTCAATGGGTACATTGTTATTACCAACACATCGGATAAACCGATCAATTTTGGGTTGTTCACTGTGAGCTTAGAAGGAACTATCAAAGCTATTGAAAGGAACCAAAACGTTACAGAGTTTCAGCTCAACCATAAGTTTTCCAAGGTATTGATGAAGAAGTTTTTGAAAATGTACGATTTGAATGCTTCTTACGGATACACCAATGTACCAAACAGTGCAGGGATTGAATATACTGAGTTTACGAGAGATGAAGTGGATGGTTGTGTACTTGGATTACCAAATGAAAGAATCTTGCAACCACATGAGAAATACAAGAAATTCTTCACTTTCAAGTTTCCAAACAAATTGTTGGATACTGTTTGTCCATCGAATATCTTGCCTCATATATTACCACCTCCTTCAATGGGAGTGGATGGAACGTCTTTTCAAGGTAAAGCTGACAACATTGAGTTGAACAAGGCTTTGGGGTATGGGTTCATTAGTGATAGAGGTACTCCTTTGTTAACGAGAGATTATAGGTTTGATGATATGAGTGTTTCATATACCATCGAAGCCAAGTTCATTGACAGGATCAACGACTCTCAAAAAGATCCTGTGAGTCACAGTGATATTAATGAAGCCGATAATGACAAGAAGTATATTGTCTCAAGAGGGTCTCAGTACTTTTTGAGGTTTATACCTGATTTGAAAGAGCTTATTGCATTCTACAACGAAGAGATTCTTTTCGGAAGGGAGACTTTTGGAAGTGTGGGTATTGATGGAAAACTTGTCAGTAACATTGTGTACACCAGCACTTGGAGAGAACTTAATGCTTTAAATGCTTCTATTGAAGATGAGATTGATGCCAGATTAGAGAGACAAGAGTTTACTGATGAAGAGATCAAGAACAAGAACTTAATTGTGAATAACTACGAAAACACAAATTTTCGTCTGAATACAATTGCTGCAAAAGAGCAGTATATCAATGAGCTTGTGGATGACGAAGCTCTGTATTTGGATAGACGAATGTTGGGTAACAAAGTTCCGGTTGAAGTGTTCGGTAAGAGAAAAAGGAAGATTTTGTCTTCTTTGATGAAGATTGGACACCTGAAATTATTTGTCAAAGTTCCTGATCAACCCATAACCTATGCATCTCCAAAGTTGATTATGAAATACAACAAAACCGAAGAATACGACCACGAAGCTAATGAATTAATGCCTGTTAACAGTATATCCAGTAATCACATCAATGAGTTATACCACAGAGAAGACGAAGATTTCATTCGTTCGGTAGATATAAGTCTCATATTTGAGCCATTGGAAGAAGATATCCTACCACCTGCAATTGCAAGTATTGACTGCAGTATTGTTGCTTGGTCTATAAGATCAGATTATCCATTACCATGCAAATTTGAATACGATTTCTTCTACGAGTCCCTTCATAGTCTGAATCAGAAGACGCAAGTGGAAACTACCAAGGCTAATTTACAACAAGTTAAAGACCAAGTTGCAAATTATATCAGTTTCTTACAGTCGAACAAGACATTCATCTCGAAAGAATCGTATCTTTACCTTAAGTCGATCAAAACTTTAGGTATAAAAACCGACACAATCAGTCAATTCTTTAAGCCAATAACAGCCATAAGCAACCCCGAAGCTTTCGACGGTAATTGGACTTACAAGAACAAGAAATACACTAAAAACATCACGCTTCCTTTAGAAGTTCTTAACAAACACAACGTCAACTTGATCCCAAGTTTCCAGAGTTGTTTGGTGGGCCGTCTTTACTGTCTACAAGTAGAAGTCAAGTACAAAGGAGGAGGAGGCGACAAGAACGAATTCGCCGATAATGTTGTCAAAGTAGATGTTCCTATACTAGTTGGTTAAATCACCTGTTGTCACGTGACTTTTGACTATTACTCACAGAAAATTTTCAATGGTCCATGACTCTGTTTTAATCATTTTCTCATTATAGATAATTACAAGTAGATATATAAAGTATGTCTAGTCCTCAGCAGATTGTCAACTCGTTTGAAAAGGCTTTGAACTTGAGCGGTTCTCCAAATGCTGTTTCCACTTCTCCAAACCAGTCTTTTTTGACCAATTATCTTCAAAATAAGAAGCCAATTAAGCTCTTAAAACCATTTTCTACTGGTGATATGAAGATTTTATTATTGGAAAATGTCAACCAAACTGCAATTGACATCTTCAAAGGTCAAGGATATCAAGTTGAATTCTACAAGACTTCATTACCTGAAGATGAGTTGATTGAAAAAATCAAAGATGTTCATGCTATTGGAATTAGATCTAAGACCAAATTAACTGAGAAAGTTTTGAGTCATGCTAGAAACTTGGTTGTTATTGGATGTTTCTGTATTGGTACCAATCAAGTGGACTTGGAATTCGCTGCCAAATCAGGTGTTTCTGTGTTTAACTCACCATTTTCCAATTCCAGATCAGTGGCTGAATTGGTTATTGCTGAAATCATCACTTTAGCTAGACAAATAGGTGATAGATCTATTGAGATGCACACTGGTACTTGGAATAAGGTCAGTGCTAAGTGCTGGGAAATTAGAGGTAAAACTTTGGGTATTATTGGTTACGGACATATTGGATCTCAATTATCTGTTTTAGCAGAAGCTATGGGAATGAATGTCATCTATTACGATGTCATGATGATCATGTCTTTAGGAAACTCAAAGCAAGTTGATTCTTTGAACGAATTGTTAGGTAAGGCCGACTTTATCACTTGTCATGTGCCTGCTACTGCTGAAACAAAGAACTTATTAAGTTCTCCACAATTTGCAGCCATGAAAGATGGAGCTTATGTCATAAATGCTTCAAGAGGTACTGTGGTGGATATTCCTGCTTTGGTTCAAGCTATGAAGGTTGGTAAGATTGCTGGTGCTGCCTTAGATGTTTATCCACATGAACCTGCTAAGAACGGTGAAGGATTATTTGGAGATGAGTTAAATGATTGGGCTTCGGAATTGACATCTTTAAGAAATGTCATTTTGACTCCACATATTGGTGGATCTACCGAAGAAGCTCAAAGTGCTATTGGTGTTGAAGTGGCTTCTGCTTTGACCAAATACATCAACGAAGGTAACTCTACTGGAGCTGTGAACTTCCCAGAAGTTTCTTTAAGAGGTTTGGATTTAGACCAAGAGAATACTGTCAGAGTGTTATATATCCATCAGAACGTTCCTGGTGTGTTGAAAACCGTCAACAATATTTTGTCTATCTACAATATTGAAAAGCAGTTTTCTGATTCCAGAGGAGATGTTGCTTACTTAATGGCAGATATTTCTGACGTTGATATGAGTGATATCAAGTCTTTGTATGAACAATTGGAACAAACTCCATACAAGATTGTCACCAGATTGTTGTACTAAATGAAAATAATGAACATTAATATACTGTCTGTTTGAAGGAAGAAGATCTCTATATAAAAGGAAGTAGTTCTCTATATGCATAATCACGTGATCGAAGTATTGTCCCATGCTTGGTGTGTCGATGTATCGCGGGATGCATTAACAGAAAACCAATCACGTGATATCCGTATGTTTGTGTACACGTGACTCTAGACACTTAGTGCGAAGTTGGTGGCAAGAGAACTAAAATCCAAACTATCCAACAAAATGGCTTTAGTAACGGCTGCTCCTTACTTAGCGTTGCTCAATGACAACGACGACAGCTTGAAGACGTACGCATTGACGTCTTTGAACGATGTGGTCGACCAGTTGTGGGCAGAAATCGCCAACAAAATCACCGAATTGGAAGAATTATACGAAGACGAATCATTTGAAAAAAGGACTTTAGTGGCGCTTATTATCTCGAAGGTTTACTATAACTTGGGAGATTTCGAAGCTTCTGTCAAGTATGCATTGGTGGCAGGCACTGAGTTTGATCTTGAGGAACAAAGCCAATACGTGGAAACAATTGTTTCTCAATGTATTAATTTGTACACTTCTTTGTCACAGAAAAAGTACCACAACAAGTCTGTGAGTATCGATAGCCAATTGGCGAGTGTATTTGACCGGATGTTGACCAAGTGTATAAAAACCAATGATCTTAAGTTGGCGTTGGGGATTTCTTTGGAATCTTTTAGATTGGATCTTGTGGAATCTATTTTGAACGATCAGTGCGAGAAGAACCCGGAAAATGCTTCTAGCTTAATCAACTATGTGTTGGTGTGTTCAAATACTGTGGTCAACGATGTTAGTTTCAGAAACATTGTGTTGAAATCATTGATAAATATCTTGTTAGGGTTAAACACCAACCAAGATTTCTCAACTGTATTCAGAATCATTGTGCAGTTGAACGATTCTAGTTTAGCCACTCATTTGTTCAAGGAGTTGATGGCTAAAGGAGATTCTGCTATTGCCTATCAGGGAGCTTTCGATTTGGTCAGTTCAGCCTCTCAAGAGTTATTGGATAATGTTATGGCTGATTTGAAAAAGGATGAAAAATTCGATAATACTTCTAGAAGTGAAAGTACTTTGTTGAATATTTTAAGTGGTGTTCCAACTTGCGATTTGGACATCACCTTCTTGTACAAGAACAACAACACCGATATTTCCATTTTGAACAAAACTAAGAACAGTTTAGAGGGAAGAAGTTCCATCTTCCATTCTGCTGTGACTTTTGCTAATGCATTTATTCATGCTGGTACTACTGATGATTCTTTCTTCAGAAAGAATTTAGAATGGTTAGGTAAAGCTACTAATTGGTCTAAATTCTCAGCTACTGCTGCTTTGGGAGTAATCCATAAAGGTAATTTGTCTCAAGGTAGAAATATATTGAAACCATACTTACCAGGATCTTCGAGTGCTGCTCACACTAAAGGTGGTTCTCTCTTTGCCCTTGGATTGATCTTTGCTGGTCATGGTAGAGAAACTATTGACTACTTAAAACAATTCCTTGATGAACATGGAACTTCTGCTAACAAAACAGACACAGATATCATGTTACATGGTGCTTGTTTGGGATGTGGTGTGGCTGGAATGGCTACTAATAACGAATCTTTGTATGAAGCATTGAAAGTTGTGTTATACTCGGATTCTGCTGTGTCCGGTCAAGCTGCAGGTTTGGCCATGGGTTTAGTGATGTTGGGATCTGGTAACGAAGCTGCTGCTTCCGATATGTTGACATATGCTGAAGAAACTCAGCATGAAAACATTACTAGAGGCTTAGCTATCGGTATTGCATTACTCAACTTCGGTAAAGAATACGAAGCTGACAAATACATTGACTCATTGATGTCTAAAGAAAATGCTATCTTGAGATATGGTGGAGCTTTCACTATTGCTTTGGCATACGCAGGAACTGGCAACAACAAGGCCATTAAACAATTATTGCATTACGCAGTTTCTGACCCATCTGATGATGTCAGAAGAGCTTCTGTCATGTGTTTGGGTTTTGTCTTAATTAGAGATTATACCGCAGCTCCACAAATTGTTGAGTTATTGGCTCAATCTCACAACCCTCACGTTCGTTATGGTACTGCCATGGCTTTAGGAATTGCATGTGCTGGAAGATGTCTCCCAACTGCCATCGAAGTTTTGGAACCATTAACCAAGGATCCTGTTGACTTCGTCAGACAGGGTGCTTTGATGGCTTCGTCTATGATATTGATCCAACAAAACGAACACAGTTTCCCTAAAGTAAAAGAGTTCACCAAACAATACGCTGATACCATCAAAAACAAGCATGAAGATGCTTTAGCTAAGTTTGGTGCTACTTTGGCTCAAGGTATTATCGATGCTGGTGGAAGAAATGTTACTATCAACGTTGAAAACTCTCAAACTAACACATTGAACGCTAAAGCCGTTGTTGGTTTGACCGTATTTTTACAATCGTGGTACTGGTTCCCATTAGCTCATTTCTTATCTTTATCGTTCACTCCAACTGCTGTCATTGGGGTCAGAGGAACCGATTTGAAGATCCCAGAATTCGAACTCAACTGTCATACTAAACCTAAATTTTTCCAATATCCACCAAAGGTCGAAGAAGCAAAGGAAAAACAATCTGATAAGGTTGCTACAGCTGTGTTATCTACCACAGCAAGAGCTCAAGCCAGAGCCAAGAGACACAGCAAGAAAGAAGAAGAAAATGAAACTATCGATAAGATGGAAGTAGAAGACAGTAAGCTCGAGATAGTCGGTGACGACAAGGAAGAAAAGACTGTTGAAGATAAAGAGAAATCCGAAGAGAAAGCTGAAGAGAAAGAAGAACCAATTCGCTACAGCAAAACTCCATACAAGATCCTGAATCTCTCAAGAGTATTACCAGCACAAGCCAACTATGTCTCATTCATAAAAGATGAAAGATTTATACCGGTGAGAAAACCAAGAGGAGTCAATGGAGTGATTGTGTTGAACGACAGCAAGCCTGAAGAAAAAACCACATTCATCAAGACCGTCAGACAACTTAATATCACCGAAGCACCATTACCTGAACCTTTCGTATTGACAGGTGATGACTTAAAGGACGACGATGATGAATAGAGTTACCAAGATATAATCAAAAAATACACTAAATTTGGAACACAGCCGTCACCGGACGGTGATCACTACTTTTCACTCCCTTATATACACTTTCCAATATCTCATGTCTAATAATTGGAAGAGTGGGAGGTCCCCATATAAAATCTATACTCTTTTCTTCTCTTCCAGGTTTGAACCCCGTATCTGAGTATCTATGTCCGAATTTCTCTTTGGCATGGTACGCTGTATCCAACAAGCCTCCATCTACAAACGTCTTGTAAGCTTCTTCGTGAGATTCACTGTTCAAATCTCCACATAATACACTTGCACCTTCAAATCTCTTCATATACTCCATTATTTGCTTAGAAGAGTTGATTCTTGCTTGTTTCCCTTTGTGGTCATAATGCGTGTTGAACACACTAATGACATTGTTAGTGGGCTTATGTTGAAGAGTAGCCACAGTGACAATTCTGGGCAATTTGGCATCCCATCCGGTGTTTGGACGGTGTGGATCAGAACTCAACCAAAAGGTTTCCCCTTTAATCAAAAGCCATTCACTGTCTTTATATAAAATGGGAGCGAATTCACCTTTGGTCTTCCCGTCATCTCTTCCCACTCCGTAATATCTCCAGTCTCGCCCTAAGCCATATAAAATGTCGTGCAATTGGTTGTGTTTGACCTCTTGCAAGCCAACAATTGTTGGAAACTTTTGTGAACTATAGTGAATATTAGCACAAACACCCTCTCTTCGTTCGATCCATGGGCGCTCACCTTCCATCAAGTCTTTGGCGTCTTGTCTTACATTGTGGCAGTAAATCTGGACTTGAAGTGGGGGTAAGTTGGAGTTAGGATTTTGGTAGTTGCTGTGAGCACTGGTATTTGCGTTCAAGTGGGTTTTGACTTTGTGTTCAACTTTATTGATAAGCAATTGGCGAAGTCCCATGATGTAGTAGTAAGAAAAATACTTGAAGTGAAGGAATTGACTGATTAAAATACGAGAATGTCGTGTGACTGAATGAAACGATGATTAAATATTGCTCAAAAATGAGAAAATGGCTGCAATTTTTCCTTTTGTGTGTTTTGCAGCAATTTGGGATATGCGAGAGATTGAGACGGGAGAAGGGGCCAGAAATTGTAAACAGAGTTGGAGAGGATGGTCTGGTGTAAGGGTCTGGTGTAAGGGTCTTGGAGACAAACATCAAGAATTGAATTATACATCTATTTACGGCTTGTCAACTTTTCTTTTTTTGGTTGGTCTTTTGGTGTTTCTAGTGGATGGAGAAGCCTTAGAAGAAGCTTTAGAAGAAGCTTGAGACAGACACAGACTGGACCCTTTGTCAGGTTGTTTCCTTGTGGACCCGCTCACGTGATTATGTGGAGTGAATGAGGGTCTCGGAGTGGAAGGTCTCGGAGTGGGAGATCTTTGCGGCTTGGCTTGTTCTGTATTTAGGACAGGTTCAGCCGGTGCAGTTTTGACTTGTGGAAAACCGTGTTTTCTTGACTCTGAACCAGACCCGCTATTTGACCCGTCACTGTCGCTGTCACTTGAAATCTTGGTGTGTTGTTCACTCACCTGACTACTGTTCTTTCTACTCTTCCTTGTCTTTTTTTCTTGTTGATTTTCTAGAAATTTAAGGACGTTCATGGTTGATAGTGGGTGTTTGACAAACGGTATGATATATATATCATCGATACCTTGCTATTAGTCTTCTTTTGGGGCCCATTTATCTCCAGCGGTGAACCGCTGAAAATAGGAATTTAGCGGTGGAGATAACACAGTATTAAAGGAGACAAAAAGGCCATGATTTAAACCCGCCAATTCACACCAAATCGCCGTATTTGTCAGCGTCCAATTAAATGACCAATCACACGCGATTTCGCCACTGGAACAGCCCCATTTAATATAGTTTCAAACACACTTTACGAATGGGATACCTTATAGAGGTGCTCACGTGACTCGTATCTTTGAAATAACCTTTAAGGTTAATGTTAGAGGACTGGAACCAGGTTAACAGTTGGACAGGTGTTCTTTTGTTTAGTTAAGGGAGCACGAGGTTACGGAGCACGAGGTTAGGTTTTGGCAAGGTTGCTGATACTTGGTTCGATAGGCTATTTTGGCTATTGATTGTTCATACTTGTGGCGTTTTACTGGAAACTGATGAACTTTCCATCGATGCAACTTCTTCCGACGCAGCTTCTGCGCACGGAATCATCTATAAGTATATGCAAGTGCTAATTATGGTGCAATTTTGGATCGTCGTTGTCAATAATTCAATTTGAGTGCATGTATTAACAGTTATAATTAGCATATGCATGGATGACACCACGGCATTCGGGGTCTGGGGACACCTGTCATGAGTCGTGAAACACAAGGTCACCAAAAAATCGGGAGTGTACATAAGTCCGTGGTAACCGTTTGGGTGTATCCGATAGAGGAATTGGAGCAATGCAGGGGACAGAGAACAGGGAACAGAGGACTAAAAGAGGTTAAAGAAGTGGTTGGGGGTAGAGGGTTGTTGGATAATTGTTACTGTTGTGGTTATTAATGGCAAGAGAAGAGCGAAGAGTGAAGAATGGCTTTAGCATTGCTAGACCATGAAAGTACTGTTGAAGAGAAACGAGTATTTTCTTGCATACATTGATATAAAACTCCGGTGGTCTACAAACTAATACATTATCACATAACAAAGACACTGTCACATCACACTCATCTTTGCATTGATATGTGGAGGCATTCCCTTTAACTCGAACGGTTTAGGAACCCTAGCATTTTTTGCAGCCTTATCGTATCTATCAGGAGAACTCTTTTTTGAGAAGACGTTTTGAACTTTTTTGAATGATGGAATAACTAACATGTTGATAATGAATAAACCAAGAGAATAGAGATGTTTCGACTCCTTTTATACTTGGATAAATTGCAGCCACGGAGATAATCCAAGGACTCAAGCAGCGGTCATTGCCGCCTAAATCCTTTTGTGTCCTACATATACACAAAAGTTCTGACTTCCTGCATTTAGCCACTTTTTTATATGCAGACTGCGATCCTCGCCCGTTCGGATCGTAGATGTAATTAAGCCATCAAATAGAATCTTATCCTAAAATGGAATGGGAAGATTTTATAGAGTATTGTAGACAAGGAAATCCCATCCGTGGAACAGATACCCATTTGCATGGGATGCTTACACAAGCAAGTAGAGAAGCTATAAAGGTGACAACTGAATTGAACACCAAAGTTCATAATGATAAAGAGATAGTGGCGTTGTTTAGTAAACTTACTGGAAGAGAAGTTGATGAGTCATTGAAGTGTTTTCCTCCGTTTTATTGTGATTTTGGGAAGAACATCACATTTGGAAAGAAAGTGTTCTTAAACACAGGATGTTCCTTTCAGGATCGAGGTGGCGTACATATCGGGAACAATTGTCTACTTGGCATGAATGTTTCAATTGCCACTTTGAATCATGGAATTGGGTTGGATACTCGGTCGACCACATTTGCCAAACCAGTGGTGATTGAAGATCATGTGTGGATTGGGTCTGCAGCCACGATTCTTCCAGGAGTGACAATCAAAAGGGGTTCGATAGTCGCAGCCGGAGCCGTAGTTACAAAAGATGTAGAGCCATTCACTATAGTGGGAGGAGTTCCTGCTAAGCAGATTGGAGTTGTTCCGAAAGAGGAACGGAAGGGAGAGGATGAGGGAGAAGCCCAGAAAGGAGAGGACCAGAAAGGAGAGGACTAGGAATGAGAAGAAAAGAAACGTGTAGATCTTAAATAGAACATGTTAGATAAGTGAATAAAAATAGATATTAGAATGCCGTGAGCGTAAGAGCATGAAGTGGGGTGTGTTGACTGGTCTGAACAGGTCTAGACTGGTCTGAAATGGTTCATCTCAGTTACTGCAATCGAGCCTTGTGTCTCAAATGCTGCAAAAAGACGTGTAAGAAACTGTTTCAGCAACGTACCTTTAAGGGCTGGACGGCAGGAACCCACTTTGACAGCACAACCAATGTTGTACTTTGTCATGTTGCACTTTGTCATTTTGAACTTTGTCGTGATCTTCCCCATCTGCATTGTTAGAGGGTCTACTGGTGAAAATTTGCGTAGAATATATTCCTATACATTTTGCAGCCATGCCGCTTTTCCTAAACCTAACCTTTACCCATATTATAAAACAGACATCTTCGTCTGTATGTGTTCTGGGAAACCTCTTCGTTCGAAGGGCTTGGGCGTTCTCTTGTAAGGATCTTGTGTGTCCCTCTTAGATGACTTTGTGAAATTCTGGATTTTCTTGGTGATAGTTGATAACTTCATGATTTGATAATGCTTTTCAAAACGACAATTGCTTGCCCTTTTATACCTATTCCATCAATGCATTCATTTACTAATTCGTATTACTTATAACTATCGTGTCCCAACCATTTGCGTAAATCTTTATGACTCATGTATGTGCAGGACTGTTACAGCCGTGTAATTAAGACCTGTAAATGGGTGCAAATGGCTACGAGAAAGAGACAAACAAGGACTAGGCACGAACTGTATCACCATTGCGTCCACCATTGTGAAAAAACGGTTTCAACAGCTTTCCAATATCTCTGGTTGTGTCAAGGTGTATACGTCTGTTTGGGATAGATTTACGTTCAGCGGAGATAATCCCAAAACGGCGATCATACTCATTCTACTTTAGTCATCACCCCAATTCGGAGCTCAGCCACTTCGGGCACAACAACCGTGTTTCGGGGCAGGGGTATGAGTAATGGTGACGTGGAAGCCGTGTGACGAAGTAGAACCGAAGTTGACCGAGTTCAATGGAGTTGAATGAGTGATGTGAATGAGTGATGTGAATGAGTGATGTGCGGCGTTTGACGGTGAATATCAAATACGAAATCATGTCCAAGATCGGCAACGGCAAAGGCAAAGCAAAGACAAAGGAAAGACGGGGTTTTGAAGGAGATTACGAAGGGCTCTAAATGCGTTCGAATGATGTATAAGCTGAGTGAAGGGGATATGGGACGGAGTGGAGTCTTAGAGATACCAAAGGGAGCACAAGTTTGAGTGGTTGTGTGGGCTTGGGACGTGTTTGTGTGGTTGTTTTGGTTTTCCAGGTTTGTGGCGTGGATGTCGGTGGATGGTGATGGGGGATGGTGCTTGTAATTGAAGGTCAAGACATAGATGTCGTGTATTTACCATATTATACTGTCAAACAAAAAGGTCGTGTATTTACCATATTATACTGTCAAACAAAAAGGTCGTGTATTTACCATAATATACTGTCAAATAAAAAAATGTCGTGTGTTTACCATATAAGTCAACTGCATTTGCAGCCAATAAAGCTACACAATAAGAGATGGTTTGTTCCTTGACCACCGACAAGCATAGACCAACAAACATCATCGATTGTTAACACTCAAACGCCTTATCAACTCACACAAATCCACCAAAAGTTGCAGTGCTTCTGCCTCCAGTGCTTCCAGCACTGCCAGCTACACGCCAAGGTGAGAATTGTAAAGAAACCCAGTCGTAGACGGTTTCAGTGTCAAACTCAGCGTCCTAGTTGAGGTACTAGAACCAGTTTTCAAACGTTTGTGATCGCTAAGGTCATTTTTGACAGTCTTCAAATCACCCTTCAACTCACTCTTCAAACTCTGAAATTCCGATCTTACAAGGCGTAACTCGGTCTGAACGACCTTCATCTCGTCCCTAAACTCATGTCTCAAGTCTTCTACCGATTCTCTTACTTCATCCACAATGTCCGAGTTTGTTACTGTCTCTGGGACGACAGAGGCTGCAATCGGGTTGCTGGACAAGGACAGCTTAGGTTTAGAAGTAGAACCTATTGTTTCCCTAAGCAATGTGTTCACCTCTGTGTAGATCTCATCGAATGATTGATCAATCCCATCAAATCTGCGGCGGATTTCATCAAACTCCTTTTTAAGATCGACCATTTTTGAAACTATAGTAGCTACCCAAACTATGCAAGAAAAGGCACCTTTTAAATAGTGAAAAAAGTGGATGGGAGTTCTGTTAAAAGAAGCATTATGATGCATGATACATTAAAGTGCAGCTTGTTTCACGTCGATTCATGCAATTTGGAGTCAACTTTAATGGTTATTGTTGCTTAATAGGTTGTTGTAGCTTGATAGCTTAATGTTAATTAATGGTTAATGTTGCCGGTTGCTGCAAGGGGTTGGCCAAAACGGTAATGAACAATCAAATAAGTAATAAGGTTTCCAATGCTAGTTTTTCTAATCATGCATGGATCAACTGTAAAGTGCATGAAGGCTTATTTGTCAGTGGAAGAAGGGAACTGCGGGTTATGGGTGTTGATTGTGTTGATTGTTGATTGTGTTGATTGTTGCTGCATGTCTCAGTAATTGAGCACTTTCACAGGTCTCTTCGGTTTCAACGTATCAGTCTTTGAGTTTGTCTTTTTGTGTTTTGAAAGATGTCTTATATTCTCCTTTGCCTTGATCTCTGTGTCGTAATTCCACAACTGTTTCTTCCAATCCTGTAATGTCTGATGAAGCTCAAAAAGCTTGCTTATGGATTTCTTGGACTCGGTGGCTGATTGAGACTGGAGTTCGTTGTATATCTCGAGGTACTCTTTATACTTCAGTTTGAACTTGAATGTCAAATTGTTATAGTAATTATTCTTTCCGAATTCATCAGATTCCTCATCTTCATCATTAGATGACGGAGATGTATACTCTGGTTTGAACCTTTTAACTTCTTCTTCAGAAGATGAGTTATTACTCAATTGTCTCTTTTTGTCATGCTTATTCTTCAAGGGACTGCTAACTTTAGGAGTAGAATTGACTACAACTGTGGGTGCTAGCTTTGGAGACTCAGTTTGAGACTTCTTAAATGGAGAATGTTTCTTGGAAATCAACCCTCCTACACCCAAAAGCTTTTCTCCCGGCCTTTGTTCTCCAGGCCTTTGTTCTCCAGGCTTTTCATTGGACGTTGGTTCAACGATTTTCTTACGTAATGGATGGGTTTCTGAGTACCCTTGTCTGGTCAATGCATGATGAATGTTATTAATGATTAAATGTCGTTCGTTGTCGGAGTAATACTTCCAGGACCAAGGTCGGAGATCCTTGTACGACTTGTCTTTTAAGATATAATGATTTGAATCATTAACTGCCACATTATTGGGGAACACATCGTCCACTAAAAACGTATCTTTTGGATCGTAAACCTGGCAGTAACTGGACACCAAATCATCGACGATCTGTGGTTTAAACCGAAGAATTTTCACTAGTTTGTCTTTCGTAGAAGGTCCCAAAGCCATAAAGAATAAAAATTTGTTCGTCAAATCGGCTTTGGAGTCTGTGGACGCCACAAAGTACGGATCGAAATTCAACGGTGTGGCTGGCGTGGAGATAGATTGTGTAGACGATAAACTGGATAATGTAGAACGAGGAGCTGTGGGAATAGATGCAAGTTTGAGGTCTTTAACATTCAAATCATTAGTAATTCGTTCGATCTGTTTTGGATCGGTGATTACCAGTAGTTTTGAATGGATTCGTCCGGTACTTGTGAATGCAATGTCGTTTGTGGGTTGTTGGCCGGATCCATTTGTCATATGGTTGGCGGTGTAAATGTCTAAACTGGAATACTCAGGTGTCTTGGAGCATGGAAACACATGATCGTTAATTTTGATTGAAAATTCACCATTTTTCACCACCAATTTGGCAGCCACTTTGGACTGGAGACAAGTTCGAAACTGTTGAAGAATGTCGTTGTTGAGCTTTATCGACAACGATGGCGCCGGCAGTGCCAGAAGAAGGGTCAGGATCTTAGGAATATCCATGGAGGAAACCGTGAAAAATGTGGCTACTGATCTGTGAAGATGAAGGAGTTGTGGCTGATGAATAGACGCTTGGAAAAGGACGTTTCAATAAGGAGAAAACTTGATGTTTAGTTGTGGACAGTTGAGCACAACAAGTTAAAGCATGGAATCCCTTCACGATCTTTACAACGACACATATAGTTTACGACACGACATCGGGCAATAAGCGACATGCAATTACACGACATCTGAAGGAGGGAACCGTTTTTCAGCTGTTTTAGGAATAAAAGTTCTCGAGGGGATTGTAGGAGTGCATATAGGGCGTAAGTATGGTGTGGATGGAGAGTAGTGGATGGGAGGGAAAGTAGTGTATACACAAGGTGTTACTGTATATAACGTCTCACGTGACTACAATGGAAAATATCACGTGTGATTCACGTGATCCTATTGGGTCAGCTCACACATCCTTGAATCGACCAAACAATTTTGCTCTCACTTTATTTTTTAGACATGTTTAGATGGGTTCAATCAGGGCTTTCTGCCGTTGCTGGAACCGCAGAACCTGAGTACGGTAGAGAAGCTATCCACACGGTCGTGGACAAGATCGAAAAAGGCACTCCGATATCGAGAGATACCACTGTTGACGACTTCAAATGGAATAGTCCTGACTACACTAATGTAGAGACTCAGACGTTCTATTTTACTTGTTTGAAAACGGGATATGTTGGGTTTGCTCAAGTGATCCATTCCAATGTTATGGGACTCCATACTACTGCTCAATTCACCTTCAGATTGTACAACGCCAAGGACGAAAATGATAATATTTGGACATCTACTAAATTAGAAGAGTTTGAGGTCAAGGGTTCGAATTTCTACGCCAAGGATTTGTCAATTGAGTTCAATGAGAACAATGAGGAAGTGGTGTTGAAATCGAAGGTTAATGAGGACTCGGAGGTGGAATTTACCATGAAAAGATTGGCTCCAGGGGTGATCTTCGGGGAAGATGGAGTTACTTTGTATGGAGAAGATGTGGAAAACCCTTGGGGATCCATGCGTCATCTTTTCTGGCCAAGATGCTCTGTTTCTGGTACGGTTATCAGTAAGTCCAAAGATAAAACCTTTGAAATTGATGGACTTACGATGTTTGTAATGGCATTACAAGGTATGAAACCTCATCATGCAGCTAAATCATGGAATTTTTTGAATTTCCAATCGGAAAATTACTCAGCTGTTCAGATGGAGTTCACCACTCCTATTTCTTATGCTAATACCAAAGTCAACATTGGTATTATTGCTACTGATGGGAAAATCTTATTGACTTCGGTAGATAATGAAGTTGTGCATGAAGAACCTACAGTTGACGAAGTCGGCTGGCCAGTTCCTAAATCCATTGTTTTCAATCACGATAACAAGGATAAAACGTTCCATGCGGACGTTCGTGGTGAATTGAAGAATTTGGTGGAAAGAGTCGATGTCATGGCGGAAATTCCTCAATTCGTCAAAAATATCGTCAGTGGTGTCGCTGGTACAAAACCTTACATTTATCAGTTTTGCAACGATATGACCATCGACGTCAATGGTGAAAAAGAGACAGGAATTGGTTTCAATGAGGCCACTTTCATCTCTGAATTCGATTGATTGTTTTTTGTTCACGTTGTAATGATTGTACTTTGATTGTTTTAACAGGATGTTGCTTTACATGGCGAGTAGAGTTTTCACTATTTAATATACTAATACATAATTTCTTTAGCATGTCCTTTTGTGGTGACAAAAGGCTTTTTGTGGTATACATTTCCAATGGGTGCAAAAAAATAATTTCCACAATCATAACTTTTCTTTTTGCTAGTTATGGCCAGACAACAACAAAAATCACTCCAATCAATGGATATAAGATCCAGACACCGTGTCAGACCAAGAGGGTTTAGAAAAGTCAACTTGGAAACACTCTCTGGTGAAAACTTGAAGCTTTTGAAGGATTTTGCTGATCTTGTGTATTTGAAAGCCGGTGATTTGGGATCTTCAGTCTCCCAATTGCAAGTTGATTACCACCCAACAGACGGTCCGTTCACTATGTGCAAGAAGAAAATGGATGCAAAATTTAAGATCATCAAGATATATGGGTGCAAAAAACACGGAACTGAGAAGTTTCTTTTGGAGACAGAACACAGAAAGAGGATCTGGATCATCAAGTCTCTTGATCAATTCGAGGTGTTCTTTGGTAATGCTTCTGCTTCGGTTAAAGAAAATGGGGGGTGTGCTTTTTATGTGAGTGACAAGTTACTTAAAGAGTTTGAGCTGCTCAGGGTTGGTTCTGACAATGGGTCTGTTGACACCACGCCTGTCGATACCACTGTCGATACCTCCGTTGATACGTCCTCTGTTTCAGACTCTGTCATGTCCAGTATCAGCCACCTATCATCCAGATCCTCGGAAACTGACCCTTCTGAACCAAAGACTCCCTTAACACCATCTCTTTCTCCAATGTTGGCACCTTCAGCATCTACTCTCTCTACCCTTGACTTGGCTTCCTTGGCTCAATCCTTGGGACAATTGTAGTTTTATATATCAAATATACAAGCTATTTTTTATGATAGAGTAAGCTTATATGATATAGTAAGCTTTACTGGTATCATCAGTATCTCCTTGGTATCATACAATCTCCTTGGTATCAATCCCCTTGGTATCCCACTTCATAGTAAGCTCAATCCCACTACAAATGCTAAACTCAACCCTGACAATCTATGGTAGCCTGCACCATCGTCAGAGGTGTCTGTTTGTGTGGATGTTGTTCTTGCAGATGATGTGGAAGTAGTAGAAGCAGTTCGGGTAGTTGTGGCATCCACCAAAGCAGAAGTTGACCTTGTTCTGCCAAATGCAAGCAATGCAGAAGGAATATCATCACTCAAACTGCTGTTGCCAAAGAGTCCAAGAAGACCCGAAGCCAAACTGTCCAAACTTGTGTTTGAAGGTGTTTCACTCGAACTATCGGTTGAAGTTGAACTTGAGTCTGTTGAATTGGATCTTGTTGAACTTGCACTTGTAGAATTTGACCTTGATCTTGTGCTTGTTCCTGAAGCTAACCAGAAAGGTACATCATCACTGGATGGTCCTCCGGTGGTTGACGAGTCTGCAGTAGTAGTAGATGCTTCAGCTGTGGTTGTAGCAAGCAACCATTGCCAGAACCCTGTAGAGGTGCTGGAACTGCTTGAACTGGTGCTGGTTCTTCTTGAACTGGTGCTGGTGCTTCTTGTGTAAGCTTGCAAGAACGATGGAAGTTCACTAGTTGTTTGTTCATCGAAACTGCTCCAGAAAGCAGCATCATCTGTTTGAGTTGTAGATCTAGTGCTTCTTGTATAAGCTTGTAAGAAAGAAGGAAGTTCACTAGTTGTCTGAGCATCGAAACTGCTCCAAAAAGCAGCATCGTCTGTTTGTGTTGCAGTTCTTCTGGTTGTTGGAGTGGTAAACACTATAGCTTCGGTTAAAGTTGTAGCAGCAGTTGAAGAAGAAACACCGAATAATTCATCTAGCCAATCTCTTTTGACATGCTTGAGATTTAAACCATTAACAACTGTCAAAACACTCAATAATGTGATAGTTGTGATTTGCATTGTGAAAGAGAGAATCTTCTAACCGATTCACAAATTAAGTCAAAGACATGCTTTATATATATTCAAAAGCTGTCAAAGTTATTACTTTACCTAATTAGGAAATTTCTGAGGGCGCATCGCCGATCAAATATGGTGCATGCACCTGCTTTTTTATTTATCTCCGTTCTATAGTGAAGAAGTGCAAGAACATATAGCCGAAAACGAGGAAGGCCCCTAACCAGACTGACAAGTAGATTATATCGTCCCAAAATGCTGATACATTGAATCCAAAAGAGCTCAAAATAACTGCTCCTGGTACTTCAATGGATAACCCGTACTTTTTCTCCTTAAGGATCAAATCTTTCACTTCGTTGATGGTCAATGCTTCGTAGGCATAGTGGAATAACGAGATCCACTCAAGGAACTTGACTTGTGACTTGATTTCTTCACTGTTGATGAATAAACCAGCGAATAGGATCGAGAACAATAACACTAAAACACCTACCATTGTAGAGGTACCTGGGTCTCTTATTAAAATACCAACAATCAATACCTCCACTGAAATAGCCACATTGAATATAACTAAGATCATGATAGTCTTCAAGAATCCATTATGCTCCATAGTTAACCCAATCAATGGATAAGCAATAGAGATCAAAATCACTGGTGGAAGAACTCTTAATGGAAGAACATCACAAATTATCTTTGTCAAATAGTAACTCAATGGATGGTAGTAATTGTTTGCTCTTTCTCTAATGAAAATAATTCTTTCCCCAGCAAAAGTGTGTAGACCTGTCAAGGAAGAGAATCCAAATAATGCCAAAAGGAAGAAGAATAACCCTAATCTGTTCTGGAATCCACTGATATCATTTTTGACATCGTAATAAAGGTACCCACAGAATCCACCCATCACCAACGATAAAATGTAGTGACTCAATAACAACTTAGGGTTTCTGTACAAGTTTTTGAACGTCCTTGACGACAAAACACCAACCTGAGTAGCAAAAGTAGCCTTTTTGTATTGACTCTTGATTTCATAGGGTGTAGGGTTTTCTTTGAGTTTTTTGATCTCGTCAAGTAATTCAAATTGTAAAACACTTTCTCTGAAGATCTTTGGCAACTTATTTTCGACCTGGATCACTGTCTCTTCAGTTCCTTCGCCACTGATTTTGTTGTAGGTGTTATACTCGTCTCTGTGAAGAGCCAAATGTGCCCATTCACTAGTAGTATCGACCTCACTGGATGTTCTACCACTCAAGAACCTTTGATGTAAATCTTGATCTTCAGAGGTATCTAAACCACTTTCTATGTCACTGGAAGTTGATTGGCTATTGAGCTTTATGAGTTTCTTGTGGTTCACAGTTATATCAATCAAGTAATCAGCAATATTGTAACCCAAAGGAATCTGGTATCCGTTCTTGCTGAAGAAATCATTACATTGAATCATATCGCCACTGTAAATCAAGTCACCTTCACTCAATAACAAAAGCTTATCAAACAACGAAACAATATTACTTCTAGGTTGATGAATCGTGAAGATAATAGTTCTGTCGAAATCCCTAGATAATTTTACCAAACAATCAATTACATTTCTAGCATTATAAGCATCAAGACCAGAAGTAGGTTCATCCAAGAAGAGAATCGATGGAGAAGTGACCATTTCACAAGCAATAGATACTCTTCTTTTCTCACCACCCGAAATTCCTCTCTTGAAATCACTTCCAATTACTCTGTCTTTGATGCTAAGAATTCTTAACTCACTCAACACTTCAAGAACTCTAGTTTCCTTGGCTCTCATACTCATTGTTCTTGGTAATCTCAATAAAGCACTATTCAACACAGTCTCATAAACAGTCAAAGTTGGAATCAAATGGTCTTCTTGGTCAACAAATCCAACAATCTTCTTAAAATCGTTATTGCTGAGTTTATTACCATTGACATAAATGTCACCAGAAACTGTACCGTCTTTGTTCTTTCCGGCCAAAATATCCAACAACGTTGTTTTACCAGCACCAGAACCTCCCATTATAGCCAAGCATTCTTTTGGATTGACCAAACCATTAACTCCGTTCAACACTTGTTGTCCATTCTTGACTGTATAACTAATATTTTCGAATGAAAGAATAGTAGGAGTGAAATTCTCATTCAAAGCATTCAATTCACCATCTAAATGATCCAAGCCTCCAGAGGGTTTGAATAAAGCACTCTTGCTGATATTATAAAGCGACCCAGCAACCAATAAGATACAAATTAAAGCCACAATAATGATCAACAAAAGATTACCCCAAGTTAATCTACTCTTATCAGGTAAATCATAACCGGGAATTTCACTCTTGTGAATACATTCACCAGAAGCACAGTGTAAGGTGATATAAGGATCACCGAAAACATTAGAAATTAAATCATTCATGCTTGGTTCACTGAATCTACAACTTCTATCACCTACATCACAAGAAAAGTCACCGGGACCCGTGATTGTTTCAGTTAAGAAGTCAGAGATATCAATTGATCCAGCTTCTCCACACAACATTCTATCTGGTAAGCACTTACACTCCACACTTTCACAATTATAATGAGTAGAATTCTTACTCAAATCATACTCAAATGAGCACTTATCTAAATCACAATAAAATGACTCTTTTTGGTCAATCCAAAACTGGAAATCACAGGATCCAGCCGTTTTATTACAACTGAATGTAACTTGGGGCTTTTTACCATCTAAAATAGATATAATTTTCTTATTAGTAACATCGCACATTTGATGAAACTTGTTCACGACAATACCAGATTTATAACAAGTTCCCTGTAATCCTTCAGGCATAAAAGCATCACAAACACTGTCTTCAACACACACATTACAATTAATACCACTCCATCCTGGCTTACACTCACAAGTACCAGCTTTCCGTTTTGGTCTATTACTATTACCATCAGATAATCCTCCACACAATGGCTCCGAGCAATCATCTCCTCCATACCCATCTCTACATTCACAGAACCCCGTGAACACATTACACTGACTGAACTGTGTACAATCAAAATTCGGTAAGTTACAATTGAAGCAAGGTGGACATTTGTCTTCGCCATCACCCCCTTTTTGTGGCGGTTTCATTTCAAACACATCATTGATCACCACCCCTTTCTTGATTCTGTCGAACGAGTCTTCAAACTGCTTAACGTCTTTGATTTCAATGGAATTGGCTGCTGCAGCTATCCCACATGTTAAAACCGTTGCTATCCACGAAAGCTTCATGGTTACAAATCACAAACTAGTAATTGAAATGTCTTTGTGGTTTTTATGTTTGTGTTTGGCTCAATTGTTGCTTTTCAATCCACAAACTCGAGTCTGTGTTCACAAGTACAAAAACCGTTGATAATTCGCCGTTTAATGACTGTTAAGTAATTAAAGCTATGCTCGCACTTTCAATGGCTGGATTTTCCTGTATATAAAATGGAGATAACTCGGCCATGCAGTATTTGGGGTGAGGGTTTAGGAGGTGGGGGGTTTTTTGATAGGTTATATGCAGTATATATTCGTCATATATATATTAGCACCTTATGATTCTCTTCAATGGCTCAACGTAATCCTTTTCGAGGTCTTCTTTTACGTAAGCAATGTAATAAGGTGTAGTTGTGTTCCCTTCAACGAAATTGAACACCTCAGTATCTGGTACTTCTGTCACAATTTCATCGTTGTACTTTCTGAACACATTATTCTGGTGAGGGTCCTTAATGTATATCCAATAATGGCCGTAATTGGCTTCTCCTCTGTGAATAAACACTGCAAAGATGGAATACCCAACCTTCTTGTAGTCTTGGAACTGGTTGGAGATGTTCAGGTCGATTTCTTGAATAGTTGTGTCGATTTGTAGTACTTCTTGTTTCAATCTGAAAATCTCACTTTCAAGAAGTTTGATGGTCCTGGCACTGACTGATTCTTCGTCATCTAAAGACTCCAAGTACTTCCTGGCTGCAGATAATGCGTCGATGATATTCAAGTTGGACTCTTTGTCAACCTGTAAGATCTGTTGTTTCTTATCTTTTAAAGTCTTGATCTTATTCTTCCATTCGAACACTTCTTCTCTTTTATCCAAGATATCTTTTTCTTCAGTTTCCAAGTATCTGTCGAGATAGAGCTTTTCACCAAAGGGAATTGGTTCAATAGACTTGTAAGCCACCAAACGTTCTCTGTCAAACAACACTCTCTGGATTTGGAACTGCAAGATATCTGGTAACTTGGAGATTGTAAGAGTCTTTTTGACTGACCCTTCTTCCAAATCAACAATATCAGCATTGAAATAATTATCGAGAGCATCGTAAATATCTTTAGGATGATCACTGATGTTGATAATCAAACTGGAAAACCTTTCAACTGAACTTCTAGTAGACTTTCCATCCAAAGGAGTGATTGTTTGTTTGATCTTACCATAGAATAACTTCTTGATCAAATCATATTGTTCTCCATCATCTTCGATATTCTCTGGATCCAAAGCTGTTTCAATCTGGAAATTGACATTCTCTATACATTCCGTAACATCTTGTTGTCTCCCCATTTCAATGGTGCTCTCCATTTCTTCAGTATTTATTGGAAGAATTTTACTTTTTGGTTCACAAATAGATGTTGTGTCCATGGCACTGTCAGACAAGAAAGGATTTTCTACTTCTTCCACTGAATCGGAGTCTTCCTTAACTTCAGCTACTGAATCTAGAACCATATTCTCTCCAATACTTTCATCATCATCTATCAATATAGGATCACTTTCTTGACCACTAGTTAACCTTCTTGGTGGCATAGTCACAAAATTGACCTGCTGAGATGATGGTAAGAAAGATAAATAAGCCAAGTCTTTACTTGGCCTCACACATCTAGTTTCAGTGTGAATCATTTCATCAAATAATCTTTGCAAGTGATATATGAACTGATTGGCTCTTTTTGTCTCGTTAATATCAACCTTTCTACCACCAATTTTCCTCTCAGCTTCATCCATCATGTTGATATCATGCTCTGCGAACTCTAAAACCATATCTCTTAATGGTTTGATCGAGAAATAATACTGTAACAATGAATTCAAATAGCATGTGTTTCCAATATTATCCAAACCAGCTGGCCAGTTCTCGGCAGGTAATAAAGATGTATCAATTTTACCTGTTTTCAAATAATTTTCAATGATTTTAGAGTCCAAACTTCTCAAAGCTTGTCTCAAGAGTCTGATATCAGTAGAATGATACTTCGTCTTCACTTTTTCAACTATTTCAAATTCGCTGCTATCCATACTTGTATCAAGAATCTCGTGACTTTCCACCACGCTTAGTGGTTTGTTGTAGCTTCCCAATAAGTCAGGCAACTTCTCTTCAACATAGTTCATCAAAATAAAACTCTTTCTGTTAACTGCAGCCGAATAAAGTGATCGTTTCAAAGTGGCTATTTCATCCACAGCAGTCAATTCAGATAATTTGAACTCATAAGCTGTAATGATCACGTCATCGTCCGTGATTTCTTCAACTCCCAAGTCGGCCAAAGCAATGGACATAGGAATCAATTCTCCTTCTAAATATTCTTGAATAGCCTTTGATTTCTTGATGATTCCAATAGTTTTCAAGATCTTATTGAAATATGCATAATTTTTCAGATCTCCTTGAATATTCGTTTGATAAACCGAAATAATATACGAGTCATCAATATTCATGAGTTCTTCGTTGGTTTGATCTTCTGAAGGATTAATGGAAAGGTCCTTTAAGCACTTTATATAATCAGTAAGACCATACATCAAACCTCTTCGATTCTGATTGTGAAGATAGCTTCTGATCTTATGATAGTCATGCTTACTTCCAGATATATCATGAAGGAAGTCCACATAAAGGAGTTGGTTTTCTGGATCAGACATTACAGTTGTTTCAAAGCACTTAATTATCAACTCAGTTTGGAAGAATGTGCAACAACTTAAAGCAATGAATTGTGGATACTTATTAGAATCATGAACCAGTCCATATGACTGACACAAAGACTTATCAACCTCATTGAAAGTACCATAAATCAAAGACAATTTATCACTGAATGAATAAGTGACTTTAAAATCATTATTTTCCACTTTCAAACCTCGTCCTATATAAATCAACTCCACAATCTTCCTCTGGTAACTCTCCCTGATTCCTGCAAGTTTGTTCACAGTTGGAGGAATTAAAAGGTTCTTTTCTAATATAAAGCCCAATTTCGACAGAAGAAGATCAATATCGACCATAGAAGCCAAACTTGTCTTTTCAAGGTTAATTGTCTTAGCAGGAGCTTCAGGCTCTAAAAGAATAGGTCCTTTCAATACATTGATCAATTTTTGAACACATTGAGATCCATTAGGGATAGTGTCTGGGTTAAGATTAGTATTTCTTTCAGCTTCTTTCAAATACCTCTCTCTAATAGCTTCATTAGACGTCAATAATTCCACCTCTTTCGCCGTGAATTCACTAGTATATATAGTGATTCTCAATATATGATTCGATTCACTGTTTCTTGTGCACACAAACACCTCTTCCAACATATTAACAGGTTGAGCAGGATAATCACAGTCAGTAAACTGTTTGAGATCATCAGCCGACAAAAAGTCTCTAGGAACCACATGATACTCGTATTTATTCACAACATTACCAGAGCTGAAAAATGGGCTCCGATTCTCTAACATCTGAATTCTAAAGTGATTTATCTCATCCATAATTATTAATCCTCTAATAGTAGTTAAACTCTGATTCTCACTAGATTCATTCAATTCCACCACATCTCTCGTATGAAAAAACGGCAAATCGTTGTTCAATAGAACCATCTTAGGCAGCACCGTCTCTGAACGAACCAAATTAGACAACTCTGAAGCATATTCTATGGGCTTTTGACTCAATATACTCTTGTTGGAACAATTCAATCGAAAAGCGAGCCCCCACTTTATATCATCGAGCAATCGATTCAATGTTTTATATGGATAATTTGTGACATCTCCTGATGTGTATTTGTGGTTGGTTTCCACTTGAAAGTCCTGGTTAAGGAACGGATTATTGGAATCTCCAGCCATTTTATAACACAATTTTAAATGATCTAAAAAAGTTGCGAAATCGTAACTTTATATAAGTTTAAATTTTTCACTCTTCTTCACACTTTTGTTTAGAATGTCCCAACCGCCGAGTTTTGATCTAGAGAAGATCACTGGCAACAGCGATGGGTCTGTTGGAGGAATGGCCAAGCTGGCATTTAATGAAGTGGTGGTCAATAACCCTTATTTTGCCGCTGGAGGTGGTCTTATGTTGTTAGGTACTGGTTTGGCGGTCGCACGTCAAGGTGTACTTAAAACGTCTGGTTTTGTGTACAGACAACTTCTTGTGGATTTGGAGATCCCCAGTAAGGACAAGTCGTACCTCTGGTTCTTGGAATGGATGTCTCAGTATAAAAATAGGAGTAGTAGACACTTATCTGTGGAAACGAATTTTGTGCAACACAATAATGGAGCGGTAACCACGAAATTCTCACTTGTACCGGGGCCTGGTAAACACATGATCAGGTATAAAGGAGCATTCATGTTGGTTAATAGAGAACGGAGTGGGAAATTAATTGATATGACTAATGGTGCACCTTTTGAAACTGTTCGATTGACTACTTTGTACCGAGATCGCAAATTGTTCAGTGATTTATTGACCGAGGCTAAGAACTTAGCTTTGAAGATCAGAGAAGGTAAAACTGTATTATACACATCGTGGGGTCCCGAATGGAGACCTTTCGGTAATCCTAGACAAAAAAGGTTAATGGGATCGGTTATTCTTGATGAAGGTATAGATGAGACTATTTTGAGTGATGTGAAAGATTTCCTTACTAGTGGTGACTGGTATCACAATCGAGGTATTCCTTACAGAAGAGGATACTTATTGTATGGGCCACCAGGAAGCGGTAAAACGTCGTTCATTCAGGCTATTGCTGGTGAATTAGATTACAATATCTGTATTTTAAATTTGAGTGAGAAGACCTTGACAGACGATAGACTCAATCATTTAATGAACCATATCCCTGATAGATCGATTCTATTACTTGAAGATGTGGATGCTGCATTCAATAAGAGAGAACAAAGCACCGATCAAGGGTATACTTCAGGGGTGACATTTTCAGGGTTATTGAATGCTTTGGATGGTGTGGCCAGTGCGGAAGAATGCATTACTTTTATGACCACCAACCACCCGGAGAAATTGGATCCTGCTTTGCTCAGACCCGGAAGGGTTGATTTCAAGATCTTGATTGATAATGCTTCGGAATACCAGGTTAAAAAGATGTTCTTGAAGTTCTATGAGAATAATGAACAAGAATGTGGGGTGTTTATGAAGAGATTCAAGGAGTTGGGGTTGAAAAACGTCAGTACTGCCACTTTACAAGGGTTATTTGTATATAATAAGAGAGACCCACAAGGTGCTATTGATATGATAGAAACGTTGAAACGTCCTAACGATGCTTTCTAATGTACATAGGTGCCTATAATGGCTGCAAAAAAAAAACGACATCGCATACATTCAATAAGAGTATCTAAAAAAGGGATTCTGGCCATCTGTTAAGTCCAAGAACTCAATGTTCTCAATAGGATCTGGTGTGGGTTTCTTATCACGACTGTTGTTCTCGTAATAATACACCAAGAAAAGGACCCCCAAAAATACAATTGCAATGATAGCACAAGCAGCAATGGCTCTTGTGGCCGTTCCATACACTGGACTTTCGTTGGCTTTAAACACAGCACTTCCACTCAAGTTACCCACACAGTAACCTATCAACACTATAGCATTGACAGTGAATTTTTTGGTGGTTCCTAAAACATTGGATGCAATGGTACTTAAAATACAAATGAATGCAACAGGAGAAACACTATTCAAAACGTATCCAGCGAACCTAACATTGGGGTCTGAAGCAAAGCACAACATCAATTGACCTGTGGATGAAATACATGTACCTACAATAGCCCACAAAAACCGTGAAGAATAGAATCTCGACATATAAGGGATTAAAATACATCCCACAAACTCAGCTGCTCCACAGATACATTGGTACAAAAGAGTCTTTTCTACATTGAACCCCAATGTTTCAGTCATAAGAATACTACCAAAGTTGGTAATCCCACCATTAGGCACATTGGTGATTAATACGAAAGCGAAAAGAAGCCATGTCTTATAATCTGTGAAAGCTTCAACTATTTGATCTTTCTTATAATGCTTGTTACCGAACCCTTGATGATTACGACGAGATCTGTGGACCACCATCTGTTTCTCTTCGGCACTTAAGAACCAAGCTGTCGCAGGAGAATTGGGTAAGTAAAACACAAGCACCACTCCCAATAAGATAGTTAACAAGCCGGTTACAATGAACAACACCTTCCATGGAGCAATGGAATAGGTCTCCTTGTGGATATAAATACCATATCCCATCAAAGAGCCCCAAAGAATTCCAATACCATTACATGCAAACCAAATAGAGATTCTCAAGAACGTCTGATCTGCTGTGTACCACTGGGAAGTGATAAACGTAAAAGCAGGAGTGATGGAACTTTCAAAGATCCCAAGTAACGTCCTTAAAGCTATGAAACCTGGGGAATTATTTGGGGCCGCATGTAAGCATAAAATACCACCCCAAATTATTATAAGAAACCCGACACTCTTTGCAATTGGGAACCTTTGCAAATAGTACGCCACAGGTATACAAAACACCATATAACCAAGATAGAAAGCACTTCCAGTCCAAGCATATTCTTGACCAAGCATATTCTTGACCAACCATTTTCAAATCTATTCTCAAGTCCAAAATTGCAGCCAAAGAATTGGAGAGTTTATCCATGAACTGGAAACAATAGACAAAGCACATAAGTGGAAGCATATAACAGTCGATCTTAAACACCAATTTCTTCTCCCTTTCAGGTGTTAATTCGATGTGTTCTTCAGCCAATCCTAATCTCAAAACTTCGTCACCTTCATCGATGTTCACATCTCGGTCTCCAATATGAATCTTGTTGTTCAAACTTTCAATTGTGGTGACATGAACGGGTTCATTCTTTCCAAATTTGGAACTTACTTCTACAACAGCTTTTTCTAAGTCTGAACTGTCACTCATTGGTAATAAAGAAGTGGGGGATTCTTTTTGTCTTTTATACTTGGATGTCTTCTTATCTTCCATGCATGAGATATGGGACGGAAATAAGTGGATCGTGTTATCTTTGAGTCGATAGTGTCACTAAATTCCGCTTGTAGCCGATCAGGATTACGGCCAATTAGACTGTTTGAACAATGTAACATTATAGCTCCGACATTTGCCAAGCTTATGCTAAGGTATGTGGCCAAGAATGGTTGTGTTATCGAGGATCGGGCCAGGGCTCCAAACTAACAATTGCAAGACTGATGTGGGGGGTGATAAGAGGTGAAGGTATCCCAAAAGGGAAACATAATTCCTGTGGGCATGATTGACAATGTGGGAGCATGGATGATTGAAGATGTGATTCGTGGGATTGGGAGATATCGTATTACGAGAAGACAATCCACAGACCATTTACTGTAACTCTCTGGATTACCTCAAGCATCCAGGTCCTTAAACATCCAGGTCCTTAAACATACCAGTCCAACATTCTAGTCCTCAAGTCGTTACAATAAACGATAGCCGGTGTTCTAAAGGCACATTCCCTGCAGATCACGTCGATCACAAAATACACCAATATCTATTACTTTAAAGAACGACTTTGGATACACTCCATCCAATAACACCAAATACTTCTATAACCGGTACCTTATCTATGGAACCTTCAACTTAGCTTTACAACCGGTCCAATGAGATGTCCCAAGACTCAGATTACACATATGGCTCGTCTTGATCCTGTCAAGATCTTAGTGATATCTTGGCTCTGCAGTGATATCTTGGCTCTGCAGTGGAGTCTTGGCTCTGGCTGGCACAACAACTGGAAGCTATTCAACAATTGGAAGCTATTCAACAACACCTGGCACAATCAACAACCGAAAAAGAGATCTTGACACTACCGTATCTCTTCTTTTTTGCAGCCATTACGATTATGTTCTTCCAGACCCTATTGCACACATCCCATCCTTTAGTCCATCAATAAGAGTATCTAAAGAAAGGGTTCTGACCATCAGTCAAGTCCAAGAACTCAATGTTCTCAATTGGTTCCGGTGTGGGCTTCTTATCTCGTATCTTATTCTCAACATAATACATGAAGAAGAAAGCACCCAAAAGCACAATGTCAAGAATAGCACAAGCTGCAATAGCTCTTGTGGCAGTCCCATAAACAGGAGCTTCGTTAGCTTTGAACACCGAACTTCCACTCAAGTTACCCACACAATAACCAATTAAAATGATAGCATTGACTGTGAACTTCTTGGTAGTTCCCAACACATTTGAAGCAATGACACTCAACACACAAATGAACCCAGCTGGACAGAATCCTGTCAACACGTAACCAGTGAACCGAACATTCGGTTCTTTAGCAAATCCCAACATGATTTGTCCAGCTGAAGCAATACAAGTACCAACAACAGCCCATAAAAACCGGTTGGGGTATACTTTCGTCAAGAAAGCAGTCAAATAACAGCCTACAATCTCCCCTGCACCACTGATACATTGCCACAACAACGTCTTTTTCGTATCGAACCCCATCAGTTCCGTCATAAGAATACTTGCAAAGTTGGTGATACCTCCATTAGGAACGTTGGTTATAAGCACAAAAGAGAACAACACCCAAGTTTTATAATCTGTGAAAGCCTCGATCATTTGATCTTTCTTGAAGTGTTTACTTCCGAATCCCTGATGATTACGACGAATTCTTTGCACGACCATCTGCTTTTCTTCGGCACTCAAGAACCAAGCAGAAGCTGGAGAGTTGGGTAAATGAATTAGAATTGCAACTCCAAGCAAAACTGTCAAAAGACCTGTGACAAGAAACACTACTTTCCAAGGTGCAATCGAGTAGGATTCCAGGTGGATATAAGCACCATAGGCAATTAAAGATCCAACAATAGCACCTAACCCATTACATGCAAACCAAAGGGAAACTCTCAAGAATGTTTGGTCTGCTGTGTACCATTGGGAAGTGATAAAGGTGAATGCAGGAGTGATTGAACTCTCTAATATCCCCAACAATGTTCTTAGAGTTAAGAATCCAGGGGCATTTTTAGGTGTTGCATGTAAACAGAGAATACCTCCCCATATGATCACAAGAACTCCTACACTTTTTGCAACCGGGAACTTCTGCAAGAAAATAGCCACTGGGATACAAAACACCATATATCCGAGGTAGAAACCACTTCCAGTCCAAGCATATTCTTGACCTACCATATTCAAATCGGTTCTTAGGCCTAAAATTGAAGCTAAAGAATTGGAGATCTTGTCCATGAATTGGAAACAGTACACGAAACACATTAATGGAAGCATGTAACAATCGATCTTAAACACTAGTTTTCTTTCCCTTTCAGGGGTCAATTCGATGTGTTCTTCAGCTAAGCCTAACTTAATGATCTCATCACCGTCTTTGACATTGATATCCATATGTCCAAAATGAACCTTGTGGTCTGGACTTTCTAAGGTGCCTACATCACCAACTGAACCAACAGTTGATGCATCAGCTGCATCTGCGTCAACTGCAACCACGTCAACTGGTGCGTCTTTCTTCTCTGTAACACTCATGTATGTTAAAACTGAAGCACTGAAGCCATTTCCACATGCCTTTATACCAGTTCAAACAATGGTGGCTTATCTTGCACTTATCATGAACTTATCATGAACTTATCATGCAGCTTATCACTCATGAAGCTGTTTCTGGTTTCGGTAATGTGCAACCAATTCCGCCATGGAATTTAAAATGGTCCGTAACAAGGTTTGAAAGTACACACTACAAGGTCTGAAAGTACACATTCTCCGTTCTACCAATGAAATTACGTCTTTATTACACATTGTGCCTGTTTCTGTCACTATCAAGGTGTCAATTAATGCCAAGCATTTATTTTGACGTACGTCTTGCATGCCTGTTGTATGCACAAAATGCATGCACAAAATACACACAAGATGCGTCATTGTTCTGTTATCTTAAGTCCGCAAGTGATGAAGCTCCGGGATGAAGAAGGCGTGACACCGGAACCTTAAGGCAAACCTAATTTGCAGCCATTGCCTGATTTGGACAATAGGCTACACGGATAAAGTATGGACACGGATAAACTAGACACTATTAACACTTGTGAATGGTTCAATGGTTCAATGGTTCAATGGTCCAATGGTTCAATGATCTTTCATGCAGAAACGATTAATACCTGTCTATGCTTTGACACAAACCTACAGATCACAATCGTTTACTTTATATTCATCATACTGTCTGCGGTCTATAGATCTTTTGCAGCCATTGTTCACACTAGTAGGAGTACCTGAAGAAAGGGTTCTGACCATCGGTCAAGTCTAAAAACTCGATGTTATCAATCGGTTCCGGAGCTGGCTTTCTGTCCCGTATTCTATTTTCAATCACATATGTCAGGAAAATGGCTCCCAAGAACACAATAGCAAGAACAGCACAAGCAGCAATGGCTCTTGTGGCCGTTCCATAAACAGGAGCTTCACTGGCTTTGAACACCGAACTTCCACTCAAATTCCCCACACAGTAGCCTATCAACACTATAGCATTGACTGTGAACTTTTTGGTGGTTCCTAAAACATTGGATGCAACAACACTAAGAACACAAATAAACCCAGCAGGAGAGAAACTGGTCAACACAAACCCAGCAAACCGGGTATTTGCTTCAACTCCAAAACACAACATCAATTGACCAGCTGATGCAATACATGTTCCCAAAAGAGCCCATATAAACCGATTAGGGTATAAAATAGTCAAAAAGGCAATCAAAGGACATCCAATGAACTCAACTGCTCCACTGATAGGTTGGTACAAAAGAGTCTTTTTTGTGTCGAATCCCATGGTTTCTGTCATAAGGATCCCTGCAAAGTTGGTAATACCTCCATTCGGAACGTTGGTGATAAGAACAAATGCAAATAAGAACCATGTTTTGTAGTCAGTGAAAGCTTCTAGCATTTGATCCTTCTTGAAATGCTTACTTCCAAACCCTTGTTGGTTACGACGGGCTCTATGAACCACCATTTGTTTCTCTTCTTCGCTCAAGAACCAAGCAGTGGCAGGAGAATTAGGTAAGTGAATCACAAGAACTATTCCAAGCAAAACTGTCAATAGACCAATCACAATAAACACAACTTGCCATGGAGCTATCGTATAAGCTTTCTGGTGAATGAAAGCTCCATAAGCAATCATAGACCCCAAAATCGATCCTAACCCATTACAAGCAAACCAAATTGCAACTCTCAAAAACGTCTGATCTGCTGTGTACCATTGGGAAGTAATAAAGGTGAATGCAGGAGTAATTGAGCTTTCTAATATCCCCAACAACGTTCTTAACGCCAAAAACCCTTCGGCATTCTTGGGTGTGGCATGCAAGCAAAGAATGGCTCCCCATATGATCACAAGTATACCCACACTTTTTGCAACTGGAAACTTTTGCAAGTATATAGCCACAGGAATACAAAATACCAAGTATCCAAGGTAGAAAGCAGAACCTGTCCAAGCATACTCTTGACCATGCATGTGTAAATCGGCTCTTAAACCCAAAATGGAAGCCGATGAGTTGGATGTTTTATCCATGAACTGGAAACAGTACACAAAACACATAAGTGGAAGCATATAACAATCGATTTTGAACACTAGTTTTCTTTCCATTTCGGCAGTCAACTCGATGTGTTCATTGGCCAACCCCAATCTCATAACCTCGTCACCATCTTTGACTTTGAAGTCTTTGTTACCGAGGTGAACCTTTTGGTTTTCCAAGCTCTCTAAAGAAGCTACTTCAATAGGAAACTCTTTCTTTTCGTTTACACTTTCAGTCATGGATAATAAGGACAAACACAAACACAGGCACAAAAAAAAACACAAACACAGAAACTCACCTTCTTTTATACTTCATGGCTTATCAGCAATTGCTTATCAAAAGCTTCTGAAGACTCTAATTGTGGTTCCGCTGTTCGAATTGCCAAATTAACTTAAACTCAACAATTCCGCTTTAGCATTTTGCAACCGAAATTGGGCCGAAACAGGGTTTCATCGGGTATTGGAATATATGATGTGACTGATGAATCACTGGTTCACACGAACCATGCTTTAACGTTGCCAATCTGTTGCCAAGAAATTCATTTGACACATATTGGACCCTTTCGGTTTTAACCAGACTTGAGAAGTTTTCAGAATCCTTCCCCTCCTTTAACTTATCTTCACCGGATACTATAGAAGGAGGATAACGGACAAGAGGGATTCCATGTATAACCTCGAAGCTTTTACCGCATTCACTTCCTGTTTGTGATTCCTTTTTGCAGCCATTTGCTGTTACCGAAAACATAACCTCTTGTGCATGAACACATGATTCCGGAGAAGGAGTCGGCTGAGTTGACTCCTATCAGTCCACTAGGCTCAGTTGACTCCTATCAGTTCACCTCCACAGCCGACTGGAGACAAGTGGAGAGGTGTGGGGATGGCTTTACTGAAGAAATAAACACTTAACTTGAAATAAAATACATACTTGGTGCACCCCGTGCATATGGTCCTTGAACTATAAATGGAATAAATTGCAGTCATTCAAAGGAATAACCACCTCAAATCTCTTGTTCACTAAGAGTATCTGAAGAAAGGATTTCAATAATCTCTTGTTCACTAAGAGTATCTGAAGAAAGGATTTCTGAATCTCTTGTTCAATAAGAGTATCTGAAGAAAGGATTTTGTCCGTCTGTCAAGTCCAAAAACTCGATATTCTCAATAGGTTCTGGCGTAGGCTTAGCATCACGTCTCTTATTCTCGTAAAAGTACACGAGGAAAATGGCAAACAAGAACACAATAGCAATGATGGCACAAGCAGCAATAGCTCTGGTTGCTGTACCATAAACAGGAGCTTCATTGGCCTTGAAAACAGAACTTCCACTCAAGTTACCAACACAGTATCCTATCAAGATAATGGCATTGACTGTGAACTTTTTAGTAGTTCCCAATACATTAGAAGCAACAACACTCAACACACAAATGAA
The DNA here is from genome assembly GCA_030571835.1 of Yamadazyma dushanensis. Classification (NCBI taxonomy): domain Eukaryota; kingdom Fungi; phylum Ascomycota; class Pichiomycetes; order Serinales; family Debaryomycetaceae; genus Yamadazyma; species Yamadazyma dushanensis. The sequence goes on along the minus strand of JAJLYZ010000002.1, from coordinate 998,855 downwards.
AGCAACAGGTGAAATGGTGTATATAGCGTATCCGGCAAAACGAACATTTGGATTTTTGGCATAACACAACAACAATTCACCTGTGGATGCAATACAAGTACCTATAACAGCCCATAAGAAACGAGAGGAATAGAATCTGGACATGCAGCACACAAGAATAATCCCAACAAATTCAACTGTTCCTGTGATAGCTTGATACAACAAGGTCTTTTTGGCATCGAACCCCAAAGTTTCCGTTAAAAGAATAGCCCCGAAATTAGTAATTCCTCCATTTGGAACGTTGGTGATCAAAACGAAGGAAAACAAAAGCCATGTCTTATAGTCTGTGAAAGCCTCAATAATCTGATCCTTCTTGTAGTGTTTGTTACCGAACCCCTGGTGATTACGACGAGATCTGTGGACAATCATCTGCTTTTCTTCAGCAGTCAAGAACCAAGCAGTTGCAGGAGAATCTGGTAAATAGAACACAAGAACTATCCCAAAAAGCACCGTCATAAGACCAGTGACCACAAATAAAACCTTCCATGGTTCTATAACGTATGAACCCAGGTGAACCAAAATACCATAACCAATCAAAGAACCCCAAATAATACCAATACCATTGAAAGAGAACCAAATAGAGATCCTAAAGAACGTTTGGTCGGCAGTATACCATTGGGAGGTGATGAAGGTGAATGCTGGAGTAATAGAACTTTCAAAGATACCCAATAAGGTTCTTAAAGCGATAAACCCAGGGGCATTATTTGGAGTAGCGTGCAAGCAAAGAATTCCACCCCAAACAATAATAATATATCCCACGGTCTTGGCAACTGGGAGCCTTTGTAAGTAATAAGCAACTGGAAGACAGAACACCATGTATCCCAAATAGAAGGCAGAACCAGTCCAAGCATATTCTTGACCGATCATGTTGAGATCTTGTCTCAAATCTAAGATGGATGCCAAAGAGTTAGAAAGTTTATCCATAAACTGGAAACAGTACACAAAGCACATGAGTGGTAAGATGTACCGGTCGATCTTGAACACCAATTTCCGTTCCATTTCTGGTGTCAACTCTATATCTTCGTTGGCCAAGCCCAACTTCATAATCTCATCACCATCATCGATTTTAATGTCCTTATCACCAATGTGAAGTTCATGGTCTCTGGAGCTTTCCAAAGATGTCACTTCCACTGGTAATCCCTTTTTCTCTATTTCTGAACCGTCACTCATGTTTGAATGCTAAACCACAGAGGATTTGTACCTTCTTTTATACAGTTTCATCTCTTATCAGTGTAATCTAAAGATAAAGAAGTGGCCTATCACTTCTGTTATCAGAAATTTTCAGCATTTGACTCTATTTCCGCTTGAAATGGGGTATGCTTACAAAATCATGCACTATTGTAACATGGAAGGTTATGAGGTCTTGGTTCGATACAGATCGCCCAAACTTAAATATACCTAAAATAGCGATACACGGAATAAAGTGGAATGTAGTATCCTGTTTTGAAGGTCCTGGGCCAGTGTTTTGGAGACTTTGACCAGTGTTGAGAGCCTTCAAACAGTGTTCTGATGCTGTTGACCCGACCTTGTGTCTCTAGACTGTCGATTCTCAACTCGGCTTAACCCGAAATGCACTATCACGCTTTGAACCGCCAAATCGGGATTTAACGTTGCAATCTTACAGGTCATTTTCTCAATCGCCAACAAATTTCACCGGTATCGAATCAATTTTGCCGATATCGAATCAATTTCGCCGGTACCGAACCTTCGATTATCTTATCTACCAGTTATCAAGAAATCGAACCAGAGTCAACATCAATTATTGGGGTCTGATTTTGTGCATTTCGGACAACTAGTAAAAACTCCGAAAAGCCCCTTTCAAGTGTTGAGTGCGAGAAAGGGGTGAAAAATCCCCTAAATAACGATGTATTCTTTTGTATATGAAGAAGGACACTTAAAAGCTGTCGACGAAAATGCCAAACCGGCGGGTGGAACTTGTTCTAGTGACTCTGAATTTGCCAACTCTTCACCTGTAATTCAATCTGGAGATCCCAAGCGGAATCATGCAGGTGGGGAGAAAGAAGTCGAGAAAGCGGTCAATGAAGAGTCAGGCACCGAAATCGGCTGTAAAAAGCGTCGTGTTTACACAGTTCAGGAGAAGGAGGCTTTTATCCAGCAATGGAAACAGAGACAAAAAGAAACACAAAACCAAAGATATTCTGTAGCCTATTTAGCGAGGTGTTTAGGAATAGGAGCCAGTACGGCTCAAAGATGGGTTAGGGAGTATAGAGATCGCGAAGAAGAGAAGGGGGTTGATTCTGGGAAAGACTCTTCGGGGCACAATGTCCCAAGAGAATCTGTCCCCTTGGGAGATTTGTGTGCAGGTATTCCCAAGAACAAACAACTCAATACTACTCATAAAGAGTTCTTGAAGGATTATGTAAAGAAAAATCCTTCCTCTACGATTGACGACATTACTACTGCACTCTGTGACTCTTTCGAAACCTTGAATGTTAGTGAAGGTTCTGTTTCTAAGTTTGTAAAGACTAATTTGTCCAAGTGGAACACTGGGGAGAAGAGAAAAGGGGAGGACTCGGAGAAGAACTCTGAAAAGAACATTGGAGAGAACAGAACAGAAGGGAAGGACTCGGAGAAGAACTCTCCTAACTCTCCTAACTCTCCTAACTCTCCTAACTCTCCGGAAAATATTCAAAAACGGTTCGATTTCGTCACTAGAATTAAACAGTCTGATATTGACTACTCTTCCAATTGTATCTTCATCGATGAAGCAGTATTTGACTTCAAATGGTCAGTCACCAGAGCTTGGGCTCCAAGAGGTGTCACACCAGTGGTCCGTAGACCACCGGATGAAGCTTTGATGAGAACCTTTATCGGTGCTGTCTGCTCTGAAGGAGTTACCGAATTGGCTGTTTGTCCTCCAAGGATCCGTAACTGGGAAGACAAGATGAACGATAAAGGAGAAATAAAGAGTGAAAAGGCCATTGAACATTACAATTATGTTCTTCTGAAGTTAATGGATTACGTTGAAGAGAATATTCCACAGTTCAAGAATGGTTATTTCGTGATGGATAATGCCATTGGTGAAGATCCTGAAATTGAAACTTTAGTTTCTGCTAGAGGTTACAAGGCTCTCTTCCTTCCACCTTTTTCGCCAGAACTCAATCCTGCTAGAGAGTTGTTTGACTATGTTAGACTCGAACTTAAGAAGAGAAAGCCTACCGGTGAAGCGAACTTGATTCGGAAAGTTTTTAAGACTGCAGGTTGGTTATCTCCTGAATATATACAAGACTGCATTGACGAATCGATTGAACATTTCTCTACGTGCTTGGATCGAAAGCCTCTTTGACTCTTTTGACTTCGTTTTCATGACTTCGTTTTGTCTGACTTCTGACTTCTGTTTTCCATGACTCCTGTTTCGTATATCTGCGGTAGATATTTCACCCAACTAGGCAGTAGCCTTGATCTGTTTCAAGGTGCTGATTTTACTTTCTGCAAAAACCACTAATTTCCTTTTTCGAATTTACGACTTTATATTTGGTATATAATTACATAGTAATAAATCATTCTATTTAATCCTTTAACTAGCAAGTGTTATCAACTCTTATCAAACCAATCAAAAGATTCCTTAGGATTGGCAACGTCAAAGTTCCGACGCCAAGAGATATCTGGTTTACACACGTAATTTGTTGTTTTTTTGCAGCCAAACCAAATTTTATTCACAATATATAATTAATAAGAGTATCTAAAGAAAGGATTTTGACCATCGGTCAAGTCCAAGAACTCAATGTTTTCTATCTTTTCAGGCACTGGTTTCTTGTCACGTCTCTTGTTTTCGTAGTAATAAACGAAGAAGAGTGCACTTAAGAATACTACTGCAATGATAGCGCAAGCAGCAATAGCATTCTTGGCGGTTGTGTATTCTGGGGCTTCATTGGCCTTGAACACAGCACTTCCACTCAAGTTACCCACACAGTAACCAATCAACACAATAGCGTTGGTGGTGAATTTCTTGGTGGTACCTAAAACATTAGAAGCAACGATACTCAAAATACAAATGAAAGCAACAGGAGCAACAAAATTCAAAGCATAACCAGCAAACTGAACATTCTTTTGATGAGAAAAACACAACATCAATTGACCAGTTGAGGCAATACAAGTTGCAACAATAGCCCAAACAAATCTAGAAGAATAGAATCTAGACATATAAGCAATAGAAATACAACCCACAAATTCTACTCCACCACAAATAGTTTGATATAATAATGTTTGTTTAGTATCGAAACCCATTTGTTCGGTCATAAGAATACTACCGAAGTTGGTGATACCACCATTAGGAACATTAGTGATCAACACAAACGCGAACAAGAGCCAGCTCTTGTAATCTGTGAAAGCTTCAATGATTTGATCTTTCTTGTAGTGTCTGTTTCCGAAACCTTGGTGATTACGACGAACTCTTTGAACAACCATTTGCTTTTCTTCAGCAGTTAAAAACCAAGCAGTAGCAGGTGAGTTTGGTAAGTGAAGTACAATGACAATACCAAGTAACACGGTCAAAAGACCAGTGATAATGAACAAAACCTTCCATGGCGCAAGTGTATAATTGTCATGGTGAATGAAGATACCATAGGCGATCAAAGAACCAAAAAGGAACCCCATACCGTTACAAGCGAACCAAATAGCGATTCTCAAGAAAGTTTGATCAGTGGTGTACCATTGGGAGGTGATGAAAGTAAAAGCTGGTGTGATAGAACTTTCGAAAATACCCAATAATGTCCTCAAAGTTATAAACCCAGGGGCATTATTTGGAGTAGCGTGCAAGCAAAGAATTCCACCCCAAATAATAATAAGAATTCCCACACTTTTAGCTACAGGGAGTTTTTGCAAATAAAAGGCCACAGGAAGACAGAACACCATATAACCCAAGTAGAAACTACTACCAGTCCAAGCGTATTCTTGACCAACCATCTTCAAATCGGTTCTCAAGTTCAAAACAGCTGCAAAAGAATTGGAAAGCTTATCCATAAATTGGAAACAGTACACAAAACACATCACAGGAAGCAAGTAACAGTCGATCTTGAACACCAACTTTTTTTCCATTTCTGGAGTCATTTCGACATCTTGATCTGCCAACCCTAACTTCATAATCTCATCACCATCATCGATTTTAATGTCCTTGTCTCCAAGGTGAATTTTGTGATCCAGAAGGCTTTCTAGCGAAGCCACTTCAACTGGTACACCTTTTTTTTCGTTATCAGAACTATCACTCATATCTGGGGAAACAATTACGGGAAACAATCACAGGAAACACCACCGCTTAAATACTAACGAATCTTATCAATGAAAAATTACACAAAATCAAGATAACCGCCCAAGATACGCTATCGTTGGGTTATCAGGTCCTGTTGTTATCAGGCCCGACAATAGGCTGAACCAATTCCGCTGTGAAAGCTTATGCACGGCTTGTATGCAGAACTGTAACTATGTTGTATTAGGCTAAAATCATTGGATGGTGTCCTGATTCAGACACATTTTATGCCATACCTCTAGGTTTTAAGCCACCGCAGGATTAGAGTTTGGTCAGGGGTGTAGCTGTGCAATGGAAAATGTAAAGTGATGTATCACACAAAACAAAAAATGTGATGTATCATTTGTGGGCCAAAAAAGCGATGTATCATTTGTTGCGCAAGTCGACCTGTCACTTGTGTCATTTCCGTCCCTTGTGCCATTTGCATCACCTGTGTCACCTGTGTCGCCTGTGTTAGGATTTCCGGTACTAACGGTCGTGGCTTGCTGCAGGGCCAGCCAGTTCCTTCCATTAAAAGCGGGCCTTAGCACTAAAAGCGGGCCTTAGCACTAAAAGCGGGCCTTAGCACTAAAAGCGGGCCTTAGAGAGACAATAGAAATGTTATCAGCATTTACGGTGTTTTTTTGCAGCTAAGCCGGCAACTACAATCGATGGCGCCGAAAACCATTGGTTGCGGATTCCATTGCATATGATCCCGTGTATTGGGTGATATATCACATCAGATCAATAAGAATACCTAAAAAATGGGTTTTGACCGTCTGTAAGATCCAAGAATTCGATGTTCTCGATCTTCTCAGGTTTAGGTTTCTTATCACGTCTCTTATTTTCAAAGTAGTATACGAAGAAAAGTGCCACTAAGAAGACCACCAGAATCACAGAACATGCAGCTATGGCATTTGTGGCTGTTTGGTATTGTGGTGCTTCATTATTCTTGAATACTGCACTTCCACTTAAATTTCCAACGCAATAACCTACCAAAATTACTGCATTGACGGTATACTTTTTAGTGGTTCCTAAAACGTTTGACGCAACAATGCTTAAAACACAAATAAAGGAAACTGGCGAAATGAAGTAAAGAGCATATCCGGCGAACTGGGCGTTTCTCTTATTGGAAAGAACCAACATCATCTGACCAGCAGATGCAATAAGTTGGCCAACAAAAGCCCATAAGAAACGGGACTCGTAAATAAGCGTACCTGAACAAATCCCAATGATACCTACCATTTCAACTGCTCCACAGATGCACTGGTACAATAAAGTTTGTTGGGTGCTGAAGCCCATTCTTTCAGTCATAAGAATACTTCCGAAATTGGTAATTCCACCATTTGGAATGAAACAAACCAAAACGAATGCAAAAAGTAACCAAGTCTTATAGTCCAACATAGCTTCAATGAATTGGTCCTTCTTGAAGTGCTTGTTTCCGAATCCCTGGTGGTTTCGGCGGACTCTTTGAATCACCATTTGTTTCTCATCTGCTGATAAGAACCAAGCATTCAGGGGAGAATCTGGTAAATGGATGAGAATGACTAAGCCTAAAACCACCGTCATGAGACCTGTAACAATGAACAACACTCTCCATGGTTCGATGCTATAGCTTTCAAAGTGGATTGAAATTCCATATGCAACCAAAGATCCAAGAAGGAACCCTATACCATTGGATGCAAACCAAATAGCGATTCTTAAGAATGTCTGATCTGCTGTGTACCATTGGGAGGTGATGAAAGTAAAAGCAGGAGTGATTGAACTCTCTAAAATACCCAATAATGTCCTCAAAGCCAAAAACCCTTCTGCGTTGCTAGGTGTGGCATGTAAGCAAAGAATAGCTCCCCAGATTATAATGAAAACTCCTGCACTCTTGGCAATAGGTAACTTTTGTAAACAATAGGCAACTGGAAGACTGAAAACCAAATATCCAAGGTAGAAACTACTTCCTGTCCAAGAATATTCTTGACCATGCATGTTTAAATCTTGTCTTAAATTTAAAACGGCTGCAAAAGAATTGGAAAGTTTATCCATGAATTGGAAGCAGTACACAAAACACATAACTGGCAACATGAAACAATCGATCTTAAAGATCAATCTCCGTTCTTTTTCAGGAGTTATTTCAATATCTTGGTGAGCCAAACCCAACCTCATAATCTCATCACCATCATCGATTTTAATGTCCTTGTCTCCAATGTGAAGGTTGTGAGGTTTCAAGCTTTCCACAGAGTTCACTTCCATTGGGAGTCTATCCTTGCCGCTTTCTGAACTGAAACTCATATTGGAAATGTGTTAATGAAAGATTCTTTCGAAGGGGATTTCCAATTATATTTATAGTTGTGTCCTGATGCAAGCACATTTCCGATATATCCACAATAGAGATTAGCTATAATCAGGTCAAGAAAGTTTCATTTATTCTGCAGAAACTTCGCTGAAATTTGCACCAGATATCTTTATCATCTGCAGCTTCGAGGACCCTGGAATTCAGATGTTTTGCTAGTGTTTTCCACATTTTACAGCTACTTCTGCTTGTCAAGTTAGCCATCATAAAGATTGTCAGACAGGCAAAAGGGGGGATGAAAGTGGTGAAAAGATCTCCAACTTGTCTCACGACTAAAGAAAATACGCCATGAGTTGAATTCATGTGTAAAAGCCTTGGCCGGCTGAAGGGCTGCACCAACTCCGGAAAAGCCAGCTGTTGAAAGGCGGCAAAAAACAAGTAGGTTGTGCCGATCGAAGGAGGTTCTTGAGGTTCTTTTTTGCAGCCATAGAAACTCCTAGGTTTTTTAACCATTACAAGTGGTCCGTCTTGACATCTCGTCTACATCAACACTTGTAATCTTCACATCAATAGGACTTGTCCGAATGGGTCTTCCGTGGATACTCCAAAGATCTGCAGATTGAGGCTCCTCAATAGTGAGGCTTATCTATTCATGCAAGTGTGGGGGGTTCACATTAGGCAGATTTTGCAACCCACTCAACCTCAAATCAATAACCACAAACAGCAACTACGAAGGTCACATCTTGAAAAGTATGGGGTAGTTCAAGACATACAGTGTTCCACGCGGAGTCCGAAGATCCCAAAAGAACCTAACCCCAAATTTCCGGTAATACTTCGGATGCTCAAATCAAGCTATATTGTCAAAGCTTAAACCCCCACACCACGCCCAACATTCGCTTGGGTTCGTGCATGCACATCCTGTAAAGGTGCATTCGTCAATGCACACCTCCTGCACCTGGAGATATAGATATGCCAATAAATTTAAAGTCATGAACCCGTGACCACTGGTGGTTGGTGGAAAGAAGGGGAGTGTAGGGTCCGTGTAAGGTCCGTATTCTAGGATCCATGGTTATTGGACTTGCACTTGACTGATGTGGTTGTGGGTGATTGCAAGTGAGAGAAAGAGGTTTTTGCAACTATTCCATCTTCATGTGCTAATTTTGTTATTTAAGTTAGATCTACGGGAGTCATCAGATTAAGGTAGCAGTTTAAGATTTCATTTAAGTTTAAATCAAAACTGGACCACTATTTCCATAAAAGGCAATGGGGTGGTGGTGTATAGAAGCATAGTGTCAACCAAGAGTCAAAAAGCCAAATATTGTCATATTGTCATTCAACAGTGTCTACGGCACACCTCCTCTTTACAAGGCTTTGGTGTTGCTGTGTGGTACATATGACGAGTGGTATACATGACGATTGTTGTGTGGACTAGTAGTCCTGTGAAATTTCACTTTGAGTTTGTATTGATTTTACTGATACGATAAAGGTCCAGATTTGAAGTAAAAGCTTCTTGCAGGGTTGAATGGTTGGAAGGTTGTGTATGATGAAACAAGGGAATGAAACAAAGAAAGCAAGCAAGGGATTGAAACGAGTGAAACACCACAAACAGCCAACAAACTAGTGGCTTGGGGTCCAGAACTGGTACATTTGACTTGACGGTCTAGAATTGACCATGCAAAGTTCACTGTCTACTCAATCTTTCATCCTGTCTAACCCCCATTCTATTCTTTCTGTGGCTGTTTCTCCATCTCCATCACCTTCCTTCTCAACACCAAGTTCAACTGGTTCAATATCTCATTCTTCTGCACTAGAATATCTTTCAATTTTCCAGAGTCCTCATTCAACTTATTGATCTTCCCTTCGTACACTTTTCTAGCATCTTCATCGGTTTTTTCCACGTAGTATCCCGTACCTATATCCACCAAGAACTTCTTATTGTCTTTGATCTCTCCCGGTAAGTATAACGAGCTTGTTAATGGAATTAAAAGCTGTTTGGCTTCTTGTGAGGACATTTCATTAATGGACTTTATACAATCCCTTAACTTTTGTTGTGCTGCTTGCAATGCTTGTAAAGACGACGTGAAGTGATTGACTTCTTCTTCTGTGTTCTTCTTGAGCTCCACAAGCTGTTGTGGATGAAGTTGTGCTAGGTCTATTTTGGTTGACATAATTTATCCAAGTGAAAAATTTCCATTTGTGTGAGACTTGAATCATGGGCAATGATGGTGGCACAATCGCCAAAAGACTGGATATTATAGGGTTGTATAAGTCGAAAGTGACTGATAACGAGAAGTTACAAGACCAGAACGAGGCTTTTGTGTGTTTTTTGAGTAAAAAAGAGGTCATTGAAGGGCCCTTGGTGGGAGACTATAAAGGGCGAATATATAATAAAGAGAAGATCCTTGAGTTCTTGGTGAAGAAAGAATATAAGAACAGGGCGGAATTGACGTATATCAAAAGCTTGAGTGATGTAGTGGATTTGAAAGTGGCTTTTGAACATCAAAAATTAGTGTGTTGTGTAAGTCAAGCCAGAGACAATTTGGTGTACCTTAGGACGTGTGGATGTGTTTTGAGCAGGAAAATGCTTGAAAAATTGATAGATATAGATAGTTTGAGTTGTCCGAATTGCAACCAACCGTTTGAACCAGTGGATTTGGTGGTGATTAATGCTACTGGAAAAGACCAAGACACCAATGAAACAAACTACAAGACACTTCTAAAACACGGCTTAACACACTCCAAAAAACCTAAGAAACGCAAACACATCTCTTCCAATGATAAAACCAATAAAAAACGTAAATTATGACTATGTACAAATGATAATATTCCTCCTATCTAGTTGTCTTTCTTCTCTTGTTCAGGTTCAAACTTCAATTTGTTCTTGTTCATGTTTGCGTAATCTGAATTCATGTAAACATTGAAACTGATAGATCCAATTCCAACAACACAGATTCCAACAAGTCCCAAAACGGCACTTCTGTGGATTATATCAGTGACTCTAACTCGTAAAGGAAGCTGGGACATTATTTGAAGAAAAAATCTCGCGATGAAAAAAAGAGGTTATATTACATTTTCTAAAGAAGATACTTAATCCATTCTGGATCCACGAGTTCGGATTCGAGAAGGATGGGATTACTGTAGACGGTTTCCAACATCCAGTGACTGTTGTATAGTTTGAACACTTTGAGGAGATCAGGGGTCTTTCTTATTTCATCAATGAGCACATCAAGTATATCTTTGGAGAGCAAATTGAGTCTTTGTAATTTCAATGGTGAGGTATCTGTGATTTTTCTGTTGACGAGATTCAAGTCGTCTTGGAACTTTTGTCTATCGACGGTTCCAATTGGCAAATTGGCACTTTGTTCGTCGAAATTGCTGATGGTTTGTCTTTTCTTTAAAGCATCGTAGTTACCTTCATCAATACTCACAACAAACTGTCTGGGCTGAATTCCTCTAATGATGAACTTCTTCTTGGTAGAGTCATCTTCGTCCAACATGATGACCATGGCTTCGGAGTTGGGGAATGCATTGTTAACGTTCTTAATAAAGTCAACTGCTTGAAGAAGTTCGGCATATTCTCCTGCTTTGTTCTTCCATATTGGTTCGAATTGTTTTTCGTAAGCTTTCCATAAAGATATCTGGGTCACTTCTCCAATACTGCTGATTTCGTTGTTTTCGTAAGAGTCGTTAAAAATAGGCTCATAACAGCACCTTAACCAAGTAGTGGATCTAACTGGTTCTTTAAACTTGGAAACAACTTCATACATTTCACTAGGCAACTTAGGTGGCTCTGCCGGTACAGTAGAATATTTGGTTCTTTTCACAAGCTCTTCTGTTATTTGGTTATCCAACTTTTCTACATCATTCAAACTGAGGTTTTGAACAAGTAAAGAAGGTAAACACTTGCAAAGGGTATGCAAGTTACTTTTAGAACTGTCAAGTTGTAACAATTTGCCAAGTCTGATACTTCTGGATTGGTCCACGGTTTTGTTTTTGATGGAAGCTCCCGAAGTTATGTACTGTTTGATAAACTCCAAAACCGTCAAGTTCAATTTAGCATCATTGATCAAAAGATAGTTGAAATAGTGTTCCAAGTGACTGGCTGTGAAACTGTCGATACAGTTATCGTATATAGGAACCAAATCATCAGAAGAACCGGATTCATCAGACTTTGTCTCTGCTCTAGTGAATAATAAGTGTGTCAAACACCTCAAAGTTCCAAGAATCAAAAACTTGTCTGTGGCCTTTGTGGATAAATCAAGTAAAAGATTGAATAATTCATCAGTTTTAGGGTTATTGATGTAATAACAAGTCAAAGTGTCTAAGATTTCGACCAAATGGAAAAAGCATTCCATAAACTGATCATTATATTGGGATAGTTTGTATGTCTTTGCATCGTAAAAGAACCAGTCAATCAAGAATTTCAATATATCGACCAAATCATGCTTGAGAGCGTATACTTGAGATAACCATTGTTGGTTAGTCAAATCTTGAATCAAGTTCCTTATAGCTAAAGCCGAATTTACACTTAATATGATCGACTGATTATCGATTTCTTTTCCGGCCTTCATTGCCTTGAATGGTGCGATGAAATACTCTATGATTTTCTCACCTAAGAACTCATTCTTCTCAAGATTTATAGGACCTGGCGCTATGAAAGATTGCTGGTAAAGACAATTTATACTCCATTCTACCTCTTCGGGAATCCCACTTTTCAATCCCATGACAATTCTTTCAAGCATATCAATCCCTGGATGGCCACTTCCGAAAAATGAAGGAGTTCCTTGGGCCAAACTTCCAAGTGGTTTACCTTGGTACACATTTATTGGTTGGAGCGACATGGGTTCTGTGAGTGGTTTTTTGATGCGATTTTCGGGAGAAGGATAGTTTATCTATAGATATTGAGGGATCGTGTTTGTAACAGATGGTTCAACTCCTCCTAAGATCACTTGTTTATTGGTACAATTGGAAAACACGCTAAGTTTATGTATTTTTTCACCACTGAATATTTCGAGGTTTCGCATTGTTTGGTGCACGACTTGTGATATACACCAGATAGCTAGCAAGAGACTAGGTCAGGTACAAGGAGAATAAATGAAGATGAAAGATGAACGATTAGAAGAAATAAAATGTCACAATTGAAATGACATTTGGTTTGTGGTTGGACGTATAAAAATGGACTTTCAAAGTCTGCTTTCTAGTACTCTAATGTCTCAATTGAAAGTTCTTCTCTAACCGAATTCTTTTGTTAGTGTTCTTCTGTTTGTGTTCTTTTCGTGCCTTTCAATCTGTGGCTTTCAATTTGTCTCTTTTCGTATCTCTTTCTTCTCCTATAGTCTCCCTTTGTGTCCGAGCTATCTCCACGTCGTGTCTCTACCAATGCCAACGGCTCTTATCGCGATTATAAAAAGGCCCAAATTCCTCTTAAATTTATTAATGAAAGTTGCTGGTTTATTGTGTATTGCCGCTGGATTGGCTTCTGTCAACGCCAATTTCCTTGGTAACCTCAACCAATTCCTCTTCAATGTCGAAGAAAAGATCATTGAAGATGTGGTCGACGGTACTGATGCCGCCAACAATGATATCTTTTCCAAATTGAAAGCTGAGTCTGGTAACCCAGACCACGCAAATACTCCTGAACTTGTTGAAGCTTGGGACTTTTTGTCTAGTAAGTTCACTCCTGAACAATTGCAGAGAAAAGTTGACCAATACACCAAGCCTGTGTCTAAATTCAACAACAAGCCAGTGTTCAAAGAGAGAAAAGGCTTTGAGACATTGAACAGTGAGAAATTCGAAGGGTATTCTATTGATATCAAAAAAAACCATCCTGAAGCCTTGGGACTCGATACCGTTGACCAATACACCGGTTATTTGAATGTGGATAAGTTAGGAAAACACTTCTTTTTCTGGTTCTTCGAAAGTAGAAACGATCCTGCAAATGACCCAGTGATTTTATGGCTTAACGGAGGACCAGGTTGTTCCAGTGCAACCGGTTTATTTTTTGAATTGGGACCTTCTTCCATCAATGCTACCATCCAACCTGAATTCAACCCATACTCATGGAATTCCAATGCCTCGGTTATCTTCTTAGACCAACCTGTTGGAGTTGGTTACTCTTACACTGAAGGAGACCAAATTAAAAGCACTGCAGCTGCTGCTAAGGACTTCTATGTGTTCTTAGAACTCTTCTTCCAGAAGTTCCCAGAATTTAAGGAGAACAAATTCCATATTGCTGGTGAATCTTATGGTGGTCATTACATTCCAAGTTTTGCTAGTGAGATTATCAATAATGCCGATAGAAGCTTTGAATTGTCTTCTGTGTTAATTGGTAATGGAATCACTGACCCATTGATCCAATACAAGGCTTATAAGCCAATGGGATGTGGAGAAGGTGGTTATAAGCCTGTTTTGTCAGAGGAAACTTGTGAACAAATGGACAGAGATTACCCTAAATGTGCTTTATTGACAAGATTATGTTATGCATTCCAAAATGCTCTTACTTGTGTGCCTGCTACTACTTACTGTGAAACCAAGTTGTTTGGACCCTACTCCGACACTGGTTTGAATCCATATGATATCAGAAGAATGTGTGATGATGAAGGTGGTGAATGTTACACTTCGATGAATTATATTGATGAATTTTTGAACAATGAATTTGTCAAGTCCACAGTCGGAGCCAATGTTGATATTTTCACATCTTGTGATGACACTGTTTTCAGAAACTTCATCTTGGACGGTGATGAAATGAAACCCTTCCAACAATACGTTGCTGAATTATTGGAACACGATGTTCCTGTTTTGTTGTACGCTGGTGACAAGGATTACATCTGTAACTGGTTGGGTAACCACGACTGGTCCGATGCTTTGGAATACACTAATCATGCTAGTTTCTTGGCTGAGCCTTTGAAACCATGGACTAGCTTAGATGGTAAGTCTGCTGGTGAAGTCAAGAACTTCGATAAATTCACTTTCTTAAGAGTTTACGGTGCAGGTCACATGGTTCCATACGATCAACCAGAAAACTCTTTGGATATGGTCAACAGATGGATCCTGGGTGATTACTCTTTCGGTTATTAAATGGCTGTAATTAAATGGCTGCAAATAGTTATATGATTTCTGTTCACGTGACCAGGGCTTTTGCCCTACTCTCACTCTTAGCTTAATATTTCGCAATAAAAGTGGTTGGCGCACGATTCACCTCTTCGTCTCGCAGTTTCTCATCTACTGAAAAATTGAGACTCTGAAAAAAAAATTTTCAACTATAATCAATTAAACATGGCTACGTATGTACACTAAAACATCTCCCTGGCAAGCAGGGCAGACGAGTACAAAGAATAATTATGGCCACGGGAATTACCAGATTATCTTGCAGCTGAAGATTAAACCATTCACTGAAACTCATATGCCAATGCCTGATATATCTGTTTTTCCTCTGAGTCTTTAAACACCATTTAATGGGATATAGAATGAGCCTGGCCGTTCAGTTCTACTATCATTTATGACGTTTTAGCGCTCATAAACCATTGGAGGTGTGACTGGGAGGTAGATTATCAACAGGAGTCACCGGTTGACTTAAATACTAACTATTAACAGTACCTTAAAACCAGAAACTTTGATCAAGAAGAACAAGACTGACGAAAAAGTCTTGAAGCAAAGAGCTGCTGACAAAGCTGCTAGAAAAGTCGTATGTATCCCCGCCATTGATTTCAAACGTATTTTTGAAGATGAAGAAACCTTTGTATTTGGCTAGCTTCGGCAATGTTGTCATTCGTTAACCATCTTTCGGGACTGAAAAAATCACGTTTTACATGTATTATACATCTTACTAACTATTATAGGCTTCTAAAGAAAAGAGAAAGGCTATCTACGACAGAAACGCTGCTTACACCAAGGAATACGCCGAAGCTGAAAAGGCCATCATTGCTGCTAAGAGAGAAGCTAAGGCCAACGGTTCTTACTACGTTGATGCTCAATCTAAATTGGCTTTCGTTGTCAGAATTAAAGGTATCATGAAGATCCCACCTAAACCAAGAAAGGTTTTGCAATTGTTAAGATTGACCCAAATCAATGCTGGTGTTTTCGTTAAATTGACCAAAGCTACCACTGAATTGTTGAAATTAGCTGAACCATACATTGCTTACGGTTACCCAAGCTTGGCCACCATCAGACAATTGGTTTACAAGAGAGGTTTCGGTAAAGTTAACAAACAAAGAATTGCTTTGTCTGACAACTCTATCATTGAAGCTGCTTTAGGTAAATACGGTATCTTATCTGTTGAAGATTTGATCCACGAAATTTACACTGTTGGTCCAAACTTCAAACAAGCTAACAACTTCTTGTGGCCATTCAAATTGTCTAACCCAACCGGTGGTTTCAGAACCAGAAAATTCTTCCACTTTATCCAAGGTGGTGACACTGGTAACAGAGAAGAATACATCAATGCTTTAGTTAAGCAAATGAACTAAGTTTGATGGTTCTTTTAATCTTGGGGTTGATGTTAAATAGTAATAAATACTAATGTTTCAAGCTCTAAATAATGTACAGTTAGTTAATTTCGTTGACTTGTAGTTCGTTGAACTTGTAGTTAGTTGATCCAGTCGTTGAACCTGTAGATTGCGTACTCTAGCCACGTTAGTTCTTGCCACCAGGTCATGCTAATATGTTCTTCTTTCCAGGGCCCATAGTCTTCGTAGATATAGTCTCCATAGGTGTCTCCGCCAATGGTGAAAGCTAGAATGATGAAGTAAGTAATTCGAATGAACGACATGACCATGTAGAATGTGGCTATCAACATAAAAGCATTTAAAATTATCATTCCCGTTGTTTTATTTTGCTCTTTATAGCGATAGAAGATCAAATATTGTTTTAAAAGTGGGATTTTTGCCATGAACTCGTCTAGATTACCTTTGTTCGTTGTTTCGTTCAATTTCAACTTATCTTTCAAAGTGCTTATCAATTTGTTTTGTTCATTGATACTCTCCATGAGATTCTTGATAATTGAATCATCTTTAAGTTTATTAAACTCATTCTGGTACTGTTCACACATGTTTTCCAACGTCTTGATCGTTTGGTCTCTCTCGTTACATTGGTTGATCAAGTCTTTCACAATTGTTTCATGAGATGAATTGGAGCTCAATGTTCTCTTTGTCAAATTAGCCTGCTTCAATTCAAGCTCCAAAGACTCCACATACGACTTGAGACTCTTATTTGATGTTTCCAATTGCCGTATTTGTGCCAATTGATCTTGGTTGGACTTTTGGAGCTCTTTGGACTCTCTACTCATCATACCGATATATTCGTCTCTTTCATTTACTTGTCTCTCTTTCATCAATTCGGACCTTGAAGAAACTGGCCTTGTGGTTGTAGGAATTGGAGACGGCGGCAAGGCGTACAGAAGCTTCTTTTTCAACGGTGTGGAAGTGTTGATGTCTGTTTTGCTGGGAGAAAGCGGGACTCTTGTTTGAGTGGGTTTACTCAATATCGACACCAAATTGACCTTGGAAATGCCTGATCTCTCGGTCAAAAACCTCACCATATCTGAGTACTGTACGAGTTTGAGTAAGAAGTCTTTGGACTCGTTTTTATGGAGTTTTAATGTGGGTTTATCCTGGATCATTTCATTTAATAGATTTTTCTCAACTTTTTTCAAAAGATCTTTGGTTCCTAAGCGGGCTTCCAATTCTTCAATGAGTTGAGACACTTGCCACACGTATATGAACTCACCATCCTGGCTTACTTTGTCCCACGATCGCCTTATGAAGCTGTCAGCCAACGATTCAGCATCCATTTTATGTGTGTGATCTATGTGTAGTTTTTTTCTCGCTTAAAAAACGCGGTTTTAGACGTGTAAGAAATGGCTGCAAAAAAGATTTTGGGATAGTGAAGATGTTGATGATGGTGACAGGGGCAGATTTTTAGAAACTTGAATGAAAGGTTTGTAAGTGAATGGATTGTAATTTTGCATGATTTAAACCACAATTTGAATATTTCAATGGTATTTTGGTGGTTCAAAATGGTCTTATTACGCAATTTTTACATTTGGTATTTAATTATACAGATTATCGTTACTTTCATGAAAACCGTTTCCGTTTGTTTGGTTTGGTTTTGTGGTTTGTGTGTGTTGAGGAATAGCTTGAATGTCATGTTGTTTGAGTTGTGGATCAGCAATTTTGTTTGTGGCTGGTGGTTTGTACTCTGGTTTTGGCTGCGAAATATCATTCCCGTTTTGGAAAGGAGCGAGTTGGAAAGCTTCGAGTGTGGGTTCTGTGTTTAGTTCACTGGGCTTGGTGACATTTATGGCTTCTTGAGCGACATCGTTGACTGCGTGTTCTTCGGTTGGTTGTTCTTCGGCTGGTTGTTCTTTGACTTCATCTGTGAGTATAGACGTAGCTCTTTGTGGTTGTGAAGGAAGTGAGTTAGGTGATTGAACGAAAGTTGGTACTTGAACTGGAATGGTCTCTAGCACTTCTGGTGCAATGATAGTCGGTTGTGTTTCGATTGGGTTGACTTCAGTTGTAGTTTCAAGCACAGTTTTAGGTACTGCTTCAGGCGCTAAACCTGGTTGCTGTTCAAGAAGCTCAGTAGAATCGTTGATATCATTTGTTGGTTTTATGAGACCAGCTTGATTTGAAGGTATTACTGGTTCAACTTTCACCTCTTCAAGAGGTTCGAGAGCTACTGGCTGCTCTGCTGGCTGAACACGCTTTATTGGTTCAAATGGTTGTGTTTCAAATGGCTGTGTTTCAAGTGGCTGTGTTTCAACTGGTTGTGTTTCAGTTGGCTCATTTGGTTCATTTGCCTGTGTTTCAATTGGCTCATTTGGTTCATTTGCCTGTGTTTCAATCACATTTATTGCCTCAACTGACTCCATTGTTGGTTCAACTTGTTGGAATGACGTTTCTAGTTCAAGCTGCTCTGGAACTTCTTGTTCAGTCTGTTTAATTGAGGAGCTTGGCTCTGTTTGTTCAACCAGTTCTACTGGTTCTACTGGTTCTGAAAGTTGTACATCGGTTGGAATTTCCAACTTCGAGCCATCAGATACTTCAAGATCCAATTCCTTCAAAAGTTGTGAATTTTCGGTCTCTGATCCCTGGACAGGAGCCTCAACAACCGGTTTTGCAACCTGTGAAGTCTCGGGAGCTTCGACTGCTGGTTGTGCTGCAACTGCCTTTTCAATCTCTGAAAGTACAGAACCTTCAACAGGCTCCTTAAGGTCTGTTTCTCTGTTTATAGGATCTAAAACCATGAAACTTTCACTTTCCTCCTTCAAAACTGAAGAAAGAGTATCATGCAAGTCCAAAGCAGAAGTGTCCTTGGATTCAGGGCCCGAAATCGTATGTTCATTAGAACTAGATTCTTGAGCTTCTTGTTTGTGCTCTTGTCTCTTGTTACCAACAGAAGACTTAGCCATCTCCAATTGATGATTTAAATCTTCAATGGCTTCATATCTCCTGATCGAGGACAATGTTTCAATGAAAACATCTTCCAATAAGATCCCAGCTCCGTAAAGCTTTCTCAAGATATAATACAACTGGTCTATTCTATCAGTGATTTTTGCACTCAGTTTTTTGACATTGAACACTTGCTGAAAGTAGTACTGTGAAGCTCTCGAAAGATCTCCATTCAAATCAGCTAATTGCTGACACTCATCTGGTGGAAAGACAACTAATTTCTTACTCTCTTCTACGAGTTGAATAAGTGTCAATTGAGTCACTTGTCCATCTAAGAAACTGTCTGATTGTTTCGACGAAGTGACCAATTCACAAAGGGGACAAATGAAGATATCTTCACTAACATCATGGGCTTTTTCTTTGTCGCCTTTCTTTGTTGGTTTCCTCTTTTGAACCTTTCCTTTAACTGGCTTCTTATCCTTACCATTCTCTTCCTGCTCGGCTACAGCACCTTGAATGCACGTATCATGGAACCATTCTTTACACCTATCACATTCAACCATGGATCCATACTCGTATTCTCTGCAAAGACAATATATCTGGTTATGATCTCCTGTCTGGTCGTTCTTAGCTTGAAAACTACTTGATTTGTTGTAAGAATCCTCTTCAGTAGAGAAACTCAAACTACATTTGCCTGTGAGCTTCTTGAGGATTGTAAGCAACTCCTTTGAGAATGCATTTTTAAGGTCATCGTGCTTGAACTGGAAATTGACGTTCGAAAGTACCTTATAGTTTGAAAATAAACCATTGCATTTATCAACGAATTTTCTTGCTTCTTCTAATGGTTTCTCGATCACAGACCGGTCTGTATCTGTGATATTCAACTTACTGGCTTTCATTTCTTTGTACAACTTGTTTGCATCATCAAAAGTGATTCTCTTGTGATTAAGTTGCACAGAAGTCTTGAAATCATACAACTTTGTGATGCTTTCCAAAGAAGCTTTGAAATCCATTAATTCGTCATATTTTTTTATATCAACGAAGATTCTATCGTCATTTTCAAGCTTGAACTTCTGCTCAATCTCTTCAAGAAGTGACTCCACAGCTTTAACAGTTTCTTCGCCAACTTGTTCCTTCTTAATAAGCTCATCTACTCTGTGGAGAATAGAATAACTATTGGAGATTATCTTTTCAAGTACTTTCACCTTATCCAAGTCCTTTTCACTCAATAAAATCACACCTTGTTCGTAGAACTTGACCAAATCATGAATAGAAAAGATCTCTTTCTTATCTTGGAAAGGATCACCTCCAGAAACTATCACTTGGTAAATATCAAACCATTTAAGTTTGTCCCTGATCCTAACCAAGAACTTCAACGAACGCAAATTGATACCAAAAGATCTGCCTAGATTTATAAGTTCTTCAAATTCTCGTAAATGTGGGTTCTCTTTTGATATAAGTAATCTTGTAGCTCTTTCGAAGTTTTCAATCTCGTGCATGAACTCCACTAATTGATCAATTTCTAAGCAAGTAAAGTTCAACAACGAAATCTGGTTGATCAAATCAACAAGTTTGGGTAAGATTTCTTCTGGTTCAATGAGGTTGGTTTCATCTTCGTTGACATTTCTGATTCTTTGTTGATGCTTGATAGAAGTAATAGATTGGCACTTATCAACAAAATCGTTTCCGAATTCAATATAAGTCTTCAATTGGTCCAAGTACGTCTTGAACTTTTCCAATGATTTGGAACTGGCCTTTCCCATGAACTTTCCATAGTCTTTTAATGAAGAAATATTGGCATGAATTTTTTCTCCATCAAGAAGCAAACTTTTAAAGTGCTTCAATGGTAAAGCATCGTATTCGTTCATTGCTTGTTCATAACTGGTGATCCACTCTGTATGGTCTTCGTCTGCTGTTGTTCTTTTGAGTTGGTGCATCTTTTCATCGGAATAAAGACACTGCATGTCGATTTTGACCTTTCCTTCGTTAATTAATGCAAGAAACTTGACAGAATACTCGTCAAGTCCATTCGAAACCTCCAAAAGTGTTTGTGGTGAGATGAAAAGCTTCTCTTTTGTGGATGTGTCTGTTAGAACCACTCTGGTTGGGAATCCATTCGAAAAATCATCATCATTCAATAAGCCAGCTCTATCTTCTGCCTTTTTCTCTGCCACAAAAGATTTGGATCTTAGATTATCCCTGGAATCACACTCAAGTTTGACCATCAAATTATACGTGTTTGATACTTCCTGAACTGTTTTATAGTCAAAACTTAATTTTGGAGTTGGTTGATTAGCAGTGAGTTCAAAGTTTTGCATCAACTTCAACAAAAGACGAAAACTTGAAAACACAGGAATGATTCCATGTTTGTTGAGCCATTCTTCTCCTTTCAAAGCATGTTTTAACCAGACTTTAGATGCAAAATTCACTTCCTCTACCACATTCAAGTCTAAAGCCACACTGAAAGCATATGTTTCGGGATACTGAATCACGTACTCTCCTGGAGCTTGTAATGTTGTGAAATACTCGATTTTGTGTTCTTCCAACTCTTGTGGGGTGATTAAACTGTCAAGTTGTGGAAGCAAATGACTAGTTCTATAGTTTAAGAACTCCTGGAACATTTCATTTGCATGTTGAAGTCTCTCTTCGGTTGTCGGTTTTGATTTTATCAAACGTTCAAAGGCCGTAAACTCCAGCGCAGGAATAAAGTACCATTGTCTATGTCCTTGGACTTGGTAGGATATTCTTTGGGCAAAATGTTCTTGACAGTTCCAACTCTCGGTTGCAAATTTTGCACCCAATTTGATTGTAGGAGTGACAAATTCATTACTGGTAATGTCATTCTCTCCTAAGCCTGCAAAAAGGGAATTGGGTACGAATTGGATGTTTTTGAGGTTCCATGGACTTAAAGATTGTTTGATATTGTTGGAGCGTTTATAAGAACCAACTTTTCCACTAATCAGAATGAATGCAACAGATTTCGTAAGGTCCAGTTTCCAGTACTGATCCACGGGTTGGAAATCTGATTCGTTTTGTTGTTTAAACTCCTGGAGGTTCGTTATGACAGTGCCTATGGTTTCGTCGTCCAAATTGGCTTGGTTGTGAATTAAGTCTCTCATGTAGATATTAAATTGAGACAGTTTTGGAATAGAGTTGTCACGGAATTTGATAGATGCTGATGACTCGAGAACCACTCCTTTTGAAGATTTCGACTTGATGGACCTTTTATATCGTTTGTGACTAGTGGTTGTGTCGATCGAAGGTCTTTTCGTGCCGTTCTGGTGCAATTTTTCATAAGGTACAATATACTTCTCGTAAACAAGTTTGATATCGGTACCAAACTCCACAGATAACGAGGACCATTTCTCGTCAGTGAGATTCGAAACACCGGCGGCTAGAATGGTTTTGTGGACTTTTTCAACATCAAGGAATATGGGCTCTCGATTCTCCTGAGGAACATTTATCGGTATGACTTTCGACTCACCTGTCACCTGACGTATGGAAGAAGCATCTATGATGTTTGTGGCCACCAAAAAGTCGTATATCAGCACCTCAGAATGCACCACAGGCGCTGGTTCAGTGCGTTTTTGTGCAACAGGAAATGGAAAGTCTAGCATGTCAACCACACTTCTCACAGTCACTTTAATAGCTCCTTTGGTTTCTCCTTCAGCCACGTATTTCTCACACACTTCCAAGGGATCCAAAGCGCCGTCCAAGTCTCTCAAATGGAAGATCTCCCTCGTAATTGATGTATTCATTGTCGGTGAAAACTTCAGTTGCCTAAGGTCATCTTTCTTCACAGCATCTAACACCGCCAATTTTGCTTGTTTCTCCACGGAAATTTGTGTTGCAGACAGCGGAGTGGCGTGTGGTTCCAGTTTCATGCCGGAAACATCGTCTGTGTCAACACTCGGTATGTTATCCGGGACGTTGTATTCAGATAACATTTCTTGAGATGAAAAATTGAGTGTCGCTTTTTTTTTCAGATACTGCAAAGTACACACGAAAGATACCCAGTGAAAAATATGTCATTATTGATTCCTACGAAACAAGACTACAAGGATGCTCGTGCCGGGTACGAAAGATTGCCTTTGTACAAGCAAGAGCTTGAGCGGTGCAAAAACGATACAAATAGCGAAGGTATACGTCAATTTCCATGGCGGTTTGAAGTTGTAGATGGATTCTTCAAGCAAAGCAGTGAGCAAACCGACGATTTGCAATTCAATTACGCAACACACGACTTTGGTGTTACTAAACCATGGGATCAAGTTGTGGAAGAGATCGACGAATTGAACAAAAAAGATCCAAACACCCACTATAAGCTACTATTTTTGGCAAGACACGGACAAGGGTACCATAATATCATTGTATCGAAGTATGGTTCGGCCGAATGGCACAGGAAATGGCATGCTTTGGGTAGAGATGGCGATATAGTGTACGGGCCGGATCCCGAGTTGACTGAATTGGGTATTAATCAGGGGAAAGAAAACAATGAGGTTTGGAAACAACAACTTGCTAAAGGATGTCCTTTACCCACGAGATATTTCTCGTCTCCGTTGCAGAGATCGTGCAATACGTTGTTACTTACAATGGACGGTCTTTTCCCGCCAAATCATAAGGTTGTGGTGACAGAAGGTGTAAGAGAGATCATTGGGTACCATTTGTGCAACAAGCGGTCTACCAAGACAGAAATTGTGCAAAGATTCGGTAAATATGGCTTTGAACCCGAGCCGGGGTTCACAGAGAATGATGAGTTACACAAAGACACTGAGGAAACGTTTGATGAACAGTGCATTAGAATC
This sequence comes from Yamadazyma dushanensis, assembly GCA_030571835.1. Taxonomy (NCBI): domain Eukaryota; kingdom Fungi; phylum Ascomycota; class Pichiomycetes; order Serinales; family Debaryomycetaceae; genus Yamadazyma; species Yamadazyma dushanensis. The sequence goes on along the minus strand of JAJLYZ010000002.1, from coordinate 975,095 downwards.
AATAAATGGATGCAAAATCTTTTCAACAATTACGACGATCAGATTATCAATGTGACATCCCACGGAGGAACCATCAAGTGCTTTTTGGCGGTTATTGGACATAGAAATTTCACCATCTCCACTGGTGGAATGATCCCAGTGGTGGTGAGAGCCAAAAAAGATTGAGATCACGTGATTTATCGTGGGAGTTTAGTCCACCAACTACAATGAAGTACATGCTTGTGGTGCAACTTTTGTACCTTGCCTGTGCTTTTGCCTATGCGTTTGTGTTCCTATTTCAGCATTGGTGTTCCTGTTTCAGCATCTGTTCCTGTTTATGGCGTGACAGTCCACTAAACAATCACAAGAGGGTCGTGCCCCACATCATCTCATCTGTCTAACAAATTCACATGTTTCATATGATAACTAGCGTCACCGAGGACACTCTGCCACTGCAGACCACAGATAACTAACAAACCACAAACACAACCACAACCACAAATACTGATGTCCACAAACACGTCTACTCCGAGCGCGTTTGTGTAGTCATCAATACTCCGTCACTCTCATGTCTCTTATCGGTTGTAAAAAATCATCATATCATACCGAAATATCTGTTTTTTTTTTCACAAGTGATTCTCCACAAAAACTTTACGTATAAATAAACGGCCATTCCCCAGGAATTTTTCACTCCATCAAACAATGACCGTAAACAAAGTTGTTAGCTCATCAGCTCCTCCAGCTCCAAGAAACTTGGTGCAAGCCGAAAGAGATGCCGCCGTATTCAATCCAGAAGTGATGAATTACTTTTTGGAAGGATCCAAATCCAGATCTGAAGAAACCAAGAGAATGATTCAACAGATGGAAAGAGATCCTATTTTGGCGGCCAGATCGTCTGATTACGACATGACCAAAGCTGAAGTCCGTGAAAACACAATTGCTAAGATCAACAGATTATCCAGATACATTGAAAGTGAAACATTTGATGAATTTGAAAGAAGAATGAGTTTGGTGTCTGTTTTTGATCCACAATTACACACAAGAATCGGGGTGCATTTGGGTTTATTTATTGGATGTGTTAGAGGTAACGGAACCTTTTCCCAAGTGAATTACTGGGCTTTAGAGAAAGAAGCTGCTTTTGTTAAGAACATTTATGGATGTTTTGCGATGACCGAATTGGCACATGGTTCCAATGTTGCAGGTTTGGAAACCACTGCTACTTTTGATGAAGATAATGATCAATTTATCATCAACACTCCACATATTGGAGCCACTAAATGGTGGATTGGAGGTGCTGCTCACTCTGCCACTCATGCTTCTGTTTACGCTAGATTAATCGTTAAAGGTAAAGATTACGGAGTCAAGACATTTGTGGTTCCTTTGAGAGATAGTAACCACGATTTGATGCCTGGTGTTGTTGTGGGAGACATTGGAGCTAAGATGGGAAGAGATGGTATCGATAATGGATGGATTCAATTCTCTAACGTTAAGATCCCAAGATATTTCATGTTACAGAAATACTGTAAGGTTAGTTCTAGTGGAGAAGTCACTTTACCACCAAACAATCAATTGTCTTACTCTGCTTTATTGGGAGGAAGAGTTGTTATGGTTAAAGATGCTTTTAGATGGTCTTCTAGAGTTATCACTATTGCTATTAGATATGGGGTTGGTAGAAAGCAATTTCAAGCTGCTAAAGCTAAGGAAGAAGATCCAGAAACTCAGATTTTGAATTATCCATTACATCAACGTCGTTTGATTCCAATTTTGGCGTTATGTTATGCGTTCTCTAATGGTGCTAATGTTTTAGCCGATTACGCTAAAGAAGCCAATGATATTTTGGACTCAGCTGTTGCTAATGACGATAAAGAAGGTATTGAACGTGGTATTGCTTTAGCCAAATCCTTGTTTATTGCATCTGGTTCTTTGAAGTCCACTTGTACTTGGTTGACTTTGACTAACATTGACAACTGTAGACAAGCTTGTGGAGGTCACGGATACTCTGCATATGCTGGATTTGGTAAGGCTTTCAATGATTTTGCTGTGCAATGTACTTGGGAAGGTGACAATAACATCTTGGGTATGTCTGTTGGTAAGCAATTAGTGAAGAACATTGAAAACGTCTTGAATGGAGGTGAAAAGCCTGAAGGTATTTTAGAGTTCTTGAATGATGCTCCTAAATACATCGATAACAAGAACGTCGTATTAGAACCTAAGGACTTATCTAATGCTGAAAAGATCTTACAAGCTATTCAAGTTGTGTTGATCAGAGGTTCTCATCAATGTTTAAAGACTTTGAAAGCTAGAGGTGATGACTGGGATTACATTGGAGCTGATTTGGTGACTTTATCTAAGTTATTGGCTCATTTCTTCTTGTTGAAGGCTTTCTTAGACAAAACTAAGACCATGAAGGCTGCAGAAGACAAGCCTTTGATTCCAATCTTGGATAAATTAGCTCAATTATACTCAGCTTCTGTTGTCATTGAAACCTTCTCTGGTTTCTTCTTGACATACTCTGTGATTTCAGCCGATGCTATGACTCTTTTGACCACTGGTAGAATCCAAGAATTGTGTGGAGAGTTAAGACCTCATGTTATACCATTAACTGATGCTTTCCAATTATCAGACATGATGATCAACTCTTCTTTGGGAGGTTACGATGGTAACTTCTATGAAGAGTATTTCAAGTTGGTTAAAGACAACAATCCTCCACCAGGTTCTTATAAGGCTCCATACACCCCAGCTATCTTGGGTATGTTGAAGAGACCAAGCTATGACGAAAGAACTAGAGAAGAGTACTCTGATGAAGTAGCTGAGATGATTGATCCAGAAGCTGAAGAATAAGCAAACAATTGCATAGGTAAACAATTGGCAGGCTAAGAATAAGCAAAGAATAGGCAGGCTTATTCTGTAAAAACTTCTATGACGTAAAGATTAACACATTCTATAACACACTCTATAACAAGAATTGAATATAAATTAACACAGTTAAACACTTCTCTGTTTGGAAGGTTCGAACGGGAACAATAACCCTATAATACCAAGAGCTCCCACACAAGCAGCAGTAACATAAATTGGAGCCGAAGTTGTGACATCTGCATAATAGGCAATCACTGGAACGATTAAACCAGCAATTCTATTACACACAAAAGCCAACCCAGAACCAGTGGTTCTACAATAAGAAGGCAACACTTCAGGGGTGTAAGCATAAAGACATCCATAGTAAATGTAGAAGGTGATATAAGAAACGGTGTTGAAAGCGACATTCTGAGATCTTGTTCTAACAGAGGTAAAAGCCATCAAGAACGCCATGGTCAGAATCCCACCAATAAACAAAGTTCCCTTTCTACCTATTCTAGGCACCAAAATCAAAGCACCTCCAATAATAGGACCAAAGAAAGATAAAGAAGTTGCAATCAAAGCATCTCCGTAAATACCTTGAGGTGTACCAGCACTGGTGTTGGCTCCTTTAGCTTGTAAGTACAAAGGCAAAAACGTACCGTAAAGTGGGTAGGAGATCCCAATCAAGAACCAAGATAAGAATAATAAGATGGTGTTGTAAGTCATTTTCTTGGTTGCAAATAAAGATTTGGAGTTTTCAAAACTGTCTTTTAAGAAAGCCTTGATTGAAGGGTTCTTCTCATATGACGATCTTTGAACAACTCCACAACTTTGTAAGTCTTTTAAAGTGACGGTGATAGGTCTATTGTATCTCTTTGAAAGACCTTCAAGGAATTCAAAAGCCTCTTCGTCTCTGTTAACCACCACCAAGTACTTTGGACTTTCATCTAATCTGAAAATCAACCTGATGACTGCAAACACAAACACAATAGCTGCATCCACATACCAAACGTATCTCCAGCCTCTGTTGGATTCAGAAGGACAGTCATCCATAGAATCACAAATGAATCTATCTTGAGTCAAGAACGCATAAGCCACAGCATATCCGATACATTGACCCAACGACCAAGTACAAGCAAACAAAGTGGTCATAAAAGTGTACTTGTTAGGCAACACTTCCAAATACACCGAAGCATCGATCGCCAAGTTACCTCCAAGCATAATTGACGATATAACCAAAAAGATACAGTACATAGGAAAACTCGAAGAAGCTCCGACAAAGAAACTCAATAATGAACAAGCAAATAACGACACATTAAAAGCCAATTTTCTACCAATAATATCGGCGCTTAACCCCCAGAAGATACATCCCACCAATAATCCAACGTATAACGCTTCGGTGGTTGTTGGATAAGTCTGTTTAAACTGATAATTCACATAGATCGCAACAGTACTTTGAGCCATCCCCAATAAAGAATCGGCCAAGTAACCATAACCGGCGATCCAAAAGGCTTTAACATGAAACCAGGTGAAACCGATCTCATCTAAAGCGGTGTTGACCAAATGGATCTTCTTGGTGATGATATCATCGTTCTCCAATTCCGTCATTTCGGGCATCGAAGATGTATCATTTTGCTCTAACACCACTTGCACTTGTGCTTTATCTTTCAAACTTTCCAGCATTGTGGTTTACAAATGAACAAACACCATCGGGCCCTTTATATATATAAGTTTGAGATCGTGTATGTTCCGAAGGTAATCAGAGATAATGATATCATAGCCTAAAACGGAATTGAAAAGGAATTTTCATCGAAAAAGGAATTTGTTGCAAAAAAAAGGTGTATCGAACCGCTTCTCTCGACCGAATTCATACAAAAGTTCCAATCAACAGCTATTATTGGACGATATCTCGCTTGGAATTGCAGTGTTATCGCTATCTATACCAGATCTGTTGGCGGATCGACGGTTTTGTGTGGGAGATTAAAGGTTATCTAAGCGACTGCTGTTATCTTGGAGGTATTTACTGGGAGGATATCTGGAAGGTAGAATTATTGACCTTTGATTGTGGGTTTGATTTGTGGATTTGTGGATCTGTTGATTTGTGAATTTGTGGATTAATTTATTGATTTGTCGATTAATTTGTGCTTTTTAAATCTTCTATGGTGTTCAATGTCAAAGACTCGGAAGAACGAGTCACCGTTAAAGATTCGGACTTACCCTACGAAGTGGTGAAAATTGAAGATGTTCCTATTGCTATGAAAGACGGCGTCCAGCTCTATGGATATCTTTGGATTCCCAAACTGGTGTATGAAGGCACAAGCGGTCTAAAAGTAGGCACTTTGGTGGAATATTTGCCGTATCGGAAAAGTGATTTCACCAGTGTAAGAGACTCCATTCGTCACCCGTACTACGCAGGTTACGGATTTGCATCGATGAGAGTCGATATGAGAGGATGTGGAGACTCCGATGATGTGTTGTTGGGAGAGTATTTGGAACAAGAACAACAAGATAACTACGAGTTGTTTAATTGGATTATTGCCCAGCCATGGTCAAATGGACGGATTGCCCAATTTGGAAAGTCTTGGGGTGGCTTCAATTCGTTGCAGATAGCTGCAAAACAACATCCTGCTTTGAAATGTATCATCACTTTGTGTTCTACTGACGATAGATATGCTGATGATGTCCATTATAGAGGGGGGTGTATGATGGCCAGTGATATGCTTTGGTGGGCTTCTACTATGTTTGTGTATAATGCCCGACCACAAGATCCCAAGGTTCAGAAGGATTGGAGAGAGAACTGGTTGAAAAGGTTGGAATTAGAACCCAATGTCATTGAATGGGTCAAACATCAGACCAGAGACGAGTTCTGGAAACATGGGTCTATTTGTGAAGATTATTCCAAAGTAGATATTCCAGTTTTGGCTGTTGGGGGATGGAGAGATGGGTATACCAATGCCATATTTCGGATGATGGAGAACTTGCCAAATAAAGATAATAAGAGTATTATTGGACCTTGGGTTCATGAGTATCCGGAAGTAGCCACTCCTTCTCCTAGTATTGGATATAATCAGATAGCTGTGCAGTGGTTTGATAAGTATATCAACACCGAGGTGGAAATCAGAGATAATATCAAGCGTTTGAATGTGCAAGACTTTCATGTTGATCAGTTGGACAAGTTCAATGCTTATATTCAAGAACCTGTGACTATTGAACAGAGTTATGTGGCTAGACCTGGGAAATGGATTAAATGTGGAAGTGTTGGAGAATGCGAGACGTTTTCCGTTGAGGGGGGGAGTATTGTTGAGGGAGAGGGAGCTTTGGAGGGAGCTTTGGATGAAACTGTGTGTGGTTCTACTTCTACCCCCCTCACCTTCTCTGGAACCCAAGAATATGGTCTTTTCAGAGGTACTTGGTGTCCCTTTGGTCAAAGTGGAGACTTTCCAGCAGACCAAAAATACGAGGACATCAACTGTTTCACCATCGATTCAGCTCCGTTAACTCAAGATTATCAAGTGTTTGGACACCCACAACTCGACTTTCAAGCGGCCAGTGATTGTAAGGTTGCAAATATTTCTGTGAGATTGGTGGACTACGATGATAAGGAAAATATCTTGGTTAGTTGGGGCCAACTCAACCTCAACAAGCACATTGGAACGTTTGAGCATCCTTTGGAATTGAACCCCGGGCAAATTTACAAAGTGTCCCTTAAACTCGATGCTATTGGGTATGTCTTCAAAACCGGACATCGCATGAGACTTTGTTTCAGCACCACTGACTGGCCTTCGTTCTGGCCCCTTGCCCAAACTCCAACTGTTACGATCCCACAACACAGTGTCCAGCTCAAACTTCCTCAAGTGTTGGCCACAGATATCTGCAACATCCCCAAGGCAGAATCTCTTGCACCTTGTTCAAGACGCATTGTTAGAGAAGAAACCCGAACCCGAACGGTCAATCACGATGTGATCAATAACAAGTTCGAAATTCAGGACTATTCAGACGAAGGAGAGAGAGAGGTCAATGGAATCCAGTTCGGATCTTGGAATAAGAACAATTGGTCCATTCACAAACAAGATCCTTTGGCTGCTAAAAATACCTGCGAATGGGAATTGGTGTTAAGAAGAGACCAATGGAACATCAAATTGCACACCTTTAGCGAGATGACCAGCGACTCCTCCAACTTCTTCCTCCACAACAAGATCACAGCCTTCGAGAATCAAAGTCAGATGTTCGTCAAAGAATGGAATACAACCATTCCTAGAACTTTCACGTAAACAAGCGGCTTTAGAAGCTAAAAATAACCTGGTGCAGCCGTGCCGCAATCACCTGATCATGTATCGATAATCCCGAAATCGATCTGTGTTTCCAAGCCTTGTGCTAGCTTCTTCGAAAACGGCTGCTCATTCTGCTGTGCTAACATCTGTTGCAACATTGGCTGCAACTGTTCTGAAAACGGATCGATCGATTACATAAAGGCTTACGTAAGCAACGACTATCCAAAACCTCATCAACCACATGATCCTATTTTTAGCTCTTGAGTTTTTTTTTATTTTTTGACGTGTAGCTCTTTGTCGTATTTCTGTGCCAATCTCTTGACGAAACCAGCCGTTGTTCACACTTGTAAATTCCAAGCATCCACCAGTGAACAATAGGAGCTGGGATTGCAACCTGTAAAAACCTTAACCTATTAAAAAAAAAATGAGCGCTTTCTTTTGTCCTTTAAATTTTTCATCACAAGCAGTTGTTTTTTATTGAAGCTTGTAATTAGTTTTGTGCCAGATCCAAGTTGTTGATTGAGGTAGATTTTCAAGCTGTTTAATTGATTGTTGTAGTTTTTGTGCAAAAATGGGCAGAAGAAAGATCGAAATTCAGCCTTTGATGGATGATAGAAATAGAACTGTTACTTTTGTTAAACGGAAAGCAGGATTATTTAAGAAGGCACATGAGTTGGCGGTTTTATGTCAGGTTGATTTGGCGGTTATAATTGTTGGGAATAACAACAAATTATACGAGTTTAGTTCTGTTGACACAAATGAGTTGATTAATATGTATAAGAAAATCCCCAGACCCCACGAGTCTAAGAGTCCTGCTAATTATGGCAATTACAAAAAGAAGAAACATTTACCGCTGAGAACAACAGGGGTGATTGATGATGATGATCTTGATGATATTGATAATAATAATAGTGAAGAAGGAAGTGATTATGAATCAGATACTCCTGAACCCAAACGTCAAAAGAGGACTTTCAAAGATATGACCAGTCGAACACAACCACATCAACCAAATCAGCCACATAGTTCGGGAAGGTCCACGAGATCAAGGCCCGTTGCGCCAAATCATATTTCTTTGGGCAATGTCCCAACTTTCAATTCTTATAATAATGTGATTAAAGAGGAAGAAGAGGACGATAAATCTTTGCCCAGACAGTATAGAAACGATTCGATAAATGCATCTTCTAATAGCCTTAGGCCGGTGCTAAGAGTGCAAATTCCTACCGATGCAAAAGGTTCGAACAATGATAGTGCTAGAACATTGACTGCGATGGATACTAACCCCAATCCTTCTAATCTTGTCACTGGGAATAAGTTACAGCCTATAGATAACGGAGATACTCCTGATAGTCCTAAGAGCAATAATTCCAATGGAAATAATGATGGAAATGATAATTCTGGTGATAGTGCAGGAGGTGCTAATTTGAACACGCTAACACCGAAATTTTCTGGGTTTAGTAGTTTCAGATCTCCTGCAACGACAAAACCTATAACTCAGCTTCCTGCGCCTATTCATTCCAAATCACAAACATCTTCACCGTCTTCTGGTTCAGCACCACAGTTGCCAAACAATAATATGACATCTTTTTTCAATATTCTTCCACAACCATCACCATCATCACAATTTCCCAATTCATCATTACAAACTCCTATTTATTACCAGATGATGTTCAATAACGATCCCAAATTCCGAAATTTCCAACAACCTCATGGAAATCAACAATTACCTAATAATGGAGCCAATTCTGGTGAAGCTCCTATCTCGGGTCTTCCTTCCAGGTACATAAACGATATGTTTCCCAGTCCGTCGGCATTCTACGTACTGCAGGACTGGCCCAATAGTGGAACGGGAATGACTCCTTTACCGAACAATGTTCCACAGTATTTCAATGTGATGCCTAATCAGCGAGCACATAAAGGGTCTTCTCAATCTTCCCAGTCGCAGGGGCAATCTCAACACACTCAAAATACATCACAGCCGCTCCAGACGTCTAGTTCTCCTTCGGTGGGCCAACTGAGCACTGCACCACAGCTTCCTCCTCCGGGTACTCAGAACTACCTGCTTCCGTCACCACTTCAGTTTATTGGGCCGACGTTTCAGTCTCAGGACAAGAAGTGAGGGGAGGGAGAGAAGGGAGAGGAGGAAGAGAAGAGAGGAGGGAGAGAGAGGAAGAGAGGAGATGACATGATAAGGGAGGAAAGAAGAGAAGACAGGAAAAGAAGAGATGACAACACCAGAGAAACCTCTCCTGTTCCGGACGCTTCTTGTACCATACTTTGTATAGTAATGTAAATAAGCCATGAGCCAAAATCCTCTAATCTGCCAATCTCTAAGCTGCAAATTGGCTATACGTCTGGTGCATGGCTGCGAAAACCACCCTAGGGCTTCCGCCCTCGATCAGTCACATCTTTTTTCAGCCATCGCGAAATGGTTATGTGCAGAAACGATTTTTGAAATCGTTTTCAGAGTTTTTTTTCAGTGAGATTTTTTTTTCAAAACTCTAGGATAAAATTTTATAATAGTCGAAATAGATCAATATGAAGGTATGTTCTAACGGTTGAAAGCAACAGCTGAAGAGAACGTGAGGGAATTAAAGAAGAGTGGGGTGTGGGTATCGTTTACCATTTGTCAAAAGCCCAAATAGTCATCAATTCAAACATCAGAAAGAAGAAGTCTATACATCGAAGTTACAGGTAACCCAAAAAAAAAGAAGTACAAAGAGAAAAGAACAAGAAGGGGCCACAAACGAACAAGAACAGAGACCATAATAGGCACAAGAAGAGGCACAAGATCACATTTCCACATCCAAACAAGTGAAGTCCCACTCATACACCCTTTTCACATCTCCAGCGGCTCCATGTCCTTTTACTAACAGTCTAGTTAAATATTTCTTATCCAGCTAACGGTACTCAAAAGTCCATTGATATCGAAGACGACCACAAATTGGCCGTGTTCATGGAAAAAAGAATGGGTCAAGAAGTCGAAGGTGACAGTGTCGATGACCAATTCAAGGGTTACATCTTCAAAATCACTGGTGGTAACGACAAACAAGGTTTCCCAATGAAACAAGGTGTCATGCACCCAACCAGAGTTAGATTGTTGTTGGCCAAGGGTACCTCTTGTTACAGACCAAGAAGAGTCGGTGAAAGAAAGAGAAAATCCGTCAGAGGTTGTATTGTTGCCCAAGATTTGGCTGTTCTTTCTTTGGCTATTGTCAAACAAGGAGACAACGATATCGAAGGTTTAACTGACTCTTCTGTTCCAAAGAGATTAGGACCAAAGAGAGCTAACAACATTAGAAAATTCTTTGGTTTGACTAAAGAAGATGATGTTAGAGATTACGTTGTTAGAAGAGAAGTTACTAAAGGTGACAAGACCTACACCAAAGCTCCAAAGATCCAAAGATTGGTTACTCCACAAACTTTACAAAGAAAGAGAGCTTTGAAAGCTAAGAAGATCCAAAATGCTCAAGTCCAAAGAGATGCTGCTGCTGAATACGCCCAATTATTGGCTCAACGTTTACACGAACGTAAAGCTGAAAAGGCTGAAATCAAGAAGAGAAGAGCTTCTTCTTTGAAGGCTTAAATCATTAACAAAAGTCCCCTTTCTCATATATATATTTAAAAGGAATGGTTTATATTCTTTTATAATATTAATATCATAGTAACAATATAATAATCTGTTTAAGTGGTGGAGGTAGTTTCTCTTACTTGGTTGTTTCTCTTACTTGCTGTTGTTTCTTCTTGTCCACTTCTTTTTCTAGATAATCTTTTGATGTTTTCGTAAACTTCGTCATTGGTGAGGTTGGAGGCATATTTGAAATTCTTGTTGATGTAGTTTTGTTTCTGCTGGTCGTAGTTGGTGTCTCGGAGAAGGATTCGTATGTGTTCGTCGAATTTCAGTTCGGGAATCATTCTGTTTGTGAGAGGACACTTTATTAGTGGTTCTTTGGTCTTCTTTTTGAGTCTTGATTCTCCTGCTTGTTTGATTTTTATACCTTTAGGAACGAAGGAGTTTTGTGTCTGTGTTTCTGCCTGTGTTTCCGTCTGTGATTTTGCCTGTGCTTCTGTTCCTTTTTCTATCTCTTCTTCCCGATCTACTGTAAGTTTCTCTTCTTCTCCTTCTCCTTCTTCTTGTTTCTCTTCTCCCTCCTCTTCTCTCAATCTCTCCCTCCTCATCTCCACCTCTCTCGTCTTCTCCTCCAATGACCTGTACACCAACTCCGCTCTATTCAACGGCACCGCCAACTCTGTCACCTTGTCTATCGCATCAAACTGTAACTTTCCAACTATGACAAAATCCTGCCAGTCTATAGAAGCATACTCCATCTGCCTTTTTTGTTTATCTTTCAACTCCGTATCTTGCTTGACCTTGTTGTGCTTGTGGTACAAAGCTCGTACATAACTATCGTTGAACAAATCAATCTCCTCGAGTCCCTGCTCAAGATACTGTATTGTGAGGTTATATTGTTTAACAAACTGTTTGTAAACCACATTTAACGAATGTGTTTCGTTTAAAAACTCAAACTGGGCCTTTCTACCATTGTCTATTTCGTGTTTGTGTAGCTGTTTCCCGTATTCCTCACCATTTCGTGCCACAAACATAGCGGTTAATTTAATGATCAGCAAATCCACAGGAGAAATCGCCGGAAAATCACCCAAAAAGCTTAGTTCCAGCGGCACCTGAACCGTCTGGATCACACCAGAATCATCTGTGTGTCCGTTTGTCGTGTTCTTCGCTTCAAACCGCCCCAATTTCCACTGATAATAATCATAAAACTCGTTTCCTGAAAACATAAACCCGAACTTATTAGCGGAATCTTGGCTCTGTTTCAAGCGATTTTCGAAGCTATCACCGTTTTTCAACACATACATCGCCGTCTTATCAATTGTTGCTTTTGTGTCACTTTCAGGTACCTTGATACCAGGCACATCGATAGTCCCAAAATCATCTTTACTCATCTCTAAATTACAAATTCGCACAGGACGAATTTCCATTAAATATAAAAAGAATGGCGTTAAAGCACCACGATAACCAGTCCGGTTTCACCGAAACGTCGCCTTTAACGTTGTATGATGATGAAGAATCCGACACAGATTCATCGGACAATTCTTTGACTGAACAATTGGACCAAATTGGCAAGTTAAATTTGAATATCAATTTGCATTCGATATCTTCATATTTACCGACATATATAACGAATCGGAACTTTGATCTTGGTAAAATGGAGTTTCCTAATATAGAGATGCCGAATTTGGAGCTTCCCAGTCTTGAATTGCCGCTGTTTGACTATAAAAAACTCCCAGATATCAGCGGTGAAATTAGTAGATTTATTAAAGGGTACGTGAGGCTGAATGAAGATGGAGTAGACAAGAAGAAAGCTGTGAGTCTGTTGAAGACTATAATATCTACAAGGATCCAGATGAACAACATTTTAAATGATTTGAAGGTAGGAATGTCGCTATCAAATGCTATTGATCGGTTGCAGCCATTGCGAGATGTCATTCACGAAACTGTTAGTTTACCGGTTGATGATGCGGAAATGGATGAAGGTGAAGAGATTCCATTCACAGAACCGAAGGGAATTGAAGAGATCACAAATAAGGAAACCGAACAACCGTTTTTGAATGAATTGATTATTCCAGAAGAAGATTTGAATGAATCACAGAAACATGGTTCTCATCCCAACAAAAGACGGAAGAAGGCTCGAAAAATGGAAAGAGAAGATAGCATAATGAGTAGTGAATTGGATATTGAAGGGTTGAGTTTAGAAGAGACTAAAAACTTGACTAATTTGAACTCATTGGATGACTTTTATAAGGAAGGATTGATGAGGACAAAGATCCAAAATATTCAAAATTTGAATAGTATAAGTCAGTCTTCTAAGAATAAGCTCGTTACTCGGTTGATGATGGGTAATTATTATAAGTATTTGAACGAGAAATTGGAATTAGAAGAGAAATTAAAGGTGGAAGGAGAATTGGTTTTACCAGACGATGATTCACAGGATGAAGAGCCGCAAGATGAGGAGCCACGGGTTGAAGAGCTGCTGGTGGTTGATATGGAGATTTCTGATGAAGATGAGGTGGTTTTAACAGAAAATGATAGAAAGGCTTCATTTCACGATCAAGAAGGTAATATCTTAGGGTGTAAACATTACCAAAGAAACTGTAAGGTTGAGTGTTCTACTTGTTTGAAATGGTTCACTTGTAGATTTTGCCATGATGAAGAAATCAAGGACCATAAGTTGATTAGGAACGAAATTAAGCACATTTTGTGCATGTTCTGTATGACACCTCAAGAACCTACAGAACAATATTGCATTGAATGCAATAAAGAGCTCTCTAATTATGTGTGCTTCAAGTGTAAGTTGTACGATAATGACTACAAGAAAGACATTTATCACTGTGATAAGTGTGGGATTTGCAGGTTAGGATTAGGGCTTGGGAAAGACTATTTTCATTGTGATGAATGTAATATTTGCTTGTCCATTGATCTAAAAGAGAACCACAAGTGTTTGAACAATACCACCCATTGTGATTGTCCTATCTGTAATGAATACTTGTTCACATCAGTGATGAAGGTAGTCTTCATGAATTGTGGACATCTGATTCATGAACATTGTTATAATGAGCTCACGCAACATTCATATAAGTGTCCTATATGCAAGAAAACAGTGGTTAACATGGATACCCAGTTCCGGATCTTAGACCAGGAGATCATTCAGCAGCCTTTGCCACTTCCTTACAAGCTTTGGAGGTGTATTATCAGCTGTAATGATTGTAAAGGAAAGAGTAATGTTGCATACCATTTACTTGGTCTAAAGTGCAAGTATTGCAACAGTTATAATACCAATCAGATCAAGCTAATTAAACCGGAAGAGGAAGAACAAGATGAGGAAGTTGAAGCCAATGATCAAATTGATAGAATGAGATTGGTTCAAACGAATTTATCTAATAATTTCACCATTGATAACGATTATGATGGAGACAATAATAACAGTGAATCACTGGAAACAGATGCCAATACCAGTGGAGGATTCACCAGTTTCAGCTTCAATCTTGGTAAGTATATGAAAGGAGAAGTTGAAGAAGATAATGAACTGGTTAATGATAATCAAACAACCGATGATTTGGTTAATATTAAACAGTTCACTAATGTTTTACTTAACAAGCCGGGTAACAATGAGATATCGTATATCACATCAGTTTTTCAGAAGTACATAAACCATGCGGTTGAGAAGTAGGATGAGAGAAGTAGAGAGGATGAGAGAAGACGTAAGTTGCAATAGAGAGTGTCGGGTTCGAACCGATGACCTCAATGACCCATTGCCATTCTCATTCCCCCATTCCCATCCCCGTTCCGGACCTCATGACCTTCCCCAACATTGCACCCAAAATCAAATTGTTGGACGCCGCGGCTGGTGCAGCGACGTGCGAAGCAATAAATAACGAATAAACGACCAACATTACATCAAACGATTAAAACAACAGTTAGTGAAGCTAAGAAGTGGTTTTGAAGGCTTTTTGATAAGGAATTGTGAAGCATTTGATATTTGATATTTGTTGTGACACGAATTTTAATAAGCAATTAATTTTATCCACGTTGAGAAACAAGTAGAAAGCAAAGAGGAACAGAAACACAGAGTGCAAGCACAAACCAAACACAAACAAGAGTACAAACACAAAGAAGAGTACAAATACAAGCACAGAGAGTACAAACACAGAGAGTACAAACACGTCCACTTCCACATCCCCTTCCACACTTCCCATACTTCCACTCCACCCTTCCCATGAATAGCATAAAAGTCATCTTCAATTCCATTGACAATTTCATACCGAAAGAGTTGGGAGAGATCCACGAAGAGAGAGAGCAGGACGACAGAGGACACGGTGAGAGAGGACTAGACGACAGAAGACTTGACGACAGAGAACCTGACGACAGAGAAAGACAAGAAAGAGATGACAGGGACGAAACTCAGAGCAAAGAGAGACAGGAGACAAGAGGCGAAAAAGAGATAGATGATAATGATAATGGCAATGAACGAGATGAACGAGATGAACGAGATGAACGAGATGAAAGAGATGAAAGAGATGAAAGAGATGAAAGAGATGAAAGAGATGAAAGAGATGAAAGAGATGAAAGAGATGAACGAGATGAAAGGGACGACAGAGATCCAGACTCATACACACAAGACTCAGTTGACCCAGACTCAGTTGACCCAGACTCGTTTTCAGACTATAACGAACTCATCAACCCCCGGTACTCGATCCAAATCATGTTCAAACTCATTTACCAGATCCCCTACCTCCTTCTAATCAAACCGTTGGTGATCTTTTGGAACATTTTAACGTATCCATTTGGGTTTGTGTTCAAATCACTTGAATTCGATTACCATGAACTAGAACTCCAAGAGAAAACTGACACCATCAAACATGAGAATATCTTAGGAAATCATATCAAGTCTCCCAATTCTTTCTCCAAATACATCATTCCACCACCACAGCGGCTATTTCCCATGGTCCGAAACCCTAGGAATATCAATAGGCGAAAGACGCTTATCCTTGACTTGGACGAGACGTTAATCCATTCGTTATCCAAAGGATCACCTCGGTCACTTAGTGGAAACAATTCCAATATCATTGAAATCAAATTAAATAATATGGCCACCCTTTATCATGTACACAAACGACCATATTGTGATCATTTCCTCAAAGAGATAAGTAAATGGTTCGATTTGGAGATCTTTACTGCCAGTGTAAAAGAGTATGCTGATCCTATAATAGACTGGCTAGAGAATGAGATTCTATTTGATGGGAATAAGATCTTCCGAAAGCGTTATTATCGAACTGATTGCACATATAGGAATGGAGTAGGGTACATCAAAGACTTGTCCAAGTTCTTCGGTACAGATGAGCTTAAAAACGTCATTATACTTGACAATTCTCCAATCAGTTACGCTTTACATGAAGATAATGCGGTTATGATAGAAGGATGGATAAATGATCAAAACGACAAGGATCTACTTAATCTTCTCCCGATGCTCCAGAGTCTCTCTTTCTGCATCGATGTTCGGTTTATTTTGGGGTTACGACAAGGTGAAAAGGTGTTTGAAAACTACTAATTGATTTGAACATTAAAAAAACATTGATCTGAAAAAACATTGATCTGAAAAATTACCATTTTATAGAAAGTACACGCATTAACATGACCGACGAAATCGTAGCAAAAATGGAAGGTTTGGGGACATTGTTGCGTCAAGAGACCTTCAGGGGCACTGATGAAGCGTTTGATATGATTGGACCGTTGGCACAAACGTTTGTGGCGCATCAATTTGATGATGATGTAGTTTTTGCCATGTTGAGAGTATGGGTGAATATGAGTGCAGATAACGATCGAAACCGGTTGGAGATGATTGGACAGGACGGGATATGGGCGGTGGTCAAGAGCCGCCTTGGAAACGAGCGAGTTCCCGTTCTTTTGGGGCAATTTATAAAGAATACAGATCATTTATCGAAATTTCAGCGGTTTTTATATGATTTGCAAATGTATGATCAATTGATACAAATGGTGAGAAACGAGACCGATATAACGGTTTTGGAAGTGCTAAGCGAGATGATCCAACGGGAATTTGTTTTGGAAGACGACGTTTTCAGGGGTAAAGCTGAACAGTACTTGAAAGTGTTGATTGAGATTTACCAACGAGACGATGGGTTGGATGAAGAGGACACAAAAGAAAAGTATCTTCACGTTTCGACGCTCATGTACACAGTGACACAATACGACACGTTTGATACATCGTTTTTGCCGCTGGTATACAAATTGATGGATATACCGTGTGATACAGCGCAAGTTAATCGACAATTGTTTTCCACTGTGGGAAACCTATCGTCTATGACGAACTTTGACGATATCGATCAGGTCAAGTATGTGGTTGATCGTGTATCTACCACCAACCCCTATTTAAAGGCAGGGTATTACCTTGTGGTTGGGAACTACGTTACTAATAGTGAAAAAAGTGCTGCTGTTAACTCACTTTTACCTGAAGAGTTCATATCGAGGTATTTTGATTCGAAATTCTCCGATATCATCCAGTATCAGTCCATACACGCTATCAAGAACCTTTTGAATGAATTCAACGGTCCACAAGTGCTTGAAAACCGTAATATTCCGGTGTTTGCTAAGGTTCTCGTGGATAATCAAAATTACTATAAAGAAATCCATTCCACATTTATTTCTTTTATTTGCAAGCTTATAAGAGTGTGTGGACCAACCACATCCATCTACGAACACGAGAGTTTGTGGATGTTATTGGATAACGGCCAAGTATGGACGGAATTGTCACCATTTATGACATTGCAAAATGACTGCAAAAACGTCAATGATCGGATATTGGCGGCTGTTTTCACGAGCGAATTGCCCACAGACTCGTTACAGATCTTGGACAGACTCAAACACCAAGCAATAGTGCTCAAGAAACTGCCACAAGTGCTACAACTGCTACAAGTGGATGATTTTCTCGTGCAATATAAGAAACTTTACCAAATGTTAGTGCAGTCAGACCACAAGAACCCCCAACACGGAATTTTACTTAACAACAGTAAGTTCGTGTCTGCATCACTTCTTAAAGTCAATAACGAAGCCATCTCCGCTGTCGCTGAACAATTCCTTGCATTAGAAACTTTGTAAGGCGATTTTTCCGATATGCTGCGGCGGGAAATTGCGGGAAATTGCCTGAAACGGTGTCGGCATAACGAGGATTCTGGCGGTAACTGAAAATTTTTTACCGTGGCAGTTATAGGATATATGATGGGGTCGAATATCCAAAATAATTAACCTTTACAAAAACAACCTTACGATATGACAGCATCTACTTTCTTTCTGAACATTCCTGAAGGGTCTACGGACCCGGTGATGGACGTTATGAACAAGTTCCTGGCAGACACTGATGTTCGAAAAGTGGACCTTTCTATTGGAGTGTACAAGCCAGAGGATGGGAATATCAAGTATGTGTTTCCAAGTGTGAAGAAGGCCAAGCAGGAGATTCACGAAGACGATCAAGGCCATTCATACCATCAAATGACGGGATTTCCATCGTTTGTCGCAGGTGCAAAAGACACGGTGTTTGGAGTGAAGGACGGGTCCAGTGACAGAATTACTTCTATTCAAACCATCAGTGGGACTGGGGCTGGTCATTTAGCCATTCAGTTTTTGAAAAATATCGGGTTTAATGACTTTTATGTGGGGACTCCCGCATGGGGAAACTATAAGCCCATGATTGAGAGTCACGGGTGCAACTTCCATTCTTTCAATCATTATGACGCCAAAACCGGAGGTGTGGACATGGACTCCGTGTTGAACACCATAGAAACGATTCCTGACAATTCCGTGTTGTTGTTACAAGCATGTTGTCATAATCCAACAGGAGCAGATTATACCAAAGAACAATGGGTGCAAATTTGCAATAAGTTGAAAGGGAGAAAAGTGTTCCCTATGATTGATAACGCATACCAAGGTTTTGCTTCCGGTGATAAAGACGAAGATGCATGGGGAATCAGACACTTTTTTGCCCAGAATATGGAATTTGTCGTATGTGAATCTTTCTCTAAGAATATGGGGTTATATGGAGAAAGAGTGGGATGTCTTCATGTTGTAAGTAATGATGCATCTACCAGTAGCAATATTCTCACGTTGTTGGTGTCTATGTTCCGAGTTCAATGCTCTTTTGCTCCATTATTTGGAGCTAGAGTGGCTTCTTATTTGTTCAAACAGTTCAAACAAGAATGGGACCAAGATGTGCAACAAGTGGCTTCTAGAATGGTTGATGTGAGAGCCAAAGTATTGGCTAAGTTTAACAAGTTACAAACACCAGGAAATTGGGATGCTGTGATTCACCAGAAAGGGTTATTCTGGTATAGTGGTTTGACAAGTTCTCAGGTACAGAAACTTATGGAACAACACCATATTTACTTGTTACCAAACGGAAGATTCAACATTGCAGGGTTCAACAATAGTAACATTGACTACATTGTTGAAAGTATCGATAAAGTGGTCAGATAACCGGGAAAACGTGTATAACTTTCTAAGTAAAATGCTATAATAAAAGTATCAAAACATATAAGGATGTAGGAACTGAAATGGGGGAAGATGAGTTGATGAGTTGATGATTTGGTGGAAGACGGGTTAGTGACTGGTTGGTTGGTGACTTGATGGTTAAACAAGCGAATGGATCTTTTTCAAGTGGGCTTTTAAATTATCTTTTCTGTTGAAACGCTTGTTACAATTTGGTTGGTTGCACTCGAAAGGTTTCTCTGACGAATGTGATTTCATGTGACGCTTTACGTGTTCTGGACGCTGGAACCTGGCTAGGCACAACGGACAAGCATGTTTCTTCTTTGGATCATTGACATCGGCGGCTTTTTCATTGATTTTAATGGGTAAATCTGGTACGAAAGACGGATTTATTTCTTTAGCAATCTTCAAACTGGCTTCTGACACTTGATGGGAAGGTTTTGTGGACTTCTGAGGGAACTGTTGACTTGGAGGAAACTGTTGGTTCGAAGGAAACTGCTGGTTCTGGTTGCTTTGAGACTGTAAGAACCGTTGGTGCTGGAACTGGGTCAAGTTCAAAGAAGAACCGGGTAAAGAACCAGTGGAAGGAGCCGATATCGACGTATGAGCACTGGAAGGACCTGAAACAGGAGCAGAAGAAGGGTTAGAAACCGAAGTGGTGGCAGAAGCAGGGGCAGAAAATGACGACATTGGAGGTAATAACCCGGAAGCTTTTTCATTGGCAATTGAAGCCAAATTCACAGATGCTGGGTAAGATTTCAAGTTGTTGAACTGTGATTGTAAAAGCTGGATGTTATTGGAAGCAGGAATTTCTGCTTCCAAATGCTGTGGTTGAACAGGATCCTGTAATTGGTGATAATCTTGAGGATATTGTTGAAGATGAGATTGATTCAAGCTTTGAGACGAGTTTGTGGACGACATATAAGGTTCGTTAGCAGGCAGAGTCTTCAAGCTGTTGAAGGATTTTGCTCTTTTAAGTTGTTTAAAAGCATCATCGTCTTGGTCTTCGATTTTAATGGAATCTAAAGTATTTTGACGTCTTAAAGTCGGTGATACTTTATAGTTCATTTGGGGACTTGTAAACTGCAAATTGAAGTTGGGAACGTTGGCATAAGTCGGTACACTGCCATCAGATTGCATTGGAGTTTGAAAGTCTTCTGTTTCGAAAGATAGATCATATTTTGGTGAAACGAAGGAATTGGGGGTATTGTAGAATGGATTCATTCCCCCGGGTCCGGTCTTGTCCAATCTAGTACGAGAAAGGGACCTGGAGTGTCTGTAAGGAGTTTTGGAGATTTTACTGACGTTTATGGGGTTTGAAGATGCAGTTGAAGGAGACGTATTTGGTCTCATTGGTGTAGAAATGGTGTATGATCCAATTGACAAGGATTTTTTCCGGACAACTTTCCTTGGAGTGGCCAAATTCTGGTGCATTGGCTGTGGAGCTTGTTGTTGTTGTTGTGGAGGTTGTGGTTGCACCGGATGAGCTTGTTGTAGTTGATATTGAGCGGAATTTGGATTTGGAGTGGATTGAGCGCTATTTGAGGTGACGCTGTGGTTTCCTGTTGAAGGAGGACCCATTGAAGGAGCCAGCGGAGAAGGTTGGATGCTTGTGCTTGAACTGGACTTGTTGCTTGTGTCAGAAACCGGGGGGAATTGCAACTGGTTCATATCGGTGACAGGTTCGTGGAGTGGATGCGACAGAACCTGTACTGAGTGGACATCTTGATACAGCAGGGCTTCTCTTCTGAAAGGAGGGGACGCCAACGATTGGGTGGAAATTGAAGATGTCAAAGGGGGAATTGAGTCCACTGACACCGTATGAGGAATAGATTGAGTCAATTGTTTTTTAGGCATCAAGTCTTGAGCCGATGAGATCGATAAGTTCTGATTGTGTCTTGTTAGATTCATGTTATCGGTCAAGGAGATGTTTTTGGCGTTTTGGAACTTGTAAAAGTCGTCATTTTGATAGGAACCCTCATGATTATACGAGTCATAAAAGTTGTGGAAATCAGTTAATTCCGCTTGTTCCTTAAGCTCGTAATAATCAAGAGTTAGATCCAAGTTCTGGTAATCGTAATCAACGGGAATACGAGGCGAACTCATCAAGTAATTCTCCATTTAAATGTGATGTATAATTTTTCAGTAGAAACAAACCTAGGCAGTTTTTGGAGCAAGGAAACGGGGAAACTCACCAAACATGTACTTGTAAGGGACAAAGCGGATGTAAGCACCAACGAAACGACACAAAGCACGGGCGGTTGATGGAATAGTTGGAGGAATTGAATAACAATCGGAAGATTGATATTTGATTGGATAAACAGGTGAAAACAACGGTGAAACCCCGGGGTTTTTTTGCAATTCCAATTAAACGGATGAGAGCAAGGCGTATATGTGTTGGAACTGGTTCAAATCCAACTAAGAACGGCCCTTTGATAACTTGAATTAAATTAGGGGAGTAAGGAATTTTCAGAATAAAATTTATTTTTATAAGAGGTGAAAAAGTTTTTTTTTCTTACCCAAAATCGACTTTTGATAAAAGAGGTTGCAAAAAGGAAGAGAGTGGCGGGAGAGAAAGGCGAGAGAGAATGGCGGGAGAGAACTGGAGACGGCGGGATCAGGAAGAGGTGAAGAAATGGATTTAGTGACGATGTGTTCATAGGTTTGTAAGGGCGTCAAGAAGAATGTCTGGAGATGTATAATAACAGTGGGCAATTTAACCCGATTGGGAGAAACACCTTTGTGATCGGGATTTTAAAAAAGATTACAATGCGCATCATAACCCCGTTTTATCGGGACGGTGTGGTTCCGGCCACCACGACATTTTGACATGAATAAAACTCAAAGTGATGAAAGCTTAAACGGGGTTACATCACATATGTGATGTCATGATGGATTGGTTGGCGGGATGGAGTGGTTGGTGGGAGAGATTGGTTGGCGGGATGGAGTGGGTCGGTGATTGGCGGGATGGACAATGTGGCTGGTGGTTTACTGGTGCTTCCACGGATGCATATTAGTTTTATCTCTGCCTGCATATAACATTTCGGTCGATATTGATAAACGGTCGACGATGAAAGACAGCAAAAATAGGCTGTTTGTTTGGGCATTACCGTAGGTGTATAGCTGGTATAAAGCTGGTGTAAAGCTGGTGTTTCAGTTCTACGAACAACTTTAATTACCGTTGCTTTGAAATCCATCTTACGATCGCCGGTGGTACTCAGTTGTTAGCCCTGCTTGCAGGCTGACGTAAATTTTTTTGTGCAACTAAGACAATTGTGTGGGATTGTCAATGATTGTGTTCTGTGTGATTGTGCCTTGCGTCAGTATTGTATCTCAAGAGACCGCCTTGGTGCAGGGCTCCTGCTGGGTTTATGGTGTCTGGTGGTAGTGTAGACCCTACCGACATCTGAGATGAGACATTGTATTCTAGACTTTTCGTAAACCATCATTTTGTTATCAAACAATCGAGGGAATCAAGGGGCTGACCAAGGGCCTAGTTTGTGGTTTCCAAAACCAGGAGGAGGGATGGGCTTAAGTGGGGGACGGTATTTGGGGGTCTTGGGAAGGACCTTGGCTTTGGAGATGGTGCCGTTCGACGATGGGAGTACCCCTATTATGTCGGCCGAGTGTCGGTATGAGTCGCAGCCAGTTGTGTCGGGGAATCGCCGATTACCACCGATTTTCTTTTTATGGTTGCGAAATTCTAAAAAGACGCGATTGTCGCAAAAATGTCGTAATCCCCCCAATCTTACGATTCCGCCCTCGGTTCTCCACTCGAGCCGGGTCGGTCGTGGTGCTGGTGGTGGGGGGCCGGCCGCCGGGGGCGACCCTTTTAATGGCATCAGTGTCTCGTGTTTTTTGCAGCTGCCATACCAGTGGCACTAGTGGTTATATAGACCGTATGATCCCAAACTTTGCTTCCAAAGATTGTGCCACTTTTGCGCTCTTGTGAAGTTAGTTTGCAAGATCCCATTAATGCAGCTTGACGCCTGCTTTAGACGGATTTCATAATCCCCTTAACCCAGCGGTTTGCCATTGGTAAACTCCGGAAAGATCTGCAAGAACAGGAATGAACCGGTTTGGGAAATGTGGATGTGGATAAGAGTGTGGAAAAGAGTGTGGATAAGAGTGTGGATGAGAGTAATGGCATCATAGAGGCGTTTGTGTTTGTGCTTTTGTGCTTTTGTGCTTTTGTGTTTCTGTGTATGTGCTTGTGTTTCTGTGTTTGTGTTTCTGTGTTTCTGTGTTTGTGCTTGTGTGCCTGTGTTTTTGCGTATCTGTGTTTCTGTCTGCTCTGTATTGAATAGTTAAATATGTACTTATGGGTTTTGCTTAACAAAGTCAACACCCTTTTGGATGTTCTTGATCAAAGTTTCCTTAGCCAACTTGACCAATTCTTCTTCGTGGCTGCTCAATTCTCCCAATTCGTGGACAGTCTTGACACCTTCAACACCCAAAGTAACTCTGGAAGAGAAGAAATCAATACCTTCAGACTTGAACAATGGAGAGTCAACGAAAGATGGTTCAATGACATCCTTTTCACCGGCCAAACCGTCTAAAACAGCACCAGCAAATCTAGCACCAGCTTGAGCCATAGATAAAGTGGCAGAACCAGCACCATCTTTAGCTTGAACAACTTCATCACCACCGAATTGGATTCTGTGGATCAAAGCATCTCTAGTTTCGGTGTCTAAGTTTTTGTGGTTGGTTTGAGACAACAATGGCACAATGGTGATACCAGAGTGACCACCCACAACTGTGACCTTTTCATTGAGTGGGTTGGTACCAGCAACTTCAGAAACGAATCTGCTGGATCTCAACACATCCAAAGTGGTGACACCAAACAACTTCTTTGGGTCATAAACACCCTTGGACTTCAACACTTCGGCCACAATTGGAACAGTAGAGTTTACTGGGTTGGAAATGACACAAACAGCGGCGGTTGGACAGTATTCAGCAACGGCTTTGGCCAAGTCTCTCACAATAGAGGCATTGGTGTTGAACAAATCATCTCTGGTCATACCTGGTTTTCTTGGGACACCAGCTGGGATAACAACAACGTCACTACCGCTCAAAGCTTCACCAAGGTTGTCTGGATTGTAACCTTTGACGGTGGAAGGAGTTGGGATGTGAGACACATCGGCTCCGACACCTGGAGCACCCTTTAAATCGTACAAAGCCAAATCAGTGACTTTGTGGTTCAATTTCATCAATAAGGATAATGGTTGTCCAATACCACCACCTGCACCTAAAACGGCGACTTTGTAAGAGGTGGAAGGACTTGAAGAAAATGATCTAGTAGCAACTTTGAACATTGTTTTTTGTAATTGACAGAAAATTCCGAAAAAGAAGAATATTTCACTTTATATATTCCTTGTCTCCATTTTTCATCCATTTTTCACTGTCCAATTAGAATCGGTGCCGTTTTCACCGTACTAAAAGATGTTGGTGCCGGCACGACTCGTGTTCAAGTCCGAACGTTGGCTCTGGCATCGGATCCGGGTATGTTGCAGCCATATCGTGACGAAGGTTTGGGTGTTTGTGGTCACTTGATTGCTGGTTGTGTTTGTGTTTGTGGTTTTTGTCTGTGTTTGTGTTTGCATTTGTGTTTGTGCATTTTGATTTTGCTTTTGTACCACCTATTTTTTGGGTGTGCAGAATTTGCATTTGTGCAAGGTTGTCATTAGGCACATGAAAATGCAAAGAATTCAAGTCCACCATTCGCCGATTATCTTCAGCCTTACGCTGTCCTCGGATGTCGGTATGGAATCTTTGTGGCTCTTAAAGCCGTGTTATCTAATTTTAACGTCACTCCGTTCCCTTTGTACCCCAGATCGGTGATGAATTATTGGTTCGGACACTACTGGCTATTCAATTTAGAGGGATCCAGCTAGGCCTTGGCTGCAAATTTTATACACAGAAATCTACATGTTCCTTTTCCGTTTTATTGTTACTTTGTTTCATTATTACTATACAAGAACTGAAATATTTAAATCAATCAATAGGAGGAGCATCGAGATCATCGTCTTCTTCGCTGTCGTGCCAATCATCGACATCAACATCATCCATGTCAATGTCTTCGATGTCGTGGTTGGGTATTATTTCCAATCCTTTAACACCCAATCTGATTCTGGCAGTTTCTTTGTCTTTGATTTGGCCTTTCAATAAGAACACTGCTAATCTGTTTAAGATTTCGTTTTGGATCAACCTGTTCAATGGTCTTGCACCCAAATCTGAGGAGTAACCGTTTTTGCACAAGTAATCCAAAGCACTGTCATCGATGTCCAAAGATAACTGTTTGCCATTGGCAGCAAATCTACTTTGGATTTCAGCCAATCTGATCTTCACAATCTTAGCAATAGCTTTTCTAGACAATCTGTTGAAGATAACGGTACTTGAAATTCTGTTCAAAAACTCTGGTCTGAAATGGCTTCTTACAGATGTCATCACCAATTCTTTAGTTTGGCTGTCGACTCTGGTTCCTTTAGATGCATTGATGTATTCTGCACCCAAATTAGAAGTCATTATCACAATAGCATTGGAACAGTTCACTAATTTACCTTGAGAAGAAGTAATTCTCCCATCATCCAACATCTGTAACAAAACCGTCAATACTTCAGGAGCTGCTTTTTCGACTTCATCGAATAAAATCACAGAATAAGGTCTACGTAATAAAGGTTCTGTTAAAATACCACCTTCTTCGTATCCCACATAACCTGGGGCAGCACCCAATAACTTAGAAGCAGACCATTTATCACCCAATTCAGAACAATCGATTCTTATGATAGCTCTTTCATCAGCAAATAAGAACCCAGCCACTTTCTTGGCCAATTCTGTTTTACCAGAACCAGAAAGTCCCAAAAACAAGAATGATGCTGGTTGGTTAGGATTGGCCAAACCGGACCTTTGTAATCTTATGGCGTTCGAAACTGCTTTCACTGCTTCAGATTGTCCCACAACAGCGGAACTCAACTCCTTTTCCATATTAATCAACTTGGAGTTTTCAGCTTGAGTCAATTTCGTCACTGGAATACCCGTCAATCTAGCGGCTGTTTCTGCAACTTGTTCACTACCAACAGCATTTCTCAATAACAGTTCAGGACCATTATTTTGTTCTTCTTCTTGAACTTTGATTTCCAACTGTGCTATCTGCTTTTCAACATCTGGAATAGCAAAGTATCTTAAATCAGCAGCAGTAGCAGTATCGTGTCTTCTTTCCGCATCTTGAGCTTTGATTTCCAATTCATCTAATCTTCTCTTAGCAGCAATCAATTGATCATGTCCTGCACGTTCTTGGTTGAATCTTTCTCTTAAAGGAGCCAATTTCTCTTCTATTTCTTCCTTCTTTCTTCTGGCAAGACTTAATCTGTCCTTAGAATCGGCATCTGCTTCAACATCTCTTTCCAAAGCATTGATTTCAACCTCAACCAAGTGCAATTGCCTTTCCAAATTGTCCAATTCTTCAGGCTTTGAATCTCTGGCAACTGCAACAGTAGCAGCAGTTTCATCAATCAAATCCACAGCTGAATCAGGTAAGCTTCTATAAGTTAAGTATCTAGAAGCTAATTGAGCAGCAGCTACTAAAGCACTATCCAAAATACGAACTCCATGATGAATTTCGTATCTTGGCTGTAAACCTCTTAAAATGGCCACAGTTTCATTAACAGTAGCAGCAGGAACATCAATTTTTTGGAATCTTCTTTCAAAAGCTCCATCCTTGGAGATAAATTTTCTGTATTCAGCAAAAGTTGTGGCTCCAATACAATGTAAAGTACCTCTGGCCAACATTGGTTTCAACAAGTTAGCAGCATCAGACTTTCCATCACCCATTAACATGTGAATTTCGTCAATGAACAAGATGATCATCTCGTTAGACTTCTCGATCTCATTCAATACACCTTTAATTCTCTCTTCGAATTCTCCCTTGTATTTAGCACCAGCGGTTAAAGCTCCTAAATCCAAAGCGAATAATCTGGAATTGGCCAAAACATTTGGAACATCTCCATCAATGATTCTTTGTGCAACTCCTTCAACTATAGAAGTCTTACCAACCCCAGCTTCTCCAATCAATACAGAGTTGGATTTGGTTCTTCTGGCCAATACCCTTATAACCCGTCTTATTTCCTCTTCTCTTCCAATGACCGGGTCAATTCTTCCTTCTCTGGCCTTCTCTGTCAAATCCTCGCAATACTTGTTCAAAAACTCATACGAAGAAGAAGAATCAGCTTGTCTAGAGTCGATTCTTTGACTTCCTCTCAATTCAATAGCTTGAGTCTTAATGACATCTGGTTTCATATTACACTCCTTTAAAATGTCTTTAACGGATTGATCTTCCAATAATGCCAACAACAAATGATCCTGTGCCACATAATTGTCCTTCTGTTGGGCTTTTATCTTAGTAGCATTGGTCAATACTTGGCCGGTAGCGTAACTGGGCCTTATATCATCTGGAGGAGGATTTTGACTGGGAAGTCTCACCAAGTGCCTGTTGACAGTCCTCTCAAACTCAGGCCATTCATACCTGGCTTTTTGGATCAATGTCTTCAAGTAAGGAACCGAGTTCTCATCATCTGTTGGAACCATTGCTGCTAAAAAGTGCAATGGAAGCAACTGTGAATGAGCATTATCCTTTGCCAATTGAGAGGCATTGTTGATGATTTTCAATGCGTTGTCTGTGAATTGTGTTTCGTCCATTGTTAAAGAAAATGATGTTCACAAACGGGATTTTGGCGTCTTTTTATAGTTGTGTGAAGATCATCAGTAAAATGGTATGAGTCGCGGAAGTGTCTGGAACAATCTAGAAAAATCGAGATTTTGCAGTGGAGTGAGATAGAGGTCGAGGGTGGGGGGATGGGTAGAAGAGGTTTATGAGGTGTGGAAGGGATGGAAGGGATGGATTACAGACGTGTTTGTGTGTATTTATTGTTTTGTGGTTGTGGTTGGTTTTGTGTTTTGATGTTTTGAGTTTTTGACTTGGCTGCAAAAAGGATAAGCACATCACATGATTGGTCACGAAAAGGATGTTTTTGTGTTTTTGTGTCGGGGAGTGTTTGGCGCTTGTGTTGGGGAGTGTGAATGGGGAGTGTCTTTTTGTGTTTGTGTTTGTGTTTGTGTTTGTGTTTGTGTTTGTGTTTGTGTTTGTGTTTGTGTTTGTGTTTGTGTTTTTGTGTTTGTGTACCTAGCTGTGTAATCACCACACTCGTTTGTGTTTGGGTACCCTGTTAACCATCCACAGAACCACCCAACTACACTTCAAAACATGTTTGCTAATCTTCTAACTCCATTGCATTGAAAATCCCCAGGTATTGCATGATTTTAAACTCCTTGTCTCGGCTTTAACGACTGGATTGAAGGATTCGAGATAGCTGGTACGGACACGAGGACATGGTTAACCAATAGTTGGACTTATTCCAACTCTCTTGCAAGCAGATGAAGTCAAGAAATCACTCTTGTCGACTTGATTGATCGAGTTCAAAGAGGACATGGCAATTAGTACATGTGCTGTTCACCACTTCAATGAAGACATTATTCACACCATTTGTCTCTAATCACTTGAATCCTTCTTTGAGTGTTCAAGTTTTCATTCATGAGACCTTTGATGTCTCTCCGGTCCTGTAGTTGCTTCTTAAGAACTACCTTCTTCACTTCTCTTTCAAACTATCTGATATTGATTGCTAAATGAGTGCTTCTGTGGTGCCATTCACTTCTCAGTCACGTGCATCCAACATTTCAAGTGGGTCCTGGTCTCGTCTTTGTTGCCTCTTTTCATATTCAAAGGAACAGTTCCGCAGTAACACTTCAATAGAAGGCACTTCCTATTGTCGTTTTGAGCCCTTGTCCATAATATACGAAATGCATGTTGATGCGAAATAAAGTTTGAGGAGTGCATATAATTCGGTGCTAGATACTTGTTGTTGATTCATAAAGTCACCAAAAAGCATTCAATTCTTTTGAAAACTGCTGTAATATCTCTGGTATCTGTTCCATATGATCCCTCCTTTTTTCCTGATTTTTAGGTCTTTCAATATATCATTTATATCTCCTTCAATTTATACTCTCTTTTATTTCTCACGGTTTTTTGTTGCAAATTTGACACATTTATTATTCTATGTACACAAAAGATCAGATTAAATGAATTCTTAAGTCTATCACCACCACAAGGAGCTGAAATTGAATGGCAGAAACACAGAGGCATGTTCAACTCACCCCATCCAAACACACTAGACCTATATGAAAGTCGTGCGCGAACCAACATACTACTCCTACAAATCCGCAAAAAGAATCCGCAAAATCGGCAACAAAAGCGGCGAGGAAATGAACAGATTATCGCAGTTTTTGATCCTTGAAAATAAGTTTTTCGCTCCAATAAAAGGCCAGCCAATTAATAACATTGCATAGAATATGATCTAACTCGAATTAGGTCTTCAGAACCTCTGCTTGAGCTAGAAGACACTACCACTTCTTAAAACACTTCATGTTTTCCTACAAAAATTTTTAGACATCGGCGCCTTTATGGCCAAGTTGGTAAGGCACCTCACTAGTAATGAGGAGATCGTCAGTTCGAATCTGGCTGAAGGCATTTATTTTTTTGCACCATATCTGTACCCCAACCTCCAACCTCTAGTCCCAAACGACTCTTACGCGACATAAACCACAAACAACACAGTATTGTGTCGCACCCTCCTCTTTTTGTGAGTTTTTCTCGCACCTTTTGCAATCTTCAAATCTCGTCTTCTAAATAAACAACATGGAAAAGAGATTAGCACCAGAATTCTCCATGGATATCCCCCATGTCATGGCAGTAGAGCTTCCATTAAAGGTTAGGAACTCTGAAAAAGCCATATCAATGATCGGCGGTCAAGACAAGGTCACAAAAGTCGTCAATTCCAATATCAGTGAATCTGGAGATGAGAATCTCGAATTACGACTCCGAAACGACAGGTTCTGTCATCCCATCCCAAGCAGTGTCACAAACAGAGAGAAAGTGTTATTGAAAGTGAGTGTTCCTAAGCGCAATTTACCCGCCGGCTGGGCTCAAATGTCGGTGCAAGACATTTTAAACCACAACGAGACCGCTGGATCAGACTATTCCATCACGCCAGTGGGAATCATCAACAAAACTCATTCGTTCAAGTCGATCACAGACTTCCAAGTCAACACAAGGAACAACAAGATCGTACAGGAAGTGAATGGTGGGCTTGTGAACGCTAAAGATTTCGGTCAATTGAAGAGTTTTGTGGGGCTGAAAAACTTCACCAACAACTCCGACTTTAAAGACAAGAGTTCGTACGAGAACAAAGATCATGGACTCCCCCCACCCCCATTGTTCAGTCCGATTCGGTTTCCTTTCGACTACCAATACGAGAAGAATTCCATCAGTGTGACGGTGAAAGATCCTACCAGTGGAGATTTGAAGGTTATCAGCAAGAAACAAACACTTAAACTCCACACACAGATCATCGACATCAACAAGGACGAAGTACCACAAAAACCAGCTCAACAGCTTATTGATAGTCTTGAAGAGATGACCAAGAAACGAACACCAAAGACCTACGATGATGAGCTTTTACTGTGTATAGAATGGCTCAGGAATATCTTTGAAGCCAAACCGATTTGGTTGAGGAAGCATCTTGAAGATGCTATTCCACAGGAACATAGAAGAACCCTCAAACAAGCATTACCCTATGTTTCTTACATCTTCAAAAATGGACCATGGAGATTTTGCAGTATCAAATATGGAGTAGACCCCAAAATCGATAGATCCAATTGGGTGTATCAGAGTGAATATTTTAGGATCTTGAACAACACATTCAAGAAAAAGGTGGGGCAAGAAGAAGCGAGAAGAATCTCTCCTTCCACTGTTGACTCCAAGAAGATTAAAGTGTCGGAGCATTTGATCTTCCAAGGTACTAAACTCCCAAGCACCATTACGTTCCAAGTTGGGGATATAATCGATAAAGATATCACGGAGTTCATTGATTCACAGGCCTCACGAATGTTCAGAGACTCCTGGGACTTCCAAGATGGATGGATTTCAAAGCAAGTGTTGGAGACAATCAGAAGGATTATTCGGTACAAATTACACCAGCTTGTGGACGAGAAACCAATAGAGCACGAAAGGATCGAGAAGATCAAAGATACAGTTTACGACGACAAAGAACAAGACGAAAGCGACGACATCGACGATACTGTGCGAGATATGGAAGAAGAGGCCGAGGCAGGAATACAAGAAGAGCTTGAAGAAAACGAGTTTTTCAATGAAAACGAACCTAATGAAAACGAACTCAAAGAAAACGAACTGAAAGAAAACGAGCTTCTTGAAAACATCAACCAATACGATTCTCTTGCATCCAAGAAGCTAGCATCCATCTCCGATCTCATAAAACAAGAGTCTTTTATGTGATTTTGCAGCCTAAAATTTCAATACTCAATTTTTCAAAAATGCTCACGAAATTTTCAGACACGTAAATATTCCATATATTATGACAAAAGCTACCGAAGCGGGATTATTGGTGTTTTTCGTATCAGCTGTGTATGTGGCCTTATACAGTGGGTTGATCCCATCACCTACCATTTTCCACGACGACATTTTACCATACTTGCCATTTTGGGCAATTGTGTCGTTGGGTTCTTATTCTTTGTGGGTTTTAGGATACCGTGTGTTGACGTTCAAGGATAAGCCAGAAAAGTACCAAGAGTTATTGAAGCAGATTGATGAGGCTAAGGACTTTTACAAGGCCAAGGGTGTTCTGTTGGATTAGAAGAGATGATCAAATAAATAACTTAACCAATAAACAATTCTTAAGGACATAAGACACCAAAGTAGCCACTTTGAAATCATTGGAGACGACTTTCTTGCCTATTCCATGTGATCAATTAAATGTCTTAAATGGAATGTCTGTACTTGAATGTCTCCAACTGAATGTCTCTTCTACTTTGATGTGTATCAATAAATAATGCTATCTATGCCGCTAATCTAGCCTCCCTTCTGGCCTTGATCTTCTTCTCTGCCTCTGCAAACACCCGGATTGCCACCGGCACACTTCCCCATGCTTCGTCTCCTTTCTTCTCTTCCACAGTATCTGGTTTGGAAAGTCCATCTGGAATGTGTTTCTCATTTAACACCTTCACTGGAGGATGAAAGTCCCGTGGCCACACAAAGTCTGACCCATTCTCGTTCACCTTCAATGCAGCTTCTCGCCTTTTGTCGTTCCATTCCTTAATGTCGTCTCGGTATATCTCCCAAACACAGTTAATGCATCCACTCATACAGCAATTATCCGGTTCCGGAGGTTTATCAGGTACCATAATCCCTGCTATCTTTCTCGGGACTCCTCTTGTGAGCCTGCTACTACTTTGTCTCGGATCTCCTCTGATTCTTCCTCCGAAGATCTTTTCTATTTTGTCGTAAGGCGATTCGTCTAAGGTGTAGTTCCCTTCATATGCGTTTTTAGTCATTGCTTTCAACTTTTTCAAGTCTTTTGTTTTCATCAACGAAGCCTCGATTGGTTCTCGAGGATGGGTTGGTGTCAGAACCACCAAATCATAGAATTTGTACTTTGTGGAAACTGATCTGGTGAATGTTCTTAGCATAGTTGGAGTAGATATATAATGCGGGCCTAGAGCGATGACAAAAGGAAGTCGCGCGACATTCAATAAAAAAATGGCGACATCCGACATTTTCATAAGCCCAATTGATTTCATACCTCACCCACCCCCCCACCGGACCTCAATTCACCCATCTGACAAAAATTTGCGCACTACTGACCTTATGTTCTAGCTGATACGACACTCACCGTCACGACACACGACATTTAACCATCTGACCACATGCACGACAGACCTGATAATCAGACTTACATTACCCCATTGATCTACCAATAGAACAACTGACCATCGGATTCCCATTATTAGTCTTGCTCAGCCCTGACACGACAATGCAATTAACTAGCCGTATACGATCACCCTCAAGACCTGTAATGCTACAAACCAACGGCATTACAAGCGACAACTTTAAACTACTGAGAATGCCAATCTTTCAACAGAACGTGGATAATAATCGAGTATAATTGCAGCCACAGCCCGCCAAAGGTTGCAAAATAACCAAGACACATCCAAGAAGCGCAACCGTCATGGTCATTATTACAAAGCCTTCACCAACGTTGTCACCTGTTGAAGGCAGCTACGTTACTTATTTCTTATCCTAATTAAGTGACTTGCAGAGGCGAAATCTACAAAAAAGGAACTATAACCCGTAAGCTTTGGGCCAGTGCTCAAAACACCAGATACACGTGGGCCCCTTATCCCTTAACCCCATGCCGTGAAGCAGCCTCGTTAGTGTCTTTTGTGTTAGCCTCACAAGATCGCAGACAAATCCGGTTTGTTAAAATGGCTGCAAATATCACCATTAAGAGGGTCCAACACATCCAATGTCAAACCTGCCATTGGTGGTGTGTATTGGATGCTATATCGCATCCACACCTATAACTGGAGACAGTGCCAAGTGATCCACGTGTGGACCAAGAAAACGTAACTGTGCCAAGAGTGTCAAGAAAAAACGGTTCTGTAGAGGAGACAAAAACAAAATGTCGCGACATGGCGGTGGACTTAGGGACACTTCGGCCCAGTCCGTCGCTAACGCTACGGTAGCCGCGTGCCTACATCTCACAAGACATTTATTATTTTGCACCCATAATTGCAAGGCAATTAATATGTCTGCCTAACACGTTGAAACAAGTATAAAAGGTGAACAAAGGAACGGAATATTCTCCTTCATCAAACAATAGCATCTCTCTAAAAATGGTTCAAGCTTTACACAACTTCGATTACATCTTTGCTATTGCAATGATATTTGCGGCTTTAGATGCCTTTAATATTGGTGCTAACGATGTCGCCAACTCTTGGGCTTCATCTGTGTCTTCCAGATCCTTACAATATTGGCAAGCCATGATTTTGGCTGCTATTTGTGAACTTTTGGGTGCTGTGTTGGTAGGTAACAGAGTTTCCGATACCATCAGAAACAAAATTATTGATGTGAATTTGTTCACTGATGATCCAGCTGTTTTAATGTTAACTATGGCTACTGCTTTGGTTGGTTCTTCTCTTTGGTTAACTTTTGCTACTGCCATTAGTATGCCAGTTTCCACCACTCATTCCATTGTTGGTGCTTCCATTGGTGCAGGTATCGCTGCCAAAGGTGGTTCAAACATCCACTGGGGTTGGAATGGTGTTTCTCAAATCATTGCTTCTTGGTTCATTGCTCCTTTGATTGCTGGTGGTTTTGCTGCTATTTGTTTCTTAATCTCCAAGTTTGGTATTTTGGAAATTAAGAACTTCTCCACTTCTTTAAGAAATGCTTTGATCTTTGGTCCAGTTTTGACCTTCATCACTTTCTCGGTTTTGACTATGTTAATTGTCTGGAAAGGTTCTCCTTCTTTGAACTTGGACGACTTATCCAATGGTGCTCTTGCTGGTTCTATTGTCGGAGTTGGTGCTGTTGCAACTTTACTTTACATCACCTTCCTTCTTCCATTCTACAGAAGAAAGTTTATTTACAACGATTGGACTCTTAAATGGTATGATATCTTGAGAGCTCCAACTTTCTTCTTCAAATCTACTGACAATATTCCTCCAATGCCTGAAGGACACCAATTGACCATCGATTACTACGCTGGTAGAAGATACGTTGACAAGGTTCTCGATGATGTCGAAAGAAATGATACTTCTCTCAACTCCGACAAGGATGAAGAAATCGTTGAACTCGTTAAAGATGCTTCTAATGTCAGTGAAGGTAAAGATTTCTGGGCTTTCGCCAAAGATAAATGTCCTGCAGAAATGACCACCAAACAATATTGGGGTTCTTTAGCTAGAAAACCAAGTCAATGGCCTTTGTTGATCTCTCAAGTGTTCTTCCATGGTTTCAACAGAGATGTCATTCACGCTCAAGTTACTAAACAAGATATCTTAGCTGGAAACTTGCAAGAAGTGCATCAAAAAGCCAAATATTACGACAACAGAATCGAATATCTTTATTCTTTCCTTCAATGTTTAACTGCCGGTACCATGTCTTTCGCTCACGGTGCCAATGATATTGCTAATGCCACTGGTCCTTTATCCACTGTCTACTTGGTATGGACAACCAACACTATCGGTGCTAAAGCTGATGTTCCTCTTTGGGTCTTGGGTTATGCTGGTGTCTGTTTGGTCATCGGAATCTGGACTATGGGTTACAGAATCATGGGTTTGTTAGGTAACAAGATGATCTTGCAATCTCCATCCAGAGGTTTCTCTACCGAATTGGGTGCTGCTATGACCACCGTCATGGCTACCAGATTGGACATTCCAATTTCCACTACACAAGCTGCCATTGGTGGTGTTGTTGCTGTTGGTTTGTGTAACAGAAATCTCAGAGCCGTCAACTGGAGAATTGTTGTGTGGTGTTACTTGGGATGGATTTTGACCTTACCAATTGCCGGTTTGATCGCCGGTCTTTTGAACGCCATTATCTTATACGCTCCAAGATTCGGTGGTGTTTACAATTTGAGTGGTTAGTTAATATTTTGGATTAATAGATAATTTACGTTTTTATATATGAATAAAAATAATTGTGTTTGCAGTCAATTTTTTTTGTGGTGCGGCGCCGGCCCATTTCCACCGCGCTCGCTCAACAGTCCCAAAATCTCATTTATCAATCTTGTAAAACAAAATGTCCTACGAACAGAAACTTGATAGTTCACTTGATCTCTTGAGAAGGTTGGATCCGAAGAACATTACAAGCAATCTCAATGATTTATGCACAATTCTCCAAAACGCCGGCGAATCTGACGTTACAGGTGATGTTTTGGCGTCAGTTGATTCTCCCTTAAAACTCGTCACAGACAATTCAAACAACAAACAATTCTTGTGTTGTGATTACAACAGAGACGAGGACTCCTATAGGTCTCCTTGGTCCAATCAATACTTCCCTGAAATCAACGACGACGAAGCTCCGTTTCCAACTGGCGATTTGAGACAATTGGAAATCAAAGCCAATGAAAGTTTCGATATCTATCGTGACTTGTACTACGAGAACTCAGGTATCTCATCTGTGTACCTCTGGGAGAACGATGATTCTCCAGAACCATTGAAAGCAGGGTTTGCCGGAGTGGTGTTGTTCAAGAAGGAAATCGATAACGGAGAAGGTAAATGGGATTCTATCCATGTATTCGAGGTGGAAACATCCAATTCCATAACTTTTGAGTATAAATTGACCAGCTCAGTGATATTGAGCTTGAATAACTCCAATAACTTATCTGTAAGTGGAACTTTAACCAGACAATTCGAACAATCCAAAAAGTTCACCGGGTCCAGTGAAACAGGTGCCAACTTAGAAACTTTCCATTTGATCAATTTGGGCCAATTGGTGGAAAATTCCGAGTACAACATCAGGAATTTGTTACAAGAAGTATACTTCGACAAATTAAAGGACATCATCCTTAAAGACTTGAGGAAGTACGGAACTGAATCCGACGAGTTAAGAGAAAGACAAAAAGAGTTAGTCAAAGGTTTGGGTATGTAATCCTCCATTTTCAGCCATTTAACTTACTTTGCAACCAACCGTTTATTGCAATTTGCACCAACCGTTTATTTCTAGGTCCCTTCGTCACCAATTCCGCGTGTCGAATTTTTCAATATACATTCAAGACTTCACAATGGTATCCCATTTTTCCGATTGGGCAACTGTGATAGCACTTGTTTTGTATTACCTAATCATAGGCAGAACCATCAAACCGTTCCATCGTCAGTTTGACGTATCGAATCCTGCCATAAGTCACCCCTATGGTTCAGAACAGGTTCCCAATACTTTGCTTGCGGTTTTGGCAATAATACTCCCTTTTCTTGCAATTGTGGCGATTTCTGTGTTGAAAAATAGACTAAACAACAAAGCTGCTATCCTCAAGAACATACAGGACTTAAGTATAGGATTCTTTGTGGCTCTTGCAATCAACGGCGTGGTGGTGGACTTCTTAAAGAAAAGTATCGGTAATCATCGCCCTGATTTTCTCGCGAGGTGCGTGCCAGACTCCGCCGCAGTTACGGTCAATGGACTTTTATCTATTGAACACTGCACAAACCCGTTTGGTGATAGAGTGTTATACGAGGGAATCAAGTCTACACCGTCAGGCCATGCTTCTTTGTCGTTTGGAGGCATGTTGTTTTTGACCTTGACTTTGTGTACGCTGTTTCGGTTAGATAAAATGTGGAAGAAGGTTTTAGCGGTGATTCCCCTGGCGATCGCGGCGTGGATCGCCTTGACGCGGACCCAAGATTACCGCCACCATTACTTCGATGTGGTATTCGGTGGGGCTATTGGTCTTGTGATCAGTTGGTACGTCTTCTGGCATTACCACAAAACCACAAAGCCATTAAAAGACGGTCTATACGGTTCTGTGCACTCCGACACTTCGTCCATCGACTCTACCACCCCATTGCCAGTATAAGGGAGGTTGGTGTAAGGATCTGGTGCAATGAGAAGTTGGTGCAAGGGTCTGGTTTAAGATCTGGTGTAAGGGCCGGGCGGAGTCAGATACCGCGTGTGGTACATTTTCTGAAACACCTCTTGTTTCATGTTGTTTCAGATTTAAAACTATATAAATGGACCCAAAGTGCCTTTTCTTCATGACTACAACCATTCACCTAACCATAACTATCACAAAAATGAACGATTTCTCCAGGTTTCTGCTTTTAAACATCGGTCCTACATCTTCTACCAGAGCTCATGCCTCTGGTTTCGGCTTTACACCTCCAACTGCTACAACCAGAGCTTCTACTGTCACAGCTTCTACTGCTACAGATTCTACTACTACATCTGCTTCTTTTTTCGATTCAATCACCAGTGTTTCACCTCATTCCTCAACATCAACTACTTCTGGTCCTCATTCAAGCTATGTTCCAAACACCGGCTACGGGCTCACAGGTAACTACAAGTCGAATTCTACAGCTTTGGGGTTGGCTATTGGGATTCCCCTTGGAATTGTGGGTGTGCTTCTTATTGCTTTTGGAACTTGGTATTATTTGAAAAAGAGTGCTTCCACTCAAATTTTACCTATGAACAACGAATTCTACGAAGCCAAAAACCCGTATTTGAACCCTAAAACCACTGTTTCTAGTAGATACAGTTCTAGCGAAGCCGAATCAGGTACCGGTTTGCCAAAAGGTGGGGAAATGGGTCCAGAGTTAATGGCTGCAAAAAATGAACCTACGCTCATGAATAGACTTTCGTCAATGCTCACACCGATCCGGTTCAAACCCGGGTCCAAGAAGGACGTCAAACCGAACTCGTTCATCAAGCGTTTCAGCAAGCATGGCAACTTCAACGTCGAAGATTACACCATTTCTCCACTCTTCTTGAAAAGATTCAACCTCAACAAGCCATTCACTCCTGTCACCATCAACGACAGCCCAAAGAAAGAGAAAGAGAAAACCCTTCCTAAACTTCCTTCTCTTATTCAGATGGAGAGAGTAGTGGAAGATGACCAGTTTCGAGTTATCAAAAGCTACAGAAAGCTTTTGAACGACGAACTTGATATTAATATCGGTGAGAAAGTACAGCTTTTGAAGAACCACAGTGACGGATGGTGTTTGGTTAGAAAGGGGAACGACACTGGAATGATTCCCCGTTTGTGTATCCAAAGTATTTAGATGAGATTGTGTTCGAAGCCCTAAGTTGCCCAATTAGGTTTCTTTCTGTGTCTTTTAGATCTTTATTCAATACATATTTTACAAGGTATCAATAGTAACGGGCGTAAGGGTTACCAGATTGGTTATTTTGCTGGTTGGGATTTTGTTGGTTGGGGTTTGGCTGGTTAGGGTTTGGCTGTCTTCCTTGAGGAGGTTGTTGGGGTCTGATTTGTTGTGGTTGTTGCTGTTGTTGGTACTGGTATTGCTGGTAAGGAACATTTCCATAGTTTCTCATATTTGGGGCTTGTTGTCTCTGTTGTGGAGCATTACCACGGTTGTAGCTTGCAGAAGGAGGTATTCCAGAGACAGAAGGAGGTATTCCAGAAGATGAAGGTGGAATTCCTGTGTTGTATTGTGGTCCAGGAGCAATTCTGGTGTTTTGTTGGTAGCTTTGTGGAGGAACACCAGTGTTCACAGGAGCTTGATAGTTTTGTGGAGGACGTCTGTGTTGTTGTTGTTGCTGTTGAGATGGAATTTGTTGGTAAGGATGTGCTTGTTGTGGAGGGGCTTGTTGGTAACCTTGTGGAGGTGCTTGTTGACGAGGTCTTTGGTTTAATTGGTTCATGGATCCTCCAAGAGCTTGACTGTTGTACGTGTTCTTGCTCAAAGGTGGAGGAGATGGTTGTTGTTGTTGATGCAGTTGTTGAGGTGGTGGAAGTGAATGGCCATGCTGAAGAGCTGGCACTGGTGTTGGTTGAACTGGTTGAGAACGTTGTTCTCTGTAACCCGTAAGTTCATCATTGGCAGGAAATTGGTTCTGCGATGCGTTGGGACTATTGATATAATGTGGCTTCTGAATTCTTGGGCCACTGCTGTTGCTATGCTTATAAGGAGAACTTACTTGATGAGTAGGAACTGGTGGAGGAGATTCTGGTTCCGAATCACTGAAACTCCGGAAATCTTGGACTTTTTTCGTGGTTGGAGTTATAGTAGAAGTGAACTTCTCATTGAAATCATTGTATTGGGTCATTGGACTCTGAACTGATGAATAAGAACTGTTTCTGTTGTTGTATGGAGGAACAATCAAATTATCACCATTAGAACCTGGTAATCCGATTTGTCTTGAATCGATTCTATCACTAGCATTTGAAGAGTCTTCATCGTCTTCTTCATCAGTTTCACTGAACAATTCATCGTCGTTCTTAGGATAAACATTCTCTGATAAATTGATCTTTCTTACCAGTTGAGGAAGTGCATCTTCAATCAATTCTTCATGCGATCCATTCAAAAGCTGTGATCTATTGGTGTTAAATTGATCTGAAGGAGACTTGAGATTACTGTACTTCTGGTAAATCTCCGAAAGTCTATGTGGATCATCAGGAGGAGATTTGTTGTAAGGATCAGCAGCCGGAATCGTAAGATTAGGCTTGTGAACCACCGACGAATTCGAAGTATTTGAAAAATCTCTCTTAACAGGAGGTGCAGGAGGATGTGGTTGTGTAGATTGATTGATTTGAATAGCAGGTGTGCCTGAACCATTGGAGAACTTACTAGAACCACTAGATGTTGGTTTAGGACTCAAAGAGCTTACAGCTCCAGCAATTCCACGTGAACTTCCACATCCTTCGTAACCTCTGTCAATCTTTCCCTTTAACACCAGCTTGATATTATCGTTCCAAGTCTTGACATCCCAATTGAAGAAATCACCCTTTGCCACGAAATCTTTAAGATCATTGAGTTCAAGGTAGTGAACTCTTGGCAAAGTAGGAAGCCCAAATAATAAACTTTCAGGATCACTTCTTTCAGCTTTCAATCTCTTAGGTCTACCATACAACCCAAAAGAGTCAAGCAAAGGAACCAAGAAACGAATTAACGTGTCGAAACCGGGCACCGAACTATGTTGTTCAGGCATAAGGAAAATGGAAGTATTTTTAAAATCATCGACGGATTTCTTGGGAATTTTAGTGGATAAGCTCGGCAGCTTGAAGTTTATGTACCCTTCAAGCTTCAACATTGTACTATGATCAATTAACTTGTGTGCCTGAGGATAAACAGCAGCCACAGCTGAACAATTGGTCACTACAGCCATCAATTGCTTCTTTTTCTTCTGATCATTCTCGTAAAATAATATACGACCAGGCGAAAATTTGCTCCGTTTAGCAGTGCTTGGTTCGATCACAGCATAGCATCTTTTCCAAGCCATTCCACTTCCGTATCTAATAGAAACCCAATCCTCGTGGTCAAACCGTTTTTCTGCAAGAATAGTCCTTATATCCAGCAATCTGGATCCTCTAGCACTAAGAAGAGCACCAGTATACGCCAATTGAAGCGATTGGTATTCGTAGTTCGATAATCTCAATGCAAGGTACCAATTATTGAGATCATTCAATGACTTGAACTGGATAATATACCGATTTTTCAATGTTGTCGACACAATAATCACATTATCCAAATTTTGTTTAGCCGCTGGTAACACCTTCATAGCATTATACACGGAGTCCGTAAAGTTGATGTAATTGGGCTTACTACTATTCTCCAATAATGCAGCAGGATTATGTCTGAATTCCGCCAAATTAGCAGCATCCCAATACGCCAACTGGTTTCCCGTAAGAATCCCATACACTTCCTTCCATTCTCTATCAGCAGGCTTACCATCTCCGTTCAAATCATAGTATAACATAAAGATCCCTTCATAGTATCTTCTGTGACCCTGACTAGAAAGAAGGGTCACTATGGGCACCAACTCAGGTGATAGATCAGCAAATTCGCCGGGCGGCGAAGGAGACAGCGACAGCGGGAACCTGTCATTCTTAAGATCGTCTTTTGTAGGAGAAGAACCGTTGTTCGAGCCCGACGTGAGTCTTTTTCTCACAGCATTCATATTGAATTGTGGAGGATACGGGAAAAGGGGTTGAAAACCTGGGGGAAAAACTAAAAAACAAACAGCAAAAAGGTCACAAATAAAACGAGGTTGTCTGTAAGATACAAAAGCACTAAAAAAGAGTGGATAACACTTGAAAAAACCTTAATCGAAAAGTGAATAGCTGGAACCCTTGTTATTAATTAGTGAAAAAAAAAAATCTAAATGCGAATCATCAAAAGCCAAATCGGGAAAGGACACGACTCAATCAGGTTTCGCGGTATTTAGATATAAGCCAAAACTGGCAAATCATAAGGCTCAAG
Organism: Yamadazyma dushanensis; assembly: GCA_030571835.1. Classification (NCBI taxonomy): domain Eukaryota; kingdom Fungi; phylum Ascomycota; class Pichiomycetes; order Serinales; family Debaryomycetaceae; genus Yamadazyma; species Yamadazyma dushanensis. The sequence goes on along the minus strand of JAJLYZ010000002.1, from coordinate 933,095 downwards.
AGAAATAAAATAAAAATAACATAAACACCGTTGCAAACTCTGGGCGTTTAAGTGTGTGGAACGTTTGTGTCTTGGAATACGCGTCGTTCACTAACTGCGATTTTTGGCTTTTGGGTTGTCGTTTGCGTTCAACCGGGTGGTGCCACAGATCGTTTGGACTAAAACGGTAACCTCGCATAGATTCGAGTTTCCTAAAACAGTTACGATGCTGTAACTATTAGACAAAGGACAGACTCAAACAAAGACGCCAATAAAGACGCCAATAAACACAAACAAATCACACCATCACTTCTTTGTGTTGATGGTGCCTTCGACATGTGACTAAGCTTTTCCAGCAACCGTTTGTAGCATTTCTCCGTTAGAAGCATTGAACACTCACTGATCCACCATTTTTAATTGTTGGATCAAAGCCATGCCTTTGGCCAACTCCTCCTCTGCAGTTTTCAAGTCCTCGTAATTCAAGGCCGAAATGGCAAATTTACAGTGTTTTTGGATCTTTCCAATCAGCTCTTGTTTGTCGAGGATGAGATCAATATTCTCTCTGGTGATATCTTCGTGTTTGACAGGTTTGGCTTTCGGGACAGGCTTAGATGGTTTATGTTCAGGAGGCGATGCTGCATGAGGCGATTCCGCTGGCTTATCATGAGGAGAAAACACATGGATACTAGAACTCTTATTGATAGTGCTTAAATCGTCATCTGGAAGGAACTTCGGGGCTCCGGGGAGTTTGATATCGTCGTCATCGTCGGGAGAGATGTGTGGAACACCAGGAAGGGACACAGATTTGGGAGCAGATGGAAGTAAGAATGGATCGGAGGCAGTGTCAGATACAGTTTCAGGGACATCGTCCTTTTCAGCCTCAGACCCTGCTTCGAGTCCATTTCCTTCAATCACAGCGCCCTCAACCTCTTGTCCATTTCCTTCAAATACAGCACCGTCACCTTCTCCATCTCCTGTATCTGCTTCTTCTCTCTCAATCACATCACCTTCTCCTTCTTCTGTCTCAATCACACCTTCTCCCTCTTCAGCACCCGCAACCATCTCCTCCAACTCCCTCTCCAACTCCTCATCCCCCACCCCCTTAACCTCCACCTCATCCTTCACCAACCGACTCAAATGATACTTCAACACCTTACTCTGCGACTTCACAAACCCTTCATAGAACTCAGCATACCCAGCATACTTCCCACCCAAAACCCTCGTCCAATCTATCTCGTCCTCCCCACTGCCAAACAAGTCAAACAACTTCACAAAGTTTAAACAAACCCGAATTCGATGTATCAATTGGCTCTTCATCGAATGCTCATACCGATTGAGATCAGTCAAACACGAATTTAACACCCTCAAAACCATATTCACAACCACCTGAACCGATAACGTCTTGTCTGCCAACACTTTCTGAACCGCTTCGTCGTCCTGCTTCTTAAACAGCTCGGTTTCATCAAGCAATTGCACCGTGAACTGTTCCATTTCTGGTGACTCTTTGTGAAGTTTGTTGTTCAATATTTGGTCCAACACATAAATCTTACAGTAATAACTAACAATTGGATCGGCTTCTTCGAGCTCTTTGGCTCGGTACACAAAAGGAACAATGGCTTTGTGGTCTTTTAACAGCTGTGGGATCTCCATTTAATGATTGATTTTCGCATTCTAAAAAAAGGGTTAAGTTTTTCATATTCAACAATGTCGGAACATCACCACCACCACAGTCATGGGCACCACCACGGGCACCATCACAGCCACAAAGACGATGCGCAGCCACAAACACAAACAGGAACACAACCACAAACACAAACGGGAACACAAACACAAACTCAACCACAAACTCAACCACAAACGCAAGATATTGCTTCTGGCCACGGACAAGGCAATAGGATTGGAAGATACCAAATTATCAAGACTTTAGGAGAAGGATCGTTTGGAAAGGTCAAACTTGCACAACATTTAACCACCGGCCAAAGAGTTGCCTTGAAAATCATCAACAGAAAGACCCTTGCAAAGTCGGATATGCAAGGAAGAGTCGAAAGAGAAATCTCATATTTGAGACTTCTTAGACATCCACATATCATCAAATTATATGATGTGATCAAATCAAAGGATGAGATCATCATGGTGATTGAATACGCAGGGAAAGAATTGTTTGATTACATTGTTCAAAGAGGTAAAATGCCGGAAGATGAAGCCAGAAGGTTCTTTCAACAAATTATTGCTGCTGTGGAATATTGTCATCGTCATAAGATTGTTCATCGTGATTTGAAACCTGAAAACTTGTTGTTGGACGATAAGTTGAATGTGAAGATTGCTGATTTTGGGTTATCCAATATCATGACAGATGGGAATTTCCTCAAAACTAGTTGCGGATCTCCTAACTATGCTGCTCCGGAAGTTATTAGTGGGAAATTGTACGCAGGTCCTGAAGTTGATGTTTGGTCTAGTGGTGTTATATTATATGTTATGCTTTGTGGAAGATTGCCATTTGACGATGATTTTATTCCTGCTTTATTCAAGAAGATTTCTAATGGGGTTTACACTTTACCTAATTACTTGTCTCCAGGTGCTAAACACATCTTGACGAGAATGTTAGTGGTGAATCCTTTGAACCGTATAACTATTCATGAGATTATGGAAGATGAATGGTTCAAACAAGGTATTGAAGAATATCTTGTACCAACAGATGCCAATAAGAAGCTTGACACCATCAAAATCGATGAAGACGTGGTCAGTGCTTTGAGTAACGCCATGGGTTATGAAAGAGACGAAATCTTGGGAGTTATTAGCAGATACAACGCTAATAATAACTCCAATAAGACCAATAATGAAATCTTGGATGCTTACTTGTTAATGAAGGATAATCATGCATTGGTCAAAGACTTAAAGAAGAATAAGGCAGATCAAATGGAAGGATTCTTGAGTTCTTCTCCTCCACCTCCTTGGGATAATGGTGGGAACAACAATAGTAGTATTTTGAGTCATCGTACTCCGAGTATTCAACAGTCTTTGACTTATCAAACATTAGCACAGGTTCCAGATTTATCGACACTTCCAAACTCCACCATAGCCATTTTACCTACTTCTTTACCTTCAATTCACAGAGCTTATATGATGGAAAATAGTTCTTCTAACCAGAACAAAATCACTCCTGTGAACACAAAGAAACTGAAAACTCGTTGGCATTTCGGGATCAGATCTCGTTCTTATCCATTGGACGTCATGGGTGAAATTTACAGAGCTTTGAAGAACTTGGGAGCTGAATGGGCTAAGCCCACAGAAGAGGAATTATGGACTATTAGAGTAAGATGGAAATATTGTCCTAGTGTTAATAACGAGGGAAACATGGAATTGGACGAATCTTTATCGGATATGATGAAAATGCAAATCCAATTGTTCCAATTGGAACCAAATAACTACTTGGTAGACTTCAAATTTGATGGTTGGGAAAACAGTAATAGTACTGGTGGAGATAATGACGAAATGAGTTCGTTCTCTGCTTATCCTTTCTTACATTTGTCCACCAGATTGATTATGGAGTTAGCCGTTAACAGTCAATCTCAGTAGTGCTGATCTCAGTAGTGCTGCTCTCAGTAGTGATACTCGTCTTTTTTGCAGCCAATTACACAAACACGTATGTAAAAATACACGTATTTTTTGCTACACGTCCGTTTTAAACACGATTCTTTTTCGGTTACACATCACCACGAAACGGAACAGGTCCCAATTTTTTAGCGTGCGCCGCACATTCTTTGGTCTCATAAATTATTTACAATTAATACAAAAGAAGCAAAAAAAATCTCTTACCTTTTTTTGTACTATTCAAAACACTGAAAAGTTGACTTCCTTCAAAACGGTCGGCTGCTAATACAAAAGTCGCAACTCATCCATTAACGCAAAACAGGTCGACACAAACCCAAAAATCCCTTCAAAACCGTTTAAAAAAGCAGTCATCTAATCTGCTACGTCTCAATTTCAACCGCCAAAAAAATCCACAATGAAAGTGATAGATCTTCTCGACCACGATCCTTCGAACTCCGTTCATTCGCTTCCAAACGATGTATCTATCAAACTATCGGAAATTTCCAAGGTCATTTTCAAGTCTAAGAAAAGTACCTTGTTAACCGGGGCAGGAATTAGTTGCAATGCCGGAATCCCTGATTTTAGGTCAAGTGATGGTCTTTACAATTTGGTGAAAGAGAAGTATCCAAATACTGTGGTCAAGGGCCAGGATTTGTTCGATATTTCCTTATTCAGAGATGAAATTACTTTACAAGTATTTTGCACTTTCATGGAATCGCTTTATGCCAGTTCTGTGGCTGCTAAACCAACGGAAACACATAGGTTTATCAAAATCTTAAAGGATAAGAATAAGTTGTTGCGTTGCTATACCCAAAATATTGATGGAATAGAGAGACAAATTGATCTTACTACAGGACTCAATTTAAATGAATTGTCTATGGTTTCTAACAAAAACTCATTCACAAAGAACTGGAAAAACCTTGATGTAGTACAACTTCATGGAGATTTGAACCAGCTTAGCTGTACACAGTGCTTCACCACTTTCCAATGGAATTCAAAATACCAAGCAATGCTTTCTAATGGGGCTAATCCCGAATGCTCCAATTGCTATAAAAAATACCAAGAAAGACTTTATCAGGGGAAGAGATTGACAGGAAACATAGGAATACTTAGACCCGGAATTGTTCTTTATGGAGAGAATCATCCACAAGCTGAAATACTAGCCCAGGGACTCAACACAGATATTCGGTCAAGACCCGACCTCTTAATAATCATGGGCACATCACTCAAAGTTGACGGAGTTAAGAAACTTGTCAAGAGTTTGGCTAATGCTGTGCACAGTAGAGGAGGAAAGGTGATATTTGTCAATAAGACCAATGTTTCAGAAAGTCAATGGGACAATTACATCGATTATCAAGTTTTGAGTGATTGTGATAATTTCATCAAGGTGTTGAAACAAGAGGTTCCTGATTTATTTTTGACCCAAGAGCAATTGGACTCCAAGAGACTTAGAAAGCTTGAGGAGAAGAAGATAAAGGTTGAAGAAAGAAGAATTAAAGAAGAAGAAAAGAAGATCAAGATTGAAGAAAGAAGAATAAAAGAAGAAGAAAAGAAGATAAAGGTGGAAGAGAGAAGAATCAAGGAAGAGAAAAGACTTCAGGTCAAGCTTGAAAAGGAGATCAAGATAAAGCGAGAAGATACCATAATCGACGACGACGATGTTCAATTCATCAAGCAAGAACCTATTGATGGCATACATGTAACACCTCCACCAACCCCATCAAAAAAGAGACAAAGACCTGTGCTTGAAAGGAGAAACCTTAATAAAAACACAAAGAGATTAAAAATCACCGACGATTTACCATCACCACCTAGCAGTTTTGTTGGTGATGTGGTGGTGACGAAGCAAGAACTTACTATCTGAGCACTCATTGGTAGTTTGTCATAGGAGCATGAGAGACTCACCAGAGACTCATCAAAGACTCACGAGAGACTCATCAAAGAACTTCCCATAACTCCTCATAATTAACGAATTTACGACCACAAATCAGCTCTGTAGTATCTCTCCAAACTCCTTCTCTGAACTTGTTACACATCATTTGCGAACAAAACCAACACTTCTGTGATTCACAATATACCCCATTTGTACCCCTTTTCTAACAACAGAAACGGCCGTGTCGTAAACGGTATATGGTGTCCATCTACATTTGCAGCCATGGATGCTTACGTAAGCAAATTATTTGCAATTGAAGGTTACTACCTGCCCAACAACCAAACGGAGTCATAGATAACAAAAGTTCGGAATAAGGAATTGTTTACGCAAACAGCCTATTGTGTCAAAACTACGTGTAGATTGGAATACGAATATTCGGATCAATGAAGTTCCTTTCTTCGGTTGATCAATAGATGAAGAGTCGATAAGATGGAAGAGATAAGAGAGATGAAAGAGTCGATAAGATGGAAGAGATAGTGGAGAGCAACACAGAGAAGAAACACAAACCAATCAACACAAAACAATCAACACAAACCAATCAACACAAAACAATCAACACAAAACAATCAACACACCAAATGTCAATTCAAGTCAGCAAGTCAACATTGTTAGTCCTTGCCCAAAGAACATTTTACGATGCACGTATGTTAAAAACAGTGAATTCCCCGTAGGTCCACAGGGGTTAGCCATTTGCACGAAAAGACGGGGTATGCATGTCCAGCCCCATGATTCGATATCAAATACTCCACTTCAATCAGTTGAGGAACTACCGATAAACAATCCCCAAGCCAATTGGGGACTGGGGGCTACACAGGACCCCACCAAAGGAATCCTGCCACTTTTGGAAACCATTTGGTGAGTACATGATTCAACACACTTTCAAGCAAGGAAGCCAGAACAGTCACCTTTCAAGCAGCCAGTCACATTTCAACCATGACAATCATTTATCAAGTCAGCCCACCTCACACAACCCACCTCACTCAATCACTTCTGCTTCTTTCCTTCGCCGAATCTTACGTGGGGTGCCCCACATAATCCACAAGGTCCAAGATTGGCAACAGCGTAAAGATTCCGAAACCAAGTGGGAAAGAGGGAAACCCAATTCCATGTGGCCAAGATTACCAAGGTGCTTATGGGGTAAACATCTTGTGTAAGGCTTGGTTCCACTACCCCATACTCATGCATGTCGGTAAAACGACATTCTTATTGTTGCAAAATAACTATAAATACTAGTACAACTACTCGAAAACTACTTGTACAACTACTCGGAAACTACTTGTACAACTACTGCAAACAACCAGCAACAATGAGTGGTATCAATGATACGAAGCCTGAAGCTTCTCATATTGAGGTGGCCAGTGATAACGAATCAGATAAGTATTCTACTTTAAGTAGATCGGATCTTCTTATCCAAGCCAGAAAAGCTACTGAAGAAGAGCACGAGCTTACAGTTACCAGGGCTTTGAAAGAACATTTCCCTGCGTGTTTGTGGTCCATGGTTATGTCATCCACAATCATCATGGAAGGTTACGATTTGAGTGTTATGTCTAATTTCTTCGCTTATGACTCTTTTAAAAGAAAGTACGGGGTAGAAGTATCTCCAGGAGACTGGGAACTTGAAGGTAAGTGGCAGAGTGCTTTAGGATGTGCTGCTAGTGTGGGTACCATCATTGCATTGTTCTTTAACGGGATCTTGGTCGAAAGGTACGGACACAGAAAGATCATCTTGTACAATTTGGTGTTCATGGGAGGGTTCTTATTCATTACTTTCTTTGCAAGAAACGTTGAAATGTTGTTCATTGGACAACTTCTTTGTGGGTTCCCCTGGGGGTTCTTCTCTGTTATTGGATTGATTTATGCTTCAGAAATCGCTCCTTTACCTCTTAGAAGTTTCTTATCTGCTTATGTGATGATGTGTTGGGCCACAGGTCAATTAATTGCATCTGGTGTTTTAAAAGGATTCTCCAGTACCACGTCTCAATGGTCTTATAGAGTTCCTTTTGCTATTCAATGGGCTTGGATTCCTCCAATCTTGATTGCAACTATTCTTTGTCCCGATTCTCCTTATTGGTTAGTCCGTCAAGGTAAGTTCGACAAAGCTGAAACCATGATCAAGAGACTTAGTCATAAATCTATTCATCATAAAGCCAAACAGAAATTGAATATGATTATCTACACCAATGAATTGGAAAAGGATGCTACAAAAGAATTGGATGACAGGTACAAAGGATGGAAATCGTACCTTGAATGTTTCAAAGGTGCAAATAGAAGAAGAACTGAGATCGCATGTATGGCCCTTTCAAGTCAGGTATTTGGAGGTAATGGGTTTGCTTATATGCCAACTTTCTTCTTTGCACAAGTAGGTTTAAGTCAAGAAGTCACCTATTCTTTGAATCTTGGAACCACTGGTGTTGCATGGGTTGGTACTTTCATTTCTTGGTTTGTGGCTGCAAGAATTGGTAGAAGAAGAATCTTCCTTATTGGGTTATTCTTTATGACTTTGTTCCTTTTATTGATTGGAATCGTTCAATATCCTGCTGATAACAATCCAAATTTGACCTGGGCTCAAGTTGCTTTCACCTTTGCATGGACAATTTCTTTTGTGTTATCTTTGGCTCCCTTGGCTTACACTATCACTGGTGAAGTGTCTAGCACCAGGTTAAGAGCCCAAACCATTGCTATTGGAAGAAATGCTTATAACATCGTTTCTTTGATTTCGGCAATTGTCCTGCCTTATTGGATCAATCCTACCGAGCTTGACTTGAAGGGAAGAACAGGGTTCATTTGGTTTGCAACGGCTTTCTGTTCTTTGGTGTGGGCTTATTTCAGATTACCTGAAACCAAGGATAGAACTTACGAAGAGTTGGATGTGCTTTTTGAAAAAGGAATTCCTGCAAGGAAGTTTGCTAGTTACAAGCTTAATCTTGACCAAGAAGAGCTCGAGGGCCACTTCATTCCTTAGCTTTGCGACATTCATTGCTTAAGGTTACTGTTTAGGTATTTAGGAAATAAAACGGTTGTGAGACAGCCCCTCTCTTTCTCCACCAGCCAATTGTACCAGGAGAATGGTCCCCACTTGAAACCTGACGATATCAATTCCGGTCCCTCATGAGAGTCTGTTTGTCTAAAGTCCAGTGGACCATTGGCCCCGCTTGTGGTTGGTTGGAACAGATTCCGGGATCAATTCCGATATGTTGGGAGACACAGAATGGAAACGCAAGAACAACGAGTACAACGGAGTGGGAAAGTGTGGATTAAATGACGTAAGGGTGAGGCGATTGGTAGAACAGTGACCAGGACCATTGTTTCAGGGGCTCACAGTGGGTATGTACAATCATTTCATGTACAATGAATCATGATCTCACCTACAAAAACGATACATAACATTCAATTTTGCAACACTAAAACAATCAAAACAACCGATTCATCATGTCACTACTCCAGACCAGACCAACCTGTGTATCTCCTTCGTTTCTAAACCAAACACCCTTAGCCGATCCTCGGTAAAACATGACCACTTGAGTTCTGGAAACCAAACCTGCTTTTCCGATTCACGCATGTCAATATTGAAACCGTCTCTTGATATCCCCTCCAACTCCCCTGTTCAAACACAGCTCCATATCTTCAGCTTTCAAGCTTGATGTCTGTGGACAAGTGGTTGCAAAAAATTACAACCAAAGTTATATGCAGGACACGAACATCAGGCTACTGGACCTATTCAAGCACATCCAATGGGACATTAAACCAACACAAAAACCCAACAGAACAAATCCAACAAACACAGACACAAAGAAAGAATCGATTCTGACTCAACAACAATCAGAGACAAAAGTCACGGGAGTTCTAAGCCCCAAATGCTTTGATTATTGAATCTAATTTGAACTGCAAAAAGATACACCAAAGAAGAACAATTAACACAAACACCAAAGCTCTGAGTACAATCACAATCAAAACACAAACACAGAATACCCACCTTCTCGTCCATTGCAATATTGTACATCCCAAAACTGCGTCTCTTGCGTCCAAAAATAGCTCCCCAACCTGCGTCCCAAAATAGCGCCGCGCTTCCCAACACTGGACTTATTTCTCATTAATTCGCAGCATTTATTTCTTGTTCTCCATCATGGAACAAGTGTCTAGTTTCTTAGAGACAATTCTAACGGTGGAAAACGGGGGATCCGATGGAAAACCGCCAGCATCTCCTGGCGCCACCAACCCTTCCAACCCGACCCCTCCAACCACCTCAAAACGTCCACAATCGATCTTAATTGATAAGCTAATCGAAAGTCTCATCTCAATGATCATTCCAATTCACAACGAACAACGCATTATAAACGACAGAATCAAGATCCAGAAAACCCGCCCGCCGCTAAGCATGCAAACAATGACAAATAACGCTATTATGATGAATGCAAGGCTCACAAACACTTTTGTGTTCTTTGACACAGTGGTTAATGTCATCACCTGGCAGAACCCTTACTTGACAATTGGTGTGATGATGGTATTGACACATTTGGTGTTGAACCCGGTACTTTTGATGGTGCTACCCATGTTCCTAGTAATAAATAATGTGTTGGTACCTCATTATTTGGCGGTTCATCCCCCGGATAAATCAGTGATGGCACGCAATCCTGATCCTGACACCGGCGAGCCGTTGAGGGAGGCTGTTATTCCGGGCCCTGTGCCGCAATTCAGCCAGGAGTTCCTCCTTAACTTCACAGACTTGCAGAACCATATGATTCTCTATATTGCAAGCTATGACTTCATTATCTGGTTGACCAACGACTATTTGTTCTTCAAGAACGAAGATTTGAGCTGCTTAGTGTTTTTGGGGTTGCTAACAGCCATTGGGGTCAATTTCGTTATGGGACCAGCAGCGTTTGATCTCACATTACGGTATTTTGTAATTGTCAAAATAGCCATGCTTGTGGGAATCTGGGGTATGGGAGTTTTGACTCATCCTCGGTACAGGGAAACTGCATTGAATGCCATGATAAATGAAGATACAAGACTTTGGTGGTTGCAAAAAATTAGCGCCATTGAAAACTCATTGATAGATAAAGTCTTGTACCAAGATCCACCACTTGCAGTTCCTGATGACTCATCTAAGCTTACAGGTAAGCTAGTAGAAGTTTTTGAGCTTCAGAAGTACAACACCTTCAGCAAGACTTGGGAGATGATTGGATTCACATCGGATTTCTACTCGATTAATCATCCTCTTCGTAAGTTGAATCTGAACCTTTTCAAGGATCTTGAGATGGAGGAAGGTGTGGTAGAAACAGAAGATAATATCAGAGTTGCAAGGAGCTACACCATAAAAGGCATCAAGCCACCGATTTGCCATGAATGGGTTTCAGAATGGGGAGTTGATTTGAGCCCTAAAGAATGGGTGGAAGCCAACTTGATCCAAGATCTTGTGAGCGTGGACGACGACGAGAAGTGGGTATATGATTTCCACAATGAGGAGTCCGAAGTTTTCAGGAGAAGAAGATGGGTGAGATGGGTCAAGAGAGAGAATCTCAGAAAGAAGTAGTGGAGACGATGTTGAGAAAAAAGGATCCTAGAAAGTAAGATCGGAGAGGAAGAAGCAGGCCCAGAAGAAGCAGGGGCTCAGAAGAGATACGCAGACACGAATGGCCACGGCCAATCCCTTAGGGAACACGAAGACACGAAAAGTTCTATATTACATTTATACAAGAGCTAAGCTCTCTATTACATCTCTATTGTCTATCATTTCTCATTACTTTGTGTCTTCTTCTTGACATCCAAAAAGAAGACATGTTCAATTTCTATTGTTTCATAAACTCCATCAAATCCAAAGACGATGATGTCTTCTGTTTCTTCTGCAGAAGCATAGACGCCAAAGATTTCCTTTTGTTCCCTTTGTCTTTCTTGATCGATGGTTTCTTGATCGATGGGATCTTGTTCGATGACTTCTCGATCGATGACTCCTCGATCACAAGTTTTTCACTCTGTTCAATCTCTCCCTTCTCTCCCAACTTCATGTCCCGCTCTACCACATTACTATATCTACAATTGCCACACTTATACACCAAGTTGCCGCCGTTCAACCTCACTTTCACATTCATGCCAGGAATTTGAATCTGGCTGCAATTTCTGCAAATTCTGCATCCATTAGTATACACGGGCGGGTAATTGATGGATTTCTGATGATTCAACTTCCCAAGCTTTTGGGTATAGACCCTCGAGAGTGGGGAGCACGGTACCGTGTGCGAAACATTATGGAGATATAAACTCCTTAGCTGATTAGAGTTCAATTCCATTGGCCTAAACAACAGAGATGCGATTGCGGTTGGGGAACGAAATGTCAAAATCTATTGGACGCGCGCTACTGCGTAAGACGATTTTAAACAATCGTAATTGGCAGACGTAAAAAGCGGCCTCGGAATTTCGCGACTTTTAACTACTTCATTTTTCAAGGTTGGGACCTCGATTGGAACCTGATACTAATCGAACGTCGTGTCTTTACCAACACGCACCACATCTATCCTGCAGCGCCTGCTCTATCCTGCAGCGCCTTCTGTATCCTGCAGCGCCAGCTCGCCCCACGCGCCCGGTCTCGCAACCTCCCCCCCGGCTCGCACTACATCTCCTCCAATAGCACTTCGTCAATTATTAATCGTCCTTATTCCGAATAGGACTATCTGCTCCCTTTTTTTGCACCTTTCGGCCACACCAAAAGCCAATAGACACGCACCGATTGTTCATTACCTTTTCGTTTCCTTACTTAACCTCCGTTTCGCCATCACCACTTTTTCCCCCAAATGGATCCTAAAGGTAAAGTCCTCAAGTCTTGTATAAGATGCAGAAGACACAAAACAAAGTGTGATGCGTACGCTAAAAAGCCCCAGCCGTGCTCGAATTGCAGCAGGAAGAACCTACTGTGTAAATTGGAAGTGGTGCAATTCAAAACTAAAAGAGATTCCAATGATGTGATAACTTCTCTTTCTAATGAGGTCAACTGGTTAAATTCTGTCATAGACAATTTGCTATACAACAAGTCGGTGCTAATCAAGAATTTGTGCCAGTTGAATCCTTCGATTCTGGAGATTCAGACGGTGTTGAACGACGACATCGCAAGTCCTGTGGTGGAGTTGGACACTGTTTGTGAAGATTTTTCAATCCAGGCCGATCCTAATACTGCTAGTATATCTTTATCATTTGAAGAGGCTGCTGCCCATTTCACTAACTACCACCTGCATTTCCACAAATACTTACCTATACTACCGGATTTCTTCTACACAAGTGATATATCAAATATCTATAAAGAAAATGCTTTACTATTCTGGTGCATCGTTCTCACCAGCATGTTGAACTCAGAAAGCTCCCAGAAACATCACGTGTTATCCAAACATATCAAAAGCTTGGTGGTCAAGACATGTTGGTTATCGACTCCAAGATCGGTGTATGTTCTTGTGTCTTTATTAATTTTGACTACTTGGCCTATCCCGTTATCGAGAGATGAAAAATTGACAGACAATTTATCTATCAAGTACCTTTCGTTGTTGAAGAGTTTGTCATTGCAGCTCGGATTACACAGGTTGCAGTTCATTCAAGAATATAGCCACAAAACCAACCTTAATTTGTCCAACGTTAACCTTAACGATTTAATCAGGGAAAGGATTTATAAGTTTATCACTATCAATTCCAATTATTGGCTTATAAATCTTGGCTTATTGAACCTTAACTTTAATGGGTTCCAGCAAGATTACATAATCAACAAGGCTAATAATGAAAACCAGAACACTTCTGACAATGACCATGATGATAAGTACATCAATTCATTACTTAAAGTGTCGATCATTCAACAACGTTTAAACGAGAATTTGAATGAAAAAATCAATGAAGATTTGAACAGTGACGAATCTTACAGCATCAATAACCATTACCAATCGAAATTGATCAATTTGAACATGTTCGAAGTGATCCTCGATGATTTAAACTCATCCAAATCAAGCATTATCCACAACAATCTTATCAGAATGTCAGTGGAATACTCAAAATTGCAGTTGTACCTTTACACCTTAGATGGTCAATTGAACCTTCCTATAAACGAGTACAAAACATACATTTACAAAGTACTCAAGTCATGTTTCACTATTGTATCATTATTCAAGAAAGAGTTTGCAGATATCTACAACATCAACCAGCTTCCCATTCACTACAAGTTCATTGTTGAATTGGTGGCTTTGTTGTTGATGAAAATCTTCTATTCTCCTTTACTTAACTCAGTAGCTGATTACGAATCAGTCAAAGAAAACTTTCATTTCATTTATGAACAGATCTCGAAAAACCAAAGCAATTGGTCTTTCTACAACAGTAAGTTCACCAAGGTTTTAATCAAGTTTGATAAGCTGCTCAGTAAGAACTTATTGGGCTATTTGAACTTCATCAACTCCTACTACATATTGAACAAGTTCAATAATTATCAAATCTCCAACATCAATTACGAATTGATTTGGTCCATTTACACTCTCCGTAAGAGTGAAGAGAAATTCGGGTGGGATAAATTTGGCATACAGGATAATAGCATGATCGAATATCTAGATAATATCAGTTTATTGTAATATATATAACTAAGATGCATACACCCATTGGTTATTCAAGTTTTTCTTGATCACCATTGGTTTGGTTATAAAATATCCAACGATTAAAACAACCATTGTGATGATTAATTTGAATTTGTCAAAGTGTTCTCCCAAGATATCAAAACTCAGGGATGGTTGAACTCTTGTACAGAACTTATTATGTTCGTTGATCAAGCACACAACTGACGTAGACTCTAATTTGGTATCTTTGATCAATATTTCATTGTGGCTGCCCACTTCTAATTTGTGTTGGTGATTCAACACTTGGTAGTTGTTTCGAGGGATCACAGCTTCATAAGGAGTCATTCGAAAGTCATCCTTGTAGTCATCTGGCGTAAGGACTTTGTTGTCAATTCTCCGACTGTTCAAGATGTATTTTGGGACTTCTATCAAGTCTCCGGCACTGGTAAGAAGAATAATCGATTTTATGGTAACACCGAATCTTGTATATGTTGATTGCATCCCCACGATTCTGTCTGGGTAAATGTAAGTCTTAGAAGAAGCGTCAATGGTTTCTCCTTTGAACAAATCCACAACTGTGATCCGTTGTTCGTATTTTGGACTAGTGACAAAGTATGAATAAATCACCCAGTTATCGTCCATGACAATATTAACAGAAGATTCATCAATAGATTCTCCAGAATGTGAATGCTTGTACACCAAATTTCCTGTTTCACCATCTAAAATACCCAATTGAAGAGATTCTCTCTTGGTTAAAACTGCCACCAAATTATTGTTCAAATACTTATACAACACTGATTTATCGTGCTGTGCTATACCCAAAGATGCATGTTGGTGTAGTGGTTTCACTGCAAGTTTGATAATCTCTCCACTGGAATATTCCCAAGTTGGAACCAAGCCATTCTTAAACTTATACCCTTGAACAGTGTCCCCTTGTTGTTTGACGTAAGAGAGATCTTCAGGATATTCATCGACATTGGCTCTTGAAGCCACCACAGACCCATCTCTAGGACTCAAACTGACCACTTCAGTTTTATAAATCAAATCAATAGTTGATTCGCCCTCTGCCAAATCGATTAAAGCACCGTTAAATGGTTGTTTCCATACCATTCCACCATCCAAAGAATCTATGGCCACTACATTTTCACCATCAACGTAAACCAACAATTTCTCTATATCGTAAGGATTAGTTATGACAATCTTATCCAATTCAACTTTCTTGATGAATGAAAGGGTAAATTTACCTAATTCCACAAGATGTCTTTTGGTTCTTTTTAACCATCTTGTAACCACATCGTTCTGGTTTATTTCATCAATTAAGTGCTGAATAGACTCCAAAGTTTGCTCACTTTCTGGTTTGTTGACGAGAAGACACCTAGCAGATCCCAAATCGTATCTGTTGAACTTGAAAGTGTGAACAGTTGTGACATCTTTGGTGGAATCATATTTGGTGATAGTAACATTAGCACCAACATTGACCGTATACAAGACACCACCAAATTCATAATCCTTACCTGGAACAGTTAATACGTAAGTGTCCAACACAATCAGAGACTCATCGAAAGACTGGTAAAACTTAGACATGTCAAGTACTTTTCTTTCCTCGTCGTCCCCCACAATCTTATCACCAAGCAATTGAACGCCAGAAAACGAATCTTTCAATACAAGCTTTTCGCCATTGAACAATTTGAACTCGCCGTTCACAAACGAGTAATATATGCTATCTCCGTGAATCTTAGCATTCTTCTGCTTCAACACATACTTATTCTCTATCACATCGAAAATACTATCACTCAAAGCCACTTTTGTACCTTTGAACTCAGCAACTTTGCTTAATTTCACATCCACAGATGTCTTCTCAAAAGACAAGTCACTTTTAAATTTCAAAAGGTCCAGAGAATCGGTTATTACAAGCACCTGTTCATCAGACTCACTCACTATTATATCTGTAATATCATTCAAACCAGGAATTTCTGTGGCAACAGCACCGTCCACAAACACGATTTTCTTCTCTTTTGTGACCACAAAAACACCACCAAACGCTTCGTGCACAGATTTAACCGCTATTTGGTAATAATTACTCAAGGCTCCTGTTTCCACATCATATATAAAGATGCGCTCAGTATCGTACACATAAATGGCCGAATCGCCAATCAAAAACTCGAACACAAATGGAATGTGTACTTTCCATTGATCCACCAAATTGCCAGCTTCAAAATCAACTCCAAACGACACTATTTCGTTCTTATCTGTTATAGCCATCAATTTTTCAGGTCCCACAAGTTCATAATGAGAAACGACTCCATGGTTGTGCTGGACCCAATTCTTCGTGAATGCATCCTCTATGAACACAGCAGCCACATAATGGAGCAACAAACATAGACTCACGAGCTTCATTTGAAAGAATTCAAAACAACAGTTCAAAACAAGAGGTCAATACACTGATTTACGGCTTCTCAAGAACGTCGATTTATGAGACACCCAAACCTCTCTTAAGAAGAAGCACACAAAAACAAAACCCGTCTTATCGGGATTTTTGCCATAAGCCCATCCCCGTACTATATAAGTAGCAATCATTCCTTTTTATTTTTCTCTTCTTTAACTACTTTAAAAATCAACTCAAATGCACGCTCAAGATTGGTTTATGGTGTTTGTGGGGTTCTTCTTGCCTCCTGTTCCCGTTATTGTCAAAAGAGGCTTATTCTCTTCTGACTTTCTCATTAACATTCTACTTTGCTTGTTAGGATTCTTCCCTGGGTTGTTACATTGTTACTACATCATTTCTTTGTATCCTTACAGAGAGACACATGCCAGATTAGGGGGAGATGGTCACAACCACAGAGTGAACAACTATGGGTCTACATAGCGGGAGTAAGGGCACTGAAGTGTGAAAGTCTGGGGAGAGAATAGGGAGAATAGTGCGATTGTGGCGCGAAAATAGTGTCAAAATAGTGACAGTTCAACTAAAGAGCGCCAACAGTACGAGCAGTGCGCGAAAAGTGCGAACTCACTTAAGAAGTCTTCTTCTGTTGAAGAATTTTTCACTAATATACATTCTAGTTATTTACTGTTCTTCTCTTGCATCGCATAACTTAAGTTGACCGGTACTGAAAACTCAGGTTCTGTTACCGGCCGATGTGTCTATATGCGAAGAATGACATATTTCACCCCGGCTTGGCCCTCTTTCTGAGATGCCTTTCTTTTGGTCCCATGTTTTATGGTTCCTTTCTGCCTATTTTTGGTGAGACTTCACCTCGAGTGATTTTGACTGTCTTGCCTGAAGTTTGAAATATTACATGAGTTCTTTCAATTCGTCTTGTTTGGGTCTGCCTCCTCCTTGTTTCCATAACCACAAAGCTTCTATGGCATAGTTACGTACCGAGAGGTTTCTGGTCCGTTTCTCATCTGCTGCCTCTTCTATCGATTCAAGCACTCTAAGTTGGTCAAGTAGATCCCACATCATGTTCTCGAAACTTTGGTTCACTTGTTGGACGTTTTCATTGAATTCCTTGTCGGTTTCATTGTCTTGAACCGGAATAATATTGTACTTATGAAGTCCAAGCTTATGAAGGATCCTTCCAAGCATCTGGATACTCAAACACCGTTGTCCTGCAACCACAGATCTCGACAAATGAACTAATTCTCCCAATGTATACCCTGGAAGATGAGGGTTATCTGAATGATGATGTAATCCAAGATGTGTAGGAACGTCAGGAACAGACTGATTTTCAAGCTCTACCAAGTTACCTTGGAAGTCGAATCTCATATCCGAGATGGACTCATAAGTGGTTGTAGTCTTTTGAGGCAAGGATTCTGTCATCCATGCTAATTTACTGGTTTCTCGAGGTAAATCAGGATAATACTTTTCATGCAATTTATCATAAAATTCTGGATCATTTATATCCAATTCAGGTCCATATTCTGTATCGAAACTCTTTGGTTTAGGGAAATGAACCTCGTCTGTTTCTTCATTGACTAATTGGTAATCTTTATGGGCGATTTCTTGATGTGGCGTTAAATCATTGATATCTTCCACATCTTCCCAACCAGTTTCGTCAATTTCCACTTCCTCTGGCAAATCTTCGTACCTAACAGTAGCAACGTCGTCGAATCTGACTGTCTTTCCATTATCACTTTTAGTGTCTATACTCAACAGTGATATGCCCAATGCTTTGTCTATATCATCCTTATCCAAATGTGATAACTCCTTAACCCCATCGTCCGTCTTCATACCACCAATCCAACCATCGTATCCTTCGGCATGTTGATGGTCGTGGCTTTCGTCATTCACTCTTTTCTCAGCTCGGCTAATTAAGCTCTGCACTAATTTAGGATCCAATTGCTGCATCAACTCTTGTCTCTCTTGCTCGATTTCTTCTTGTGTCATACTCTCGAGCTTTTGCATGTTCTCCATATGGATCTTTTCGGCTTCTGAGACCACTGGTTCGTCTGTTTGTTTAACGAGCTTCTTTTCTCTCGTGTGAACAACCGGCGCTCTTCTCCCCTTTCTTCGGGCGGAAAACGCCAGTTCTCGTTTCTTCTTCATTTGTTGTACTTTCTTCAAGTCAAACTCCTGTGGCACCACTGGAACAGAAGGCTCCAGTGCTTCTTTTTCTATGATGTCTCCAACCAAGTCCATGTCTTATAAATCAAAATTCGCGATGAGATACACGTTTTACACAGGTAGAGACAACTGGAAAAAGTGAAGGTCTACACGATCAGGGGAAACAGAGGGTGGGATTAAGAGATTTGAAACTAACTGATTGACGTTTGAATCAAGGAAATTGGTTGTAAAAAAAGTGAAATATTAATGGCTGCAAAATTTGCACCCATTTTATGCATTAAACTCTCACATATCATTCCCATGCTTAGCATAAACTGGCAAATAACACTTCCGTTGTTCGACTTTCTCATCAATATACTGTTTAAACTTAGGACCTAGCGATGTTTCATCAGACCGTATACTGGTGTATGCTAATTCGGACAATGGAACAAGAAACACTACTATGCTCTGTACTAGTTTACCCCAAGAATAGAACCGGTCTTCCTCCTGGAAATAAGTGCTTGTGTCATATAACATGACATTGATCCAATTCTTTCTAAACCCGAAATCAAACCAGTTTTTACCTACTGGAACCTTGATTACTAATCTATAGTCATCTTTTTTGATATTAATATACCTCCACTCAATTGGTTGAGGCTTCCCTGTTCTCTTTTCTGTATTCTGTGACTTCTTCATCCTCTTAATAGCCATATCATCCATGGTGGTCATGTTCATCGATATATACCACAAATGAGATATAAATAATCCTGCCAACATGATAATCCAAAACCCACAGATCACATACAAAGCAATAAAATTATGATCAATCTCCCCTCTTTCATAACTGGGCCTTGTATATACTGCCAAATACACAAACACAACCAAATAGAAGTTCAAACACCACTGCATGAACTTAAGAAACAGCCGATAATTGTCTCTTCCAATAATATCTCCCACCCATATACAATAGTGATCCATTCGAGGCACACATTTATTAGTTGTCTTTGTATGATGCACTCTCGCCGTCTTTATACTACCGCAGTTCGAACACCACATCGGGAACCCATTCTCGTCACATACAAAGTATTCAGGTATCTCAATGGTGTCCTTATCTCCAGTACCATATATGTCATACTTTTTCACCTTCACAGCAGTCCCAGCCCCTCTAACCACAACCAATGTATAGTACACGCCGATCATAACCTGACACAACCCGTTCAATACCCACAACAGCACAGCAACTCCATGAGAATGATGCAAATAGATCTCTTTATATCCCAAAGAATAATTACCAGCATAGTTTAAATAACCCATCAAAAGCACCGTACAGAACGGTACAAAAGACCTGGGCATCCTCTTGATCATATCAGCCATTTTTCACTACCTGTGACCTCTTAGTCACCAACAAATGTAATGTTTCGCCTGTATATAACAGACTTCTCTGTTTTATAATGATGCGAATTTTTACTATTATCTCCATGGCTGCTGTAGAAGATGGTAAGTAGTTACACAAAAACAAAATGATACATCGACCTTCAACTAACACAAACATAGAGCAGTCCAAGGACATGTGTCCGATATGCAGGACTGATCGGTACCTTTCACCGAACATGACGTTCTTAATCAACCCCGAATGTTACCATAAAATATGTGAATCTTGTGTGGACAGAATCTTTTCTTTAGGGCCGGCCCCGTGTCCATATCCCAATTGTAGTAAGATCTTGAGACGGAACAGGTTCAAGAAACAGATATTTGACGATATCAAAATCGAGAGAGAAGTGGATATAAGAAAGAGAGTGACGGGCATTTATAATCAAACAGAAGAGGATTTCGAGCTGTTGAAAGAATATAATGCGTATTTGGAGAATATCGAGACCATAGTGTACAATTTGGCTAATGGAATCGATGCTCAGAAGACGGAAGCTGATTTGGTGGCTTATGAACTGGAGAATAAAGTCGCTATATTGGAAAAGCAGATGAGAGAGAGTCAAAAGAACGCAGATTTGGTACAATACCAAGAAGCAATGGCTCGTTTGAAACAGGAGAAGTTGAAGATCCAGCAACAGATGGAAATGGAAGACGTGGAGTTCCAGAAACAACAGAAACAAGAGCTTTTGGATCAATTATCGGTTTCTGGAAGTAATACAGAAGAGATCATCAACCAGGCAAATAATATGCTCTTGAAGAGGTCTCACAATAGAAAGAGACAATTACAACAGATAAACAGTCAGTTAGACCAACAATTCGAGAACCTGTTACCGGGAGCTGTTAAAAAGGAGGAAGGTCCTAAAACTCCTTTCACACCTTTCCAGGGAGACAGAGATCTCGAGAAAAGGTTCCAATTACTGCATATATCCGATACAGACATGGATGGAACCCTGTATCATGATCCATTCGTTATGGAGTTGGCCAAGAATAAAGAGTTTTTGGGTGCTGGATGGAGAATTAATGAGGTGTATGAAAGAGCACTCGATGAAGCATTTATGGGACTTCTGTGTTTCATAGAAGAGGAAAAGACGGTGGCTGTATAGAATGTATTAATACTAAGCATCTTCGAAATCAATCAATGGTTTTGGTTCCGTCATGGGCATGAACCGATGATTCACTGGCTTATTATCTATTTTAGGTGGAGGTGATACTTGGAAATCGTCAAAATCATCGTCTTGGAAGTCGGAGAAGTTCTTATTGGAGTTGTTGGTGAAGGGTTGGTCTGGTTCAACCGATTTTTCCCGGTTTGTATCCGACGATTTCTTGAACAGGTCTGATTTGGGAGAGAAAAGAAGATCTAGTTGCAGACCTATTATCACAGGAGGCTCAGGTTTGTCGCTGGGTGACTTGATGGTATTGGGTTTTGTGCCATCGAGTGGTTTTGTGCCATTGAGTGGTTTTGTGCCATGGAGTGGTTTCGTGCCATTGAGTTCATTCAATGTGAGTGGCTCAGGTACTTTTTTCTCCTTTTGATCTCGTGGACCTTGTTCTGTTTCTTCCTTTTCTTCACTCTCCTTCTCCTGCTTCTCCTTCTCCTTTTGATCTCGTTCAATCTCAAAGAGTATATCATTGGTGTCTACTTCTGGAGTATCATTGCCCCTTTTAGGCGACTCAGGAACCCCAAACATCGTCTTCGGCAAGAAAGAAAATCGTTTCTTCTCTGCCATAGAAGCATCATTTATAGAATTAGAACTATCTGAGTGACTGAAACTGAACAATCCAAGAAACTTGCTTGATCTGTCTTTCTCCTTCTCTTCAGTAGCAGCTCTAATCTCTCTCTCATACTGCTCCTCCTTCAATTTCACTCTCTGGAGGTACAATTCATGGTCTCTACGCTTTCTCTCATTGATTTGTTTGGATATTTCTTCACTGTGATGTGCCTTTATCACCTGTATTCTCTGATGAATGAACTTATTGGCTTCAGAGTCTATCACGTGATTCAAATCATTCAATACCTTATTAGGTAAGTTCAAGTTATAGGTTTTGAGAATGGAATCCGGCTCCATATTTCCCAGTCCATTACCATTCATTTCTCGTATATCTTTCGGTATTTCACCATCACCACTTCCTTCTCGTAGTTTATGGCCCTTATTCCTCATTTCTCTCTTCCTAGCTTGTATATATGCTTCATCGCTCGACCAACTAAAAAGCGCACTTGATGTGGGTCTTGAATATGATCTTCCGGTAGAGTTTCCCAGCCATTTTTTGGACTTGGGACCAAGAAAGCTTTGTTCTACAACGGCGGATTGTAGCTTTTCAACTGTGCTACCTCTCCATTTCACTATTGATCCATTTGAGTTGAGAAACTGCCGTGTATGTCGCTGGTAACTATTATAGTATTTGTAGCCGTTTTGAGCATCTTGAAGTAAAACCTCGGGATATTTCACATCTGTTACATCTCCTGATATCCTATACGGCTCCACATCTCCAAATAACTCGTCAATTGTTTCCTTAAAATCACCTAGATCTTCATCTTCTGCCATGATGGAAATCAATTTCGCATTTTTCGATTTGAAGTTACAAGCTTGTTAAACTCAAATAGACCCACCCCCACCCAATTTATTTCCGTCATTTTGGACTATTTTCCGCCATGACGTTCGAAACCGTGAAGTTTCCTTCATTCCCACAGACGATATTTGTTTCCGTATTCAAAAATATCGACCAATCGGTGCTAAAAACCGTCAAATCAAAGCTCATCTCTTTCGATGAGAACTATGACTTCTGTTTCATAAATGCAAGCTACGTCATCTCCAGAGAGCACCTTTTCAGCGCCATTTACAGATCTTTGAACAATTACTCCTTGGGTCAAGGTCGTGCCAATTCCTTGAACGCAGAAATCATTTTTAATATGTCTCCTGTGAATAAGATTTCTGAGGCTCTTAAAAGATTTGGTGTGGATACTACTAAAGAGAAGGGAGATCTCATTTGCATAAAAGTGTTAGACGAAGACAAAGACGCCGATAAGCTTAATAAACAGCTACAGAACATTTTGGAAGCGGAAAATGTGCCGTTTACAGACGATTTATTACTTGAAGGAGTAGACATAGCGAAGTTTAAGAAGGTGTATGGAGTTGCAGGAGCTAAGTACACAGAAGATCCCATTCAGGATCAACTTACGAGATTCGCCATAGCTGCGTGTTTGTTAAGAGGTGTCTAGGGTATGTACTACTAGTGAATCATGGATTAGTGAATATCATGATTAGTGAATTATGGATTCTATGTAATGCCTTGCCGATTCTGTTCACTGAGTTTCCAAGACCAGTGGCTGCAAAAAAGTATGGCTGTAAAATTCGGATTGGGCATCTCACTAAAACTCCTTTATCTCCGCCGGGACAACTCACCAATAATTTTCTGCTTTTGAGAACCATCTTCCATTTGTAAGGCATTCCAGATAGTGATCTCGACAGTATCCAATTTGCATCTTCGGTGAGGGTCACTTCGATGGGTTTGGCAACACTATTATCTCTAAGCCTTCTATCTTCTCATATATGCTAGCTGATCAATCCTAATTTCATCCAACGTTTTCTTGACAATCACACTTTCTCTGACCTGCTTCTGGGGTAGTGATAGATGCTTTGAGTCAGTCTGAAGGACTGTTGAGTGGTATTCTGGTTGGCAGTAGATCGAATCAAACTCATCCTACAAAAAGTAAACGGACAGATTCATACTGTCTTGGATGTTCAGAAAAGCGTGAAAGTATTCCTTCGGTTCCGCTATCTTCAAGGAATCAATGTACTCTTGTATTACCAACTCCGACATGTCTCCATAAACCTGCAGTATGTGCTCCTTATAACCCTTTGAGCCCATATTGTAAATCAACGCCATGAGGGCAAGGAAAGCTGTCCTGGGCAGAGATTGTGATGGATGGGGCTCGTAGTGTTCGTTGGCCTCTGTTATGAAATGCTGAAATTCTAAGCCTCCGGAACTTCTCCCAGTAATTTGAATGAAAATGTAATACTTACCATCAGAAAGAATGCCAAAAAGACACTTGGCCATAATCACGTAAGAAAGCAATTCACCTATAATTTCCGACTTTATGTCTTCCGAATTTATTCCCAACTTCAACATTTCTCCTGTTCGTAGGAACCGAACTTGTTGGTGCAACGAAGGGTTCTTGGTGACACCTACACATATATTACCAAAATCTTCAGCACTAACTACTGGAATGTCAGGACGAAGGGTCAAATATGTATGTTCACCGGCCATTTTGTACGGTAAATATATGACAGAAGATTGTTCGAGTTTCTTGAAACGTAATCGAGCACATACTTCGAGAAGTGGGTTAATGAACCACCAGTTTAAACCATCTGTGCAGACATATTTAGGCACCTCATTCAAGCTGCTGAAAGTACGAGGAGTAAGGTCGATCATTCTTCGAAGTGCACCCGAAATTTTCACATTCATCATTGCCTTTGTAGTCTCATAAACATCAAGGTTAGCATTGAGTAAATCAATAAACTGAGACCAACCATTTTGAATCATTTCTCCTAAATTACCGCCATTAGTCAAACACAATTCCTTTATAAGAGCCAAATGGAACTTGCTTTGTGATACTGTTGACTTTGTATTGACTTCTTGTTCTTTCACGATATAATAATTGCATGGGAAGTTTTTCACTATGTTGATCCACAAATCAGTCTCATCTAAGTGGTGACGACCTTCACGAATGGCTTCCTCAAGTCGTTTACAATCTTCAATCTTGAAAGACTCCATGATACTCATGTTCAAGACTTTGTCGATATCTGGAATCGTTCGAATATCGTTGTCTTCTTTCCATTTTTCTGACATGCTACACATCAACTGGTTGCAAAAATTTGGAATCGTCGCGGCGAAATAATTCTTCATCGAAAGACACAATCCTGCATAATCACGCATCGATTGGCTGATAAAAACTGCTTCTTTGGTACAGAAAATGGTGTGCCACCTGCAAAAAAGAATGGCAAAAAATATGGATTAGGCAATTTCGCTGAATCTCCTTTTCCTTCCCTGGTATAACTCACCGAGAATTTTCTGCTTTTGACAACCATCTTCCATTTGTAAGGCATTCCAGATAGTGAACTCGAGATCATTTAATTCAGCTTCGGATGGGGCACCTCTAACTTTTTTCCTCCATATACTCTTGTAATCTTCGATTTCTAACTTTGCATCTTCGGTGAGGGTTACTTCGCTGTGTTCTCCTTGATTGGCAGCTTGTGTCTCTTTGTTTGTCGAGTTCGGTCTCGATCCAGAAAATCCGTAATCTATGAATAAGAATTCATCGCCTCGCATGAACATATTATCAAGCTTGATATCTTCATGCAATATCCCAGCGTAGTGTAAAGTGAGTAATTGGAAAAGGCCCTTTTTGAAATCTTCATTAGTTTTTGGTTTCTTCTTCAACTTTTCCATAATAAATGTGGGCCCACAGGTGATGAGACCGTTTGGTTCGTCTTGGTTTCTTAGTCTAAAGGTATAGAAGCCATCCGCAAACCGCTTTGGCGAATTGATCTTAGTAACTCTATTACCTTTATTGAATTCTTCGATCTTCTCGAATATGCCTTTCTCATTTTGATAGAGATTTAGCTGATCTGCTCTAATCTCTTCAAGCGTTTGCTTATAGCGATCACTACGATGGAAAAGGGCGTCATAGGTCTTGACAATCACACTCTCTTTGACATCCTTCGGGGCTAACGAGAGGTGCCTTGAATCAGTCTGAAACACAGTGGAGTTATAAGTGAGATCGCAGTGAGTCAAAGTAAACTCGTTATCTGTCAAGAATACACAATGGTTGACACCGTCTTGGATCTTCAGGAAAGCGTGAAAGTATTCCTTCGGTTCCGCTATCTTCAACGAGTCAATGTACTCTTGTGTAACCAACTCCGACATGTCTCCATAAACCTGCAGTATGTGCTCCTTATAACCTTTTGGGCCCATATTGTAAATCAACGCCATGAGGGCTAGAAAAGCTGTCCTGGGCAGAGATTTGGATGGATGGGGCTCGTAGGTTTCGTTGGCCTCTGTTATGAAATACTGAAATTCAAAGCCTCCGGAACTTCTCCCAGTAATTTGAATGAAAATGTAATACTTACCATCAGAAAGAACCCCGAACATACACTTAGTCATAATCACATAAGAAAGCAATTCACCGAAGATCTTCGAGGTTATGTCTTCCGAATTTATCCCCAACTTCAACAATTCTCCTGTTCGTAGGAACTGAACTTGTTGGTGCAACGAAGGGTTCTTGGTCACACCTACACATATATTACCAAAATCTTCAGCACTAACTACTGGAATGTCAGGACGAAGGGTCAAATATGTATCTTCACTGGCCATTTTGTACGGTAAATATATGACAGAAGATTTTTTGAGGTACCCGAAACCTAGTTTACGACATACATCAAGAAGTGGGTTAATGAACCACCAGTTTAAACCATCTGTGCAGACATATTTAGGCACCTCATTCACGACGTTGAAAGTCTTGGGGGTAAAATGGATCATTTTTAGAAGTGCATCCAAAATTTTCACATTCATCCTTGCTTTTGTAGTCTTATCAAGTTTAGCATTGAGTAGATCAATAAGCTGAGACCAACCTCTTTTGATGGTTGCTTCGTCTAAATTACCGCCATTAGTCAAACACAATTCCTTTATAAGAGCCAAATGGAACTTGCTTTGTGATACTGTTGACTTTGTATTGACTTCTTGTTCTTTCACGATATAATAATTGCATGGGAAGTTTTTCACTATGTTGATCCACAAATCAGTCTCATCTAAGTTGTGACGACCTTCACAAATCGCTTCCTCAAGTCGTTTACAATCTTCAATCTTGAAAGACTCCATGATACTCATGTCCAAGACTTTGTCGATATGTGGAATCGTTCGGAATTCGTTGTCTTCTTTCCATTTTTCTGACATGCTACACATCAGCTTAGTTGCAAAACTTGCAAAACTTGGAATTGTCGCGGCGATATATTTCTTCATCGAAAGACACAATCCTGCATAATCATGCATCGATTGGCTGATAAAAACTAAAGAAAATGATGTATCACATTTCTACAATGATACGTACTCTCACAAAATTGACAATGTTAAATGGACAAAATTGGACATGTATGGGTACGTATTACTGGTTAAGTATGGATTAGTGAATTATGGATGATATTCAAGACGAATGCCTTGCTTATTCTGCTCACTGAGTTTCCAAGACCAGTGGCTGCAAAAAAGTATGGCTGTAAAATTCGGATTGGGCATCTCACTAAAACTCCTTTATCTTCCCCGGGATAACTCACTGATAATTTCTTGCTTCTGAGAACCATCTTTCATTTGTAAGGCATTCCAGATAGTGATCTCGAGAGTATCCAATTCCGCTTCGGATGGGGCTCTCCTAACCTCTTCTCTCCATACTCTCTTGTAATTTTCGATTTCTAACTTTGCATCTTCGGTGAGGGTTACGTCGCTGGGTTCTCCTTGATTGGCAGCTTGAAAGCTTGTCTCTTTGCTTCTTGAGCTGGGTCTGGATCCAGAAAATCCGTAATCTATGAATAAGAATTCATCCCCTCGCATGAACATATTATCTAGCTTGATATCTTCATGCAATATCCCAGCGTAATGTAAAGTGAGCAATTGGAAAAGGCCCTTTTTGAAATCTTTATTGGTTTTTGGTTTCTTCTCCAACTCTTCCATAATGAGTGTGGGTCCACAAGTAATGAGACCGTTTGGTTCGTCTTGGCCTTTTTTCTTAAAAGTGTAGAAGCCATCTGCAAACCGCTTTGGCGAATTGATCTTAGTAACTCCATTACCTTCATTGAAGTCTTCGATCTTCTCATATATGCTTTTCTCATTCTGGTAGAGAGCTAACATATTATCTCTAACCTGGAGCAACTTTTGCTTATACAAATCACCATAATGAAAAAGGGCGTCATAGGTCTTGACAATCACATTTTCTCTGACCTGCTTCTGTGGTAGTGAAAGATGTTCTGAATCGGTCTGAAGGACTGTCGAGTGATACTTTTGCAGGCAGTAGATCGTATCGAACTCGCCCTCCGTTAAGAATACAGAACGGTTCACACCGCCTTGGATCTTCAGAAAAGCATCGAAGTATTCCTCCGGCTCCGCAACCTTCATAGAATCGATGTGCTCTTGTTTAATCAAATCCGACATATTTCCAAAGAGCTGATGTATATGCTCTCTGTAAGCCTTTGGGCCCATATTGTAAATCAGCGCCATGAGGGCTAGAAAAGCTGTCCTGGGCAGAGATTTGGATGGATGGGGCTCGTAGGTTTCGTTGGCCTCTGTTATGAAATACTGAAATTCAAAGCCATTGGAATTTCTCCCAGTAATTTGAATGAAAATGTAATACTTACCATCAGAAAGAATACCGAAAAGACACTTGGCAACAATCATGTAAGAGAAAAATTGCCCAAAAATCTTTGAGCTTATGACATCCGATTTCAACTGTTCTCCCATCTTTATGGTTTTTTTTGATGGAAGAAACTTTACTTGTTGGTGCAATGAAGGTCTCTTCAGTTCACCTACACATAAATTACCAAAATTTTCATCACTAACTACTGGAATGTCAGGATAAAGTTTGACGTCAATATATTTACCGTCCATCTTGAAGGGCAATGACATTTCAGAAAATGTTCTAAGATTCTCGAAACCTAGTTTACGACATACATCAAGAAGTGGGTCAATGAACCACCATTTTAAACCATCCGTGCAGACAGATTCAGGCACCTCATTCACGCTGTTGAAAGTATTGGGGGGACAATAGATCATGTTTCCAAGTGCATCCAAAATTTTCACATTCATCCTTGCTTTTGTTGTCTCATCAACATCAAGTTTAGCATTGAGTAAATCAATAAACTGAGACCAACCATTTTGAATGGTCGCTTCGCCTAAATTACCGACATTACTCACAGTGAATTCCTTTATAAGAGCCAGCTGGAACTTGCTTTGAGATCCTTTTGACTTTGTATTCCATCCTTGCTTTTTTAAGGTATAATAATCGCAGGGGAAGTTTTTAACTATGTTGATCCACAAATCAGTCTCATCTAAGTTGTGATGACCTCTACGAATGGCTGCTGCTAGCCGTTGACAATCTTCAACCCTGAAAGACTCTATGATACTCATGTCCAAGACTTTGTCGATATGTGGAATCGATCGAATATCGTTGTCTTCTTCCCATTTTTCTGACATGCTACACATCAACTGGTTGCAAAAACTTGTTATCGCGAGTTCACCAGTGACAGATTCATTCCTGCATGAAATAACTGGATCCTGCATAATACTGTATTGATCGGCAGCTGCTAAGATACAATTGGTAGTGGCGATACGAAAAATGGTTTGTATCTCATTGGTTTTAGGCTTCAGTCTATTCAATTGACAGCAAAGAAATATCGCTTGCAGAGAATCAATTGGGGAAGACTGTTGATGTTTTGTGTTGCTTTGCCGCACTGCTTCCAACTTTTCGTACCGTGAAATGCATTTTATCCCATATAATATACATGAACCGTTAATGTCATAAACTAAGTGTATGCGAAATGTTTTGTTTTGGGTGAAGATCATATGTTTTGGGTATGTGGAGTTGTTTCGTCCGACTTTTTTGGCTTGTAGATATACACCGGAGTGTCCCTTGGAATGTTCAAAACGCTTACCCCGGGCCTTTTATTTCTTTTGGCTCTGGCTTTGGCAGTGGCGGTGGCTGCTGCTTCTGCGGCTGCTGCTGCTGTGGCCGAATCCTTTGAAGGGTCGTATTCAAGCATGGGCCCAAATTTGATGGTGTTCTGTCCATCTTTCACTGATCTTCTCTTATTCAACTTTGGATCACCAAAGCTTGCCTGTGAACCAAGTCCTGAAGCGATATTCATGGCGTTCAAAGGCAAATTTTGAAGCGGTTGTTGGTAATTGACTTGTTGTTGCGAATCTTGTTGTAACTGTAACAGCATCAACTGTTGCTGTTGGAATTTGAATTGTTGGTAGAAAGGCATGTACTTCTCTTGTAATTCTGGTGGCAAAGATCCAAAGGGAACAAACCCGGTTCCTAAATTAACCATCAATTGTTGTTGACCTGGTTGAATCTTAGGCATTGCCGTTTGGACATTGGACACCACACCTGCTGACGTCATATTTGCAGTACCAAAAGTAGCCTGTTGGAAAGCTTGTGAAGTGTTGAACTTGCCTTGTACCTGGGATTGAATTTGTGGAGCCGAGACACCTGCTTGCATAGACGCCATCTGTGGCATTTGCGAAACATTTTGGATGGGTAACTGAGTTTGGTATTGCTGAGCGTCTTTAGCTGGAGTGGAAGTGACCATTGAAGTCGACATAGGAGTACCTGAATAAGATAATGATCTCTGTGCTTGAGTATCAAACTGATTATTATAAGGTGATAAATCTTCTCCTTGTAAGTTGAATCCGAGTCTATCACTCTTGGCCAGTAAAACCTGTTGGTTCATCAAAGGGATATCAGCCGAAGAAAACGATTGATTGAATGGGAATGAGCCAGGTTCTTGTTTTGAAGTAATTTGATGAATAAGTCGTGGATTGAAGATTGGGGCGGACGCTGGTCCTGGTATGATATTGCTTTTGGCCAAACTTAAGTCAATTTTGAAGTTTCTTGCTGGCGAATCCAAATTTCTAACAGGAGACGAATCTGCAATTACAGTTTCATTGTCATCATCGTCAGCAAAAGTCGTGTTGTTTCCTTGGAAACTTGTGTTTAAACCAGCTCTAGCATCTTCTTGAGTTGGAATATCTTCGTCTTCTTCATTCAATTCGTTAAGGTCTTCTCTATCACTGGAAAAACATAACATTCTGCAATTAGATGAGCCAACCCTATTGAACTGGTCAAATCTGTGAACAATACACACATGAGCCTTAGCAATGTCTCCTTCTCCTTCATGGATTATTTGTGTAATGGAAAGGTTCTTCAAGAGAGTCTTGTCATTCTTACCATTGATCAATAACGACAAAAAGCCCGTCCAGAAGTTCTTCAAGAACGGTAACATGAGATTTATGCCACCGTTTCCTTCGTTTAAATAAGACATGACAGGATCATTACATGAAAGCAATAACATGTCACCGTCGAAGATTCTGGTGAAACACTTCCAATTTGCTGTTTTAGCAGTGCTATTATTCACAGAAATCTTCATAAACGCGTTGACCGAACCTTTATCCAAGTCGAACGGATTAGAATTCATGATGACTGAACTTAATGAGTTGAAGGTTCTGTTTTTCATCATATTTAAGTCTAAACTGTTAGACAATTCATAAACCAATATATCCTTAGCTTGGAAAGAACTCATAATCTGAGGGCATAAAGTTGTGGCAATTTGATCGCTTTCAACCACGTTTGGTTGAAGATGTAATCTCTTCATAACGGAATCCACCGAAAGATGAAATGGCCTGTTAGCCTTTGTATTATGGCTGATGAAATGATGAGTGTTTGAATTAGACTCGTAACTGATTTGAAACTCAGTGATGCTAGCAAATGGCAAAGAGTCAACTGGGAATGGAGAAGCTTGCAACTCATTAGGGGAGAAGATCAAGTCTAATTCCTTGTCGATTTGGGCATTTATTTCTGCGCTGTTGACGGAATCAAGATGACTTGCAGCACTTCCAATCAAATCCTCCAAAGGAGTTCTTATAATTTCATCGATTTCATCTGTCAATGAAGGGCTCTCATCCAAAATATTATGACCGTAGTTCGAATGACGTTGGCCCAATTGTGAAAGACTAGTCGAAGATGACTTTTTATCCAGAAGATGTTTTGTGATTCTGAATAGTCTAGATGCAATTTGTTTTGGGGTACGAAGAGCTCCAGATCGGTTGAGTAGCATTCTGGATAACACCTTATTTTGCGATGTGTTCTTCAATATGCTAGACTCAGATGCAATGCTATTTTTCTTGAATTCTTTGAACTTCAAGTACGAAGACAATAAGATATCATCCAATTCTCCAGACCATACTTTATCGTCAGCAGATTTTGTAGACTGTGTAGATTTACGTCTTGGGATCCCCTTAAGACTTCGTGGAGGAGAAGCCATAGATTCTAGCTTAGAAGCAATAGACGAGTTTGGAGATTCATCAATAGATAATCTTCTCTTTTTTGATGCAATAGATTCGGAAATGCCCTTATTAAGCATAAGACGTTTAGGAGTTAAAAACTCGGGGCTTGTACTATCCACCAATTCCTTCTTAGTTCCAGGAGACTCTTTGGGAGTTTGTTCAAGTGGGATTGTTAAAGATGTCAAATTGTTCGTATCATTTTCATGCAAAGATGACCACAAAGAGTCTTCGTGGCTATGAGAATCAGTAGTATTACTGTCCTTATCGTTTTCCAGTAGTTTATTGCCTTCTTCGTCCTCAGCTTTAACAGAAGATAAAGAATCCAAAAACCGATTATTAGGCACTTTTGAAGGAGTACTTGAATTAAACACATTTTTTTCAGGCTTTGTAACCCTATTCAAGCTATTAGATACATGGAAAAACCTCTGCGGAGACAAGGAATTAAGCAAATTGACGTTCCTGGGAGAGTATAGCTGAAATGAAGGCAGAAATCCTAATCCAAAGCTATAAGATGGAGTCAAATTCGTCTTGAAATTGAGTGAGTTGTTCCGTGTATGCACAGGATGATTCGGACCCAGTTCCTTAGCTGGTCTGGGAGTCAACGGCGTCGACAGTGCTATGGATATAGCAGGTGGTTTAGACATGAAAAAGTAGTGGTATGGAAGGAGTGTTAGCAAATGTGATGTATAGCAAGGATGAGTGCCGCACGGCGATGCAAAGCAAAAGGAATGTAGTTGTCAGACTCAGGACAGATTGTGGACGCTAACTTCACGCTACCAAAGCACCTTATAAACTAAGTGATTTATGTTTTAAAATTATCAAACAACAAAAAGCGTACCAGATTTATTTTATGTCATTGCGATAAAACAAAAACGCGAAAGTTCGCGTTGCGCAATTGATTGTGAAAATACAAGAAAAGAGAAGGGAGAGGCGGGAGAGGATGTGTAGAGTAAGGATAGAGGAGTATGGATTGACTAGGAAAGCGAAGGGATAAGTGTGGGATTGCATGGTTGACCACTCACAGAATGGGTTGGGTCAAACAATACAATGTGGTTGGTCGCAGCCTATATTTTTGAGGCGCTCATAGTTGTTTTTTTTCCGCTTTTGGGACCCTTTAAAGAATAAACTTTACGCGTGGTTGCGAATTACTTATTGTAATTGGGAAACTTGAAGAGTTCTTCAATGAACGCTTCACTAAGCCCGGGTTGGTCCTTTTCGTATTGCACGACGTTGTGGATGAGCTTGTCAACTGTTTGTTTGGTGGTTTCCAATTTGGCACGTAATTTCACTCTTTGCAAGCAGTACACCATTATCTCGTCAGGATTATAATCTGTAAGTGGTGAAGTGATTGGTGGTTCGGTTTGTTTGACGTCTTCGGTTTGTTTGAGGCCTGGAGAATCTTGTGGGGTCCACGACACTTCAGCACCGGTGCCTAAAAGTGTTTGCTGCATTGCAGTAGGACCGGTGTTTCGCTTCATAGACTCAAAGTCCCATTGGATCAAATGGGAATTGGTGGTTTCTTCGAAGTTTAGCTGTTGTTTAGGAGTCTTAACAATCCCTTTCTTAGCGAACCATTTCTCTTTTTGGTTGATCAAAGGCACCAAACTCACGTGTCTTTTGATATTGGTGATGAATCTGTGGTGCATGAGAGTAGCACAACTAGGTCTTTTATTGGGGTCTTTGATGAGACAATATTTGACGAAATCCTTGATATTCTCGCTGTAGTCGATTCCAGTTAACACTGGTGGCTTCTTATGGGGGATTTCAAAAAGAATTTTCAATGGGTTGTGTTCACTCAATGGTGGGGACCCAGTGACCAATTCTATGGTGGTGATGCCTGTAGACCAAATATCTGCTTTTTCGTTATAACCTGGTTTACTTCTGGTGATGACTTCGGGAGCCATCCAAAATGGAGTTCCCACAAAAGTGTTTCTTTTCAAATGGGTCATTGTGATCTCTCCACTGACTCCAAAATCTGCTAACTTGACGGTTCCTTCTAATGTCAACAAAATATTTGCCAGCTTGATATCACGATGAACCTTTTTTTGTCCATGCAAGTAGCTTAAACCCCTGAGTACATCCCTAATAATGAAGGCTGTCACTTCCTCACTCAATTTCTTGTGGCACTTAAGCAAATCTGCACAAGATCCTCCTCCACAGTACTCCATAA
Source organism: Yamadazyma dushanensis (assembly GCA_030571835.1). Taxonomy (NCBI): domain Eukaryota; kingdom Fungi; phylum Ascomycota; class Pichiomycetes; order Serinales; family Debaryomycetaceae; genus Yamadazyma; species Yamadazyma dushanensis. The sequence goes on along the minus strand of JAJLYZ010000002.1, from coordinate 898,776 downwards.
CAATCCACATAGAGTATCCCTGAACAAAGGTTTCTAAGTACCTGGTAATGTACTGTGATCTTAACCGAGATAAGAACTGGATTTCTTGTATCAAGGAATTGACATCTTCTGTACTCTCATCAATATTGATCACTTTTATGGCGACTATAGCATCTTGTTTCCTTGAAAACGCCTTATAAACATCTCCAAATGTTCCTTTACCAACACAGTTCTGGATTTCATAGTCTTGAAGACCCATTCTGGCGATGGGTTGTTGTTCCTGGCTGATTGTGGAAGTCCAATGCCACAAATAAATTTCGCAGCCATTTTTCCCAAAGAAGAACAAGAGGATGCTAAATTCACAAATGTAAACTTTTGTTCAAGAGTGACTTAGATGGTCTAGTAGGTTCTGGAACAGACTGTTGGAGGACTTTTTGTGTTTTGTGTTTTTGTGTTCTTGTTGTTGGCGGTATTGTTTGAATGTGTTTATGAATATGGTATACACACGACCTAATATAATCAATACTAGAGACCAATGTTTCACCTATTCAGTATTGGACAATTTTGCATCTTCTTATGTTTCAGCAATTGTTTGCTGTCATTGTTAGGGCAATTTAATGCATATATTCCTACATATTCCTACATAAAAGGTCAAGACTGCTTCTGATACTTGGTAGTCCAAAATGTTAAAGCTTCATCGGAAAGTCCCATATCATTATTAACTTTCGTTATTTTGCAGCCATTCAAAGCTAGAAATTGTGATATAACAAACAACTTCTCAGAACCCAGTTCTGTTTCGACAACCAAAGCTTTTCGTAAAGAATACTCGAATAAAGTGATCTTATGCTCTAAGTTTTTGAGCTGGATCAAGGAGTCGATCCCACCACCAATCAAAGTGTACCTGATAGTGTTTTTCAAGTCGATGGCTTGGATAGCTTTAAGAAGTGAATCATTAACATCTTCTTCGCTGTTGACATACTTTTTTTCAATGTACTTGTCTTGGATAAAGCTTAGACGTTCTTCGTAATCTGTAATCTTGCTTTTATCAAAGTCCAACTTTGCTTCCAAAATGGAATTATGCTCTTTGTTATTGATATATCCGAGAAGCACCTCTGTCTCTTTATCGAAATTGTCCAACTTGAGTGACTTGATCTTAGAGATATGGGATCCCATTTTCCTGTGGAATGATGAACAGTTTATGCAAAGAGCCACCAAGAAATTGAGTGAAACCCATTCCACCGCTTCCAAAGACCCACAATCAGCACATAGATTGTTGTTGCTGTCAGGTACTGACCTGACCACTTTATGATAGTTCTTTGATATCAACGGATCAGATTTCACAGAAACTGGCGAGAATATGCTATCACTGGGACGGAAAACTTTAGGCTTATCTATCTTCAACAAGAGCTTCTTTCCAAGTTTCGTGTGTGCATGAGAATGAGAATTTTCAGAATTGGATGCTTCGATGTTTTCATGAAGTTTGGATGTATCAACATATTGTCTTGCGTTTTCAAACGTCTTGATCCACTTGTCCCTCTCTGCTGCATCCATTGCTTGGAAAACATACTTGTTTCCTTGGGAAGTAAAAATTTCAAAACAGTTCTGTCGTTTCTCGTGAGTAGTTGGTTTGATATTCGATAATGCAATTTGTATAGGAACATTTATTGGATCTGATCCTCTCCTCCAATCACTATACTCCCTCAATTGACCATCTTTGATCTCTACCCATTCCTTGTGCCATCCTTGTTTTCCCTTTCCTCCCAAAGCATACAAAATACCCGATCTTTCGTGAGACTCTTCAGTAGAGCTAGGCTCACATCCATCTTTAGGATCTTTATCTAATAAAGTCGATGACTCAGAAGCACTTGACACTGGTGAAAAGATTTGTCCCACATTGTCCTTCGTTACAATCATAGAATCGTTGGGCGAATGTTCAATTGACAAGTTGTTGGATCTGATGAGGTTTGTGAGTTCATCGTTGGTTCTACAAGTTTCAATCATTTGTCTTAACTTGAACTTTTCAGTATTGAAGTTCAATAAAGCATTCAAGAAGATCCTGTAATTGTCACTAACCAGCACTTTCTGAAGATCACTTGGAAGTGAACCGATATCTTTGATGTCGAGTGTGATGAATTTAAACAAATTTTCAAAGAACTCATTGATATATTGGTTGTTGGTGAAATTGTTGAGATGATTCATGTAATCAAACTTACTCAACTCAAACTTCTTTCTCTTGAGAAGCAACTTCAGTTCTGGTCTATCCTTTTCATTCGACAAATACTTCTTCAACCAGTTATAGAATTCTCTGGAGTTATGTTCGAAGTTCTTTTTCAATACATTGACTTCAGTCTTCTCATCTTCGAAAGTCGACATCACTTTCATCTTTTCAAGACTCTTGAGTTCACAAACTTGGTTCAAGAAGAAGTTCATCTGAACTTCGAAGTCACTGAATAGCTCATCAAGCTTCACTTTGAGTTCTTCCTTGAATTTGAACCGTGATAGTATTGGGTTCAAATTAGATAAATTTTTCATTATTTCGTAGAGTTTTGCCTTATTTCGAAGCATCCGTTTCATATTTATACCCATCAGCTTGATTTCCTCGATAAGAACTGACACATTCTTCTGTATAGATGGAATCAATTGTTCATATTTGTTTAATATCTTCCTGAAATCAGGTCCGTCATCAAGAATAAAATTGAAAGCATGTCTGTAATCACCAAAATGAAGAACCAAATCCTGATAATCACTAGAACTGACTTTCTCTGGTGTTTCTGTATCTTCTACATAACTGGTATCCACACGAGTATCAATGGTTAATTTCGAAGGACCTTTTGCCTCGTCAACCCAAAATTTAACATCAAACAACGGCTTGAACTTTCCTCCTTCACCTTCGAACAAGAACAAGTTAAACACTCCGTTGCTGAACCGATTAGCCTCGAAAGAGTCGTTAACTATGACTCTTTGTAGTTCTTTGATAGTATGATCTAGTGGAAGTTGGTCATACTTAACTTGACTGATATCGATTTCTTTAGCCTTGACATTTGCCCCCAATGCCTCTTGTGCATCCGTCTGCAGCACAGACCTACCCTTGGCCTTCACTATGTACAAAGACTTATTTGAATTGAGCTCCTCTCCTCGCACAGACAAGCTCAATTTAATCTTATGATTACCAGCGCTACATCTCACCAAAAGCGGCGTTTTGTTCTCCGAAGTGCCATTGTCAATGTAACTGACTGGAACAGACGTTTCAGTTCCTTCTTCGTCCGTTTCAAAGCTCTCTATACTTACACATTGACGAATGTCATCGATTTCTTGCAATCTAAAGACATGTTTTGATGTTCCTTTTGTGTCAACCAAAACTAGTCGATTCAACGATACATCAGCTCCTGTGGTTTCATTATACGGAAAAGCAAGACCACAAACACCACTCATACTTCAATTCACAAGCAATGTTAGAAGTGGTTGTTTGAATGTCGTATTCTTCAATATGCCAAAAACCGTTTTTTCGCACATCAACCGAAAAAGGCAACAATGAGCTAAAAATGGATACCATTTTAGGAAGAGAAAAGATAAGTGATACAAGAGGTAGAGGATTGGGTTAGTAGAAGTGCACAAACAGCAGAGAAGCTAAGTGCACAAAAGGAATTGAAGAGATATGACACATTTCAAAATGATCAGTTCAGTTCAGATTTAGGTTTGGATCTTCGTTGATTGGCTCACAAGCCTTGCTAACCTTAAAGGTTTAACCGGTAAAAGAGAACAAGTCAAAAAAAACATGCGAATTCTGTGGATCGAACACAGGACCTTCAGATTAACTGGACTAAAGTGTTACTTCAGTCTGACGCTCTCCCAACTGAGCTAAATCCGCAAACAAAACCCACGCCGGGACTCGAACCCGGAATCTTTTGATTAGAAGTCAAATGCGCTAACCATTACGCCACGCAGGCCGTTTTACGTAATAGTCTGAGACGGAAAAGTTGATATATCACGTGATGAATGAAACTTACACCAGTTTCTTATGCCACGAGATCTCCAACAGACTATGGTTCTCTGTCTATCATCATTCCGTTCTCCTTATTGTCCCCTTTCCGTCTCCTTCATCAAAATCGCCACGTCTCTCCGTGTTCCACCATTCGCTCTGTCTGAAAAATCCATCTCATTTTCTCAATGATTCATCTTTATGTACAAGATCCCTAGAATCCCACACTTAACACGAGTCAATTCCTTCAGGTACCAAACCAGATCATACATGAGACGCACAGTACACAAAGACGTCAGTTTAACCGAGGCTGAACGTAATATCAAAAAGCTACTCCTCGAGTTCTGTTCTCATTACAATGCCCAAAAAGACATCTCCAACCAATTGGTTCTAAGAATCACAGGTGGTTGGGTCAGAGACAAATTGTTAGGGGACGAAAGCCATGATCTTGATATAGCGGTCAACCATTTGTCGGGAGAAGAGTTTGTTCAAAAGTTGACAGAGTATATAACGGAGTATCATCCAGATTTTCCATTGAAAACTGTACACACCATTAAAAAGAACCCAGAGAAATCCAAGCACTTGGAGACGTGTACCACCAAGATATACGACCGAGATATCGATTTTGTGAACCTAAGATCGGAGAAATATACCACAGATAGTAGGATTCCTGTGATTGAATGTGGAACTGCCGAGGAAGACGCATTGAGAAGAGATGCCACTTTAAATGCATTATTTTATAACTTGAACGAAGAACAGATCGAAGATTTCACAGGAAGAGGGCTCGAAGACTTACAGAACGGGATTTTGAGGACTCCTTTGAAGCCCTTGCAAACGTTTCTCGATGATCCTTTAAGAGTGTTAAGACTCGTGAGATTTGCAAGTAGATTTGATTTTACAGTGGACAGTGATACTTTGGAAGCCATGAGAGATCCTGAAATCAAGCAGAGCTTATTACACAAGATCAGCAGAGAAAGAGTTGGTGTTGAATTAGAAAAGATATTGGATGGTAGAAACCCTCAATATGGGTTAAAGTTACTTAATTATGTCAATCTTACAGACAGTGTGTTCAATGTGGGGACAATTGGGGACCAATTACCACAATTCAACACAGCGTCCGAAATTCAACAGTACTTGGATTTGAGTTCAAAAGAGCTTTTCGAACAAGTAAATGCATCTACATCAGTGTTTCCATTATTTGAGAAACACTTACTTCAAAGTCAATTGGCCACTAGTACTTCTAGATTGTTTTGGCTTTCGGTGGTTTTGACCCCTTTAAGGAACCTGTACCTCAAGATCTCCAATAAAAGATCCATTACCAACTACGTTCCGGAAATCATCGTTAAGGAAGGGCTTAGATTCGGTAAGAACGACTTTGAACCAGTTGCAACTGTCCTTCAACACCTCGACGCTTCAAAGGATATCCTCAATAGAACTTTGGACAATACAATCAAACGGTCCGAACTTGGCCTTTACCTTAGACAGTTCGGAAACTATTCCAATCTTAACTTATTGATTAACTGCTTTGATGAGGTTTTGGCTGCAGCACCGTTTTCTGCCAATATGCAGGAACCAACTCCAGCACCTCAAACATCTTCCTCACTCGATACATCACTCGATACATCAATCGATACATCAATCGCCCAAATCGTCCACAAATACGAACAAATCATCCAGAAAATCAACCATCTCCAACTCCAGGACGTCCATCACCTCAAACCACTTCTTGACGGGAAGACCATCTCCAAAGCCTTGAATAAAAAGCCCGGTCCTTGGATGTCGAAAGTTACCCAACAAGTGTTGGTATGGCAATTGGACAACCCAGAAGGAACCCCTGAAGCATGTCTTGAAGCTGTAACCACTAACTTATAACTAGCAACTTGACACAATTAATGTAAAAGCCATTTGCAGCCATTTCACAAAACCGGCGCGATTTGACTCATAGTGAAATTTTTTTTGACTGAAAAATTTATCTCTAAGTAATTATGAGTGAAATACACAAGGTTTCGATCTTAGGATCGGAAACCATTCACATTGGATACGGTATGCAAGAGCATATTGTGGAGGAGATTTTGACAACGTTGAAATCATCCACATATGTCATTGTGACCGACCGTAATATGGCCAAAACCGTGCCATATCAAAAATTGTCTGACGATTTCAATCGTAAACTTCAATCAGAAAGACCTGAAAGTAGACTTTTGAGCTATGTGGTACCTCCAGGAGAAGATAATAAGACCAGAGAAACTAAAGCCGCTGTGGAAGACTTTTTGTTAACTCAAGGTTGTACTAGAGATACTGTTATATTGGCAGTTGGAGGTGGTGTTATTGGAGATATGATTGGATTTGTGGCCGCTACTTTTATGAGAGGAGTGCGGGTGGTACAAATACCAACTAGTTTATTGGCTATGGTTGACTCATCTATTGGTGGTAAAACTGCTATTGATACACCTTTGGGTAAGAATTTCATTGGTGCTTTCCATCAACCACAATATGTCTTTATTGATGTATCGTTTTTGGAAACTTTACCTACTAGACAATTCATTAATGGTATGGCGGAAGTGGTAAAGACTGCTGCTATTTGGAATGAAAAAGAGTTCACTCGTTTGGAGACCTTTGCTAAGACTTTTATAGATGTCGTGTCTAACAAAGATCTTGATTTAACTACTATAAAGAGTGAAATAATCAAAACTGTGTTAGAAAGTGCTAAGGTGAAAGCCGATGTGGTTTCCAGTGATGAAAAGGAATTGGGTTTAAGAAACTTATTGAATTTCGGTCACACTATTGGCCATGCTATTGAAGCTGTTTTAACTCCTGAAGCTTTACATGGTGAATGTGTTTCTATTGGAATGATCTTAGAAGCTGAATTGGCCAGATATTTGGGAATTTTGTCTCCTGTTGCTGTGGCAAGATTAGCAAAGTGTCTTGCTGCTTATAAGCTTCCTATTTCTATAGATGAGAAACTGTTCTTACAGAAGGTTGGTAGTAAAAGACAGAACATCAACCTTGAAATCTTACTCAAAAAGATGTCCATAGATAAGAAGAATGATGGAAGTAAGATCAGATGTGTGCTTTTAGAAAGTATCGGTAAATGTTACCAATTAAAGGCTCATCAAGTGTCTCCGACTGATCTTGGTTTCGTATTAACTGACGAAACTATAGTGCACAAGTTCGACCGTTCAATGTTACCCGAATCAAATGTGGTGATTCCTCCAGGTTCCAAATCTATCTCCAATAGAGCTCTTGTTTTAGCTGCTTTAGGAGAAGGTACTGTAAGAGTTAAGAACCTATTGCACTCAGACGACACTAAACATATGTTGGCAGCTGTGTCTTTGTTGAAAGGTGCTGAAATTTCTACTGAAGATAACGGAGAAACTTTGATTGTCAAAGGAAATGGTGGTAAAATGGTCACTGCTGAAGATGAATTGTACCTTGGAAATGCTGGTACTGCTTCTAGGTTCTTGACCACTGTAGCTGCTTTAGTGGGGATAAATCCTTCCAATGGTTCTCATGTGGTGTTAACTGGTAACTCTAGAATGCAAGAAAGACCAATTGGTCCTTTGGTTGATGCTTTAAGAGCCAATGGTTCTTCAATTGACTATCTTAACAGATCAGGTTCTTTACCATTGAAGATCGAGGCTGGAAGAGGTTTAAAAGGTGGTAGAATAGAGTTGGCTGCCACTATTTCTTCCCAATATGTCTCTTCCATTTTAATGTGTGCTCCATATGCTGATGAACCTGTGACTTTATCGTTGGTTGGTGGAAAACCAATCTCCCAATTATACATCGATATGACTATCGCTATGATGAGAGATTTCGGTGTTGAAGTCACCAAATCCACCACTGAAGAATACACTTATTTGATTCCAAAGGGAACTTATAAGAATCCTACTGAATATGTTATTGAATCCGATGCTTCTTCTGCTACTTATCCGTTGGCATTTGCTGCTTTAACTGGTACTTCTGTCACTGTGCCAAACATCGGTTCTGCTTCTTTACAAGGAGATGCTAGATTCGCTGTGGATGTGTTGAAACCAATGGGCTGTAAAGTCGAACAAACCACACATTCTACCACCGTAACAGGTCCACCAATGGGTGCTTTAAAGCCTTTACCTCATGTTGATATGGAACCTATGACTGATGCTTTTTTGACAGCTTCTGTAGTTGCTGCAGTTGCCGTTGGGGATCTGACCACTTCTATCACTGGTATTGCCAACCAAAGAGTCAAGGAATGTAATAGAATCGAAGCCATGGTAACTCAGTTAGCCAAGTTCGGTGTTAAAGCCAATGAATTGCCTGATGGTATTGAAATCCATGGTATCAATTACAAGAATTTGAAGTCTCCAACCGCTAAACTCGGTGGTGTCACCACCTACGATGATCACAGAGTTGCCATGTCCTTCTCTTTACTTGCAGGATTGGCCCCTGAACCAGTTTTGATCCTCGAAAGATCAACCACCGGTAAAACATGGCCAGGATGGTGGGATGTCTTGCACACCAAGTTCAATGTCCCACTTGAAGGGTTCGAACCTGAACACAAACACGTTTCGGAAACTTCTCTGCAAAACAGTATTGTTATCATTGGTATGAGAGCTGCCGGTAAGACAACTCTTTCTAAATGGATCTCCAACTATTTGGGCTACGAATTCATTGACTTGGACGATGTCTTCAGTGCAAAATTAGGAGATATCAGAGAGTACATCAAGGTCAATGGATGGGAGAAGTTCCGTGAACAAGAAGCTGTCATCGCCAAAGAACACATCAATACCAGCTACAAGAAACATGTTGTCTCCACTGGAGGAGGAATTGTTGAATCGGAAGAATCTAGAAAGTTATTGAAGAAGTACATTGAAGATGGAGGAATTGTGTTACATTTACACAGAGATATTGAAGAAACCGTCAGTTTCTTAAATGCCGACACTAGTAGACCAGCATACGTCGATGAAATAAGAGAAGTTTGGAAAAGAAGAGAAGAATGGTACTTTGATTGTTCTAGTCACCATTACTTCTCTCCACACTGTGAAACTCCAGAAGAGTTCCAAAGCTTGAGAAAAGTGTTCATCAACTTCATCAATACCATCACTGGTATCCATGTGACACCAATCCCATCCAAGAAGAGTTATTCTTTGACCATCAACAGATCACTTATCAAAGACTTGAAGAAACAATTTACTGAGATCTCTCTGGGAGTGTCAGCCATTGAGGTTGAGGTTGATAGTTTGAAAGAAGTATCAAGATCCATTGTTTGTGAACAAATTTCATACCTTAGAATGTTCACAAGTTTACCAATCATCTTCACAGTCAAGACTAAGTCTCAAGGTGGAAAGTTGGAAGATTCCGATTTGGAAACCGTTGAACAATTGTTCGATTTGGCTTTCAAATTGGGTGTTGAATATATCGATATCCAATTAGATGCTCCAAATGAATTCATCTACAAAGTTGCATCCAAAAGAAGACATACTAGATTAATTGGTTCGTACAAATCCGACAGTCCATGGACTGCTTCTGAGTGGACTAACAAATACAACCTTGCAAACTCGTTGGGAGCTTCTATCGTCAAGTTCGTTGGTCAAGCCAAGAAATTCGAAGATAACTATGAACTTGAACAATTCAAGAGTCAATTCACAAAGCCTTTGATTGCTTACAATGAAGGCCAATATGGTAAGTTATCTAAGATTGTCAACACTATTTTCACTCCAGTATCACATCCTGCTTTAGGACCAGGTTTCACAGTTCAAGAAATCAACCAAGCTTATGCCGAAATCGGTGGGTACAAGAACTTGAAGTTCTGGATCTGTGGTGAACCAGTTTCCCACTCTAGATCTCCAGCATTACACAACTCCGCCTACAAGAAATTGAACTTGCCTTATAAATTTGACAGGTTCGAAACTTCAGATGCAAGTAAGGTGTTCAACACTTTGGTTAAAGGAGTTGAAGATTTCGGGGGTTTAGCTATCACCATGCCTCTCAAAATGGACATGATGAAATATGCCGATGAATTATCTGATTCTGCTAAAACTATTGGTGCTATCAACACAATGATTGAACTTCCTGGCAAACCAGGCAAATATCTCGGTGACAACACCGATTGGGTTGGTGTCAAGAACTCTTTTGTTAGAGAAGGAGTTCCAAACATTCACAACAACTCGGTCAATGGTCTTATTGTTGGGGGAGGTGGTACATCCAGAGCTGCTGTTTATGCCTTACACAATATGGGATGTGCTAAGATTTATATGCTTAACAGAACATTGGCTAAAGTGCTCGAAGTCAAGAAGACTTTCCCAGAACACTACAACATCGAAGTTTTGGACAGTATCGAAGATGTCAAAGCTGCAGGAATCGTTTCTTTGGTGGTCAGTTGTGTTCCAGCAGATCAACCACTCGATGAGAAATTGTCTGAAAAGGTATCCATCATCTTGGACAACGGAATCCACCACGATAAAGGATTCAAGCCAGCTTTACTTGATGCTGCTTATAAGCCAAGTGTCACCCCAATGATGAAACTCGCTAGAGACAAGTTCCAATGGAATGTCATTCGTGGAGTAGAGATGTTGGTCAACCAAGGAGAAAAACAATTCGAAGTCTTCACAGACATCAAACCTCCTTACGAAGTGATTCGCAACGCCGTTCTCGAACAAGATTAACCACTAAGAACCTGTATATACTGATTTTTCTATAGAATTATATTTGGTTGCAAAATTCACCTCATCGGAAAATTTCTTTTTAGATACTCCGAATTCGCATTGGAGCAATATATTCAATTACAACAAAATGCATACGGCTGTGCCATTTAACAGTTTACAAATCACAAAACGACTATTTGTACACCCAAGAACAATGAAGTTAAGGGGGTTATTTACATCCACAAAAAAAGTCCGGAGTGTTTGTGACGCTGGTAGTGAAATCTCATCGCATGCTTTAGTTGATTCTTTTATCAGCTCATCAAGGTATCTTAGTTATAAACACAAAAAGAGACCGAATTTTAAGACCACAAGCAAAGGCGTTGGTTCATATGGGCCATATGTATCGGGTGGAAGCTTTAAAGCGGTCAAATCACGGGCTTTTTCAACAAAATCAGCCCCGTTATTTTTTAGTCAGCACAGATCAGATAAGCTCATATATGTTCAAAACATAAGACACTTGCTGACGACTCCACAAAATCGTTCTGCATGGTCGTCTTTCAAGGGTATATTAGCCGGATCCGAGCAACTGCCACAAGCACGAGAGCTTCCATACATTCAATACCCTATTATCACTAAAGCTCAAATGAAGAAAGTAGCTATTGATAAGTTCAAATTCGACTTTGCATATTCGTCTTTCAGTTTCCATTCCACCCGAGCAGAATCTGCTATTCACTCATTGTCTGATCTTACAGATCCAGCTCAGTTAAATAGTCTTCTTCCTCGTAGAAGACCTCATGGATCTCCTGCTGACACGTTATCTATAAAATCAGGAGATGATGCTATGCTTGTGTCGCCTACGGTGCTAGCAGTTGCAGATGGTGTAAGTGGATGGGAAAGTAAAGGTCAACACTGCTCTTCGGGGGTGTGGTCAAGATCTATGTTGGAAACTTTGAGTAGATTATTGACAGAGTATAAGATCTCACACTTTCCCCATTACTTGAAGAAACGAGATATCGACCAGATAATTGATGATTCTTATCTTCACACATCTCATTTGATGGACCTTCAAAATTTGAATGGAAGTTCCACTTTGATTTTGGGAATGTTGGCAGGTGAATCTTTGAAGATGATTAGTATTGGAGACTCTAAATTGTACGTGATAAGAGACGGCAAGATCATCAAGACTAATGAAGAACAGTTGATTTCAGAGTTGTGTCCTCAACAGATCGGTACTCAAACGTTGACGAGACTTCCATCGGAATTGGCTTGGGTTGATTCTGTCAAACTTGAAGAAGGTGATATAATTTTGGTCTGTTCCGATGGAATTTCTGATAACCTTTACGAGTGGGAGCTTCAAGATTTCTTGAATGAAGCCATCAATGTCAACCATTGGTCTTTAAAAGAAGCTGCAAACAAGCTTCTAGGGAGAGCTAAAGAAGTTGCATTTGATGATTACGCCCTTACTCCTTACAACGACAGAGTCAATGCATTACCAGAAGAAAAGTATGGTAAAAAGTCAAGCAGTGGTGGAAAGTTGGATGACATGTCTATTTGCTTGGCAAGAGTGGAGCTCAATTCTATTGAAAATATTAGTTCTCCTAAAAAGTCTAAAAAGTAACGATAACTTGAACTATCAACACTAACTAATAATCTAAGGGTGCCAGTAGGGGTTGGTTCCGGCATAATTTGTTGGAGAAGTTCCAAGAAGCGTCACTCCACCAACCTCCTTGACACTCTATTACATTTCATAATCCAAAACCTCATTTGACTGCAAAAAAAACCACAATTTCCTATTTCGAAAATACCCTCACACAAACGGCTATACAATGAGACCCCAGAAAAGTCTACACAAATACGCTGCATTGTACACAAAACCAAACCATGCAAGAGGTTTTCATAGACACAAAACCTTCACAGAATTTGTCATCCATTAAATAATGTTCTTTATATTGTAGTTAAACTACTATGTACTTATATGCGACACAACTTCAAAGTATTGTTTCAATACCAAACCAAGCATCTCTGGTAGTTCGTTGATATCTCTGACTACCACATAATACTCGAATGGGAAAGTGTCAAGGTACTTATTGACCTTCAATATGCTATTACCCACATCATCAGTTTCATATTTGACTTGAGACATGTCCAAGATAGATTCGCTAACTCCGTCAATTACAACAAACACAAGCATGATTCTGGACTCTCTGGCTCTTCTAACTAATGCCAGAACTGTTTCATGATCTTCACAAACACCATCAGAAAGGATGATTTGAAGTTGCCATAAATCATTGCTGGAGCTCAGTTTAGCGTCTTCAAATATTCCCAAAGACTTCATACAAAGAGTCTTGATGTCAGTCTTTTGTTGTTGGAAGTCGAAATACTGGAAGATCTTAGCACCGGCTTCGTTGTTAAATGGTTTATCGAAAGGATGAACAACTTTGACATCTTCACCGAATCTTACAACAGATAATCCACCACTTTCAAGTTGAGTCAAAGCCTTGGAAACTAAAGCAATAGAATGATAAGCTAACTCAGTTGACTTGCTTTCGCTCATGGATTTCGAATCATCAACAGCTATCATGATTTGGTATTGTCTCTTGGAAGGTTTGGTTCTTCTGAGCCAAATCTTATCCTTTCTGAACTCAGACGCAATGTAAGGAATGATCCTCTTCATGTTCAATCTTTTACCTGTTTTATAGTCACCTCTAAGCTTAGTAGCTAAAGTAGGCTCAAGAATAAGACGAAGTTGTTCACAAAGAGTAGAAGCCAAGTCCAGAGTAGCTAGTTCACTGTGACGATATAAGTCACGAGCCACATCCAATGACATTGGAGCATCTTCTGGAAGTTGATACTCTTCAGGTTTGAGGTGTTGATCAAATTCAGGAAGTTCGAACTCCGGATCAGCATTCACAGTTCCTGGCTCTTGTTTGATGTTAACATTACTGAATCCAGCAATCTTTGTTTCATTTTCCCCATTCATATCAGCTTCTTCATCGACTTCCATATCATTGGCATCTTCTGTACCTTCTTCCTTGACTTCTTTGGTTTCTGGTTCGGCTTCAGCTTCTGGTTGTTCTGGATCATCAATACCCATATCATCATCGATTCCTTGCATCTGTTCATCGGCAGTTCCCATAGCTTGAGTGTCTGTGTTGGTATTTTCACCATCAACATGTTCAAACTCGTCTGGTCTTTCGTTGGCTGCTTCAGCTTCTTTTTCTTCAGATGCTTGTTTGATCTCTTGATGACGACGATGGAACTCTTTAAGAGCATCTCCCAACTCTTTCATGGATTCACGAGCTTCGTCTGCTTGTTTATCCTGTTGGTCTTGATGCTGTTGTTCTTGTTCTTTTTGTTCACTAGAGGCACCTCCCGATGCACCCAAATCATCTTGTTCTTCAACAACTTGATTATCGGCACCTTCACCTTTTTCTCCAGCTTCTTGTTTGACAGCAGATTCAATGTCCACATCGTCTTGATCATCCATCTGGTCGTTTCCATCGACTCCTTCCAAAGTTTCACTGGCTTCTTGTTGTTCTTCTTGTCCATTTTCATCCTCAGGTTCATCTTTGTCGCCTAAAGCTTCGTCATCAGACACATTTTCTTGATCTCCAGTCTCATCCTCACCATCTTGCTCCATATCATCAGCTAGTTCTTGTCCTGCCTCGGCATCGTTATCTTCTACCTCTTCTTCTTCTGCTTCTTCTGAACCTTCTTCAGCATTCTCAACATCATTAGCCTCGGCTTCTTCTTCTTCTTCTCCGTCCTCAGCTTCACCTTCGTCTTTTATATCGTCTTTGTTCAAATCATCGTCCATCTCTTCTTCTCCTTCACCTTCTTCTTCATCATCATCTCCATCTAAATTCATATCTTCAGGAAGATCCAAAGCTTCTGCTTCTTCAACATGCTCATCCATCTTCTCACCATCTTGATTATTCACTTCATCTTCTTGTTCTCCGACGTCTTCTTCTTCTCCTTCATCACCTTCTTCTGGTTTATCATTCTCATCGTCCTTTTGCTTATCGTCTTCTTGTCCTTCTTGAGGTTTATCTTCTGGTTCTTTATCATCTCCTACAAGTTCATCTTCTTTCTGTCCACCTTTTTCACCTTCTTTTTCCTTATCTGACTTGGCTTCCTCGTCCCACATCTTTTCATCGACTTCATTTGGATCCAAATCATCAATATCGTCAACTTCTTCATCCATTTCTTCTTCATTTTCCTCCTCTTCATCATCATCTTGATCTGAACCGTCTTCAAGATCTCCTGCCATATCCCCTTCAACATCAACAGCATTGTCGTCCTCTTGTTCATCATCACCATTGTCTTCTTTCTCTTTGTTCTCTGTTTCAGCCGCATCTTCAAGATCCTCTTCGTCTACATCATTGGTGTTCTGACCACCTGCTCCGTCACCTAAACCAGTTCCATCCTGTAAATTGTCGTCTGACTTCTCTTCAGAAGGAGCTTCTGGTGAACAGAATCCTTTGGTAACAATGGTCAAAAGCATAGACACAAAGATATAAGCAGCATGAGAATTCTCAATGTATTGTTCTCTAATATTATCCATGATGGAAACAAGCAACTTCAAATAGTGTTGAAGAATAGGCATAAAGAAAGCCACTAAAGCAGAAACCATTTGTGAAGTCTGGTGATCATAGCTTACCATACTGATCTTTTGAAGAACAGTGTTCAAATTACTTACGAGTTTCTTGTGATGAGTTGACTTGATGTAATTCTTGAGTTTAGTTTGAACCAATTCGAACCATTTATCTTCATCTTCAGCTATCTCTTGACCTTGAATTTGTGTCACTTTCTGAACAACCACAATCACACTATTGGTCAATTGTCTCAAAAGCTGTTCGATTTCTTCAACGGCTGCTACATCATGAGAAGCTGGTGCTGACTTAACCGAGGCATTCGTAAGCCATTTCAGAACCATATCGTAAACGAAACCAACAGGACTTGTGTGTGATTTTGTCACAAGGGATCCATTAGTTGTTGTCAAAAACTCATGGAAAGATTCAATGCATCTAACAGATTCGGTGGTTGAAACTGTTGAAGATAAAGAGATGAACTTTTGAAGTTCCGACTTGATACTTTCAAGTAAATCTTCATTCATCACTTCTGTCCATGAAACACAACAGTTTCTTGCTTCTATAGCAAAATCGATAATCTTCTCCATCTGTTTAGCCAACGATTTGTAATCTTCTACACCAACACCATGATCAGCTTCTGAACCAACCAAACGGTTGTTCGAGTCGTACAATTGACTCACTTCTTTAAAAGAGTCTCTGATACGCCCCAATTCTTTGATGCTGTCACTGAGTGCAGCCAATGGTTTACGAGATATCAACAAGGAATATACAAGATTCTCAGTTGATCCTCTGGCTTTTTCAATGTCTGGCACAGGAACATCATCTGGTAATTCAGCCGATCTGATTCTTGGTAACATTTCAATGATTCTAAAGAAATGTCCATCAGAACCTTCCAATAAACTGTTGTTGAAAGAAGTACTGACACTTAACATCAAATTGCTTGTAGCTTGGGCTTTCTTGACTTCAGGCTTAGAAGTATTGTTGAGTCCAAGTCTTCTCATCTCTTTAAGAACACTACTAAGTAACTTAGCTTTCTCGTTCTTCAACGAAGCAATTTTCTTCTTGTTCTCTTCATTGAACACACTTGGAGTCTCTTGTCTAAGCTTTTCAGATTGTTCAAGAACTTCTTTAGCATACTCATATAAACTTGGAAGTTTTTCTTCGCCAATTCTCTTGATATAAGTGTCCATGTTTCTATCAACCATTGTCAAGTCTTTCAAACGATCAGGTCTTTGGTTCCAAGTAGAAACTTGAGAACTAAGTAACTTGACTTTATCAGTATCAACCACAATACCTGTGACAACAGGGAGTGTTGGTTTCAAAACAGCAACAGGTCCTTCAAGCCCTTGTTCTATCAATGAAGACACAGAAAGTGATAAAATACTCCTGTACTTTCTAACAATCTTATACAAGCTGTTGTGGGACTTTCTAGCACTCTGTTTAAGAGCATCAATATTGACATCTTTCCAACTAGCCAAAAGTATAACTTCATTAATGTCTTTCTCTAACTTCTTTCTCTCGATAGTCTTCTTCTCTTCGATCTTGACTTTGAACTGGTCATAAAATTGAATCAAATTAGAAATAGCATCAAATGTTTCACCTTGTCCTTGAATTTGGAAGATTTGGTTCTTAAAGCAGTTCAAAAGGTTGATTCTATGACTAAATTCTCCAAAAGTAGTTTGACTGAGGAACACATGCAAAGCAGAAAGAACATTAGTAAGTTTACCTTCTTCATTGTAAAGTGGAAGAATGATAGTTTCAAACAAATGGAACCACCATCTTCCCAAATGCTGTTCTAAAGCAAGATCTTCATGGTAGAACAATTGTTTCCAAGTTGATAATTCAAGTCTTCTCCAAGACACAATAAGATTGGTCAATTGATCAAAATGCTCTTTCAATGTAACCTTAGATGAAGCATATTTCTCCCATTCTGCAATAAATGTGTAGATTTGTTCAATCTTTTGAAGTTGTCTGGCAATTGGTATACTTAAAGGATAGTCAAGGAACTCGTTACACACTCTGACAATATCTCTAAGAGTAGCATGTTCTGGCCATTCAATAAGTAACTTTTCAGTAGAAGAAATGATTGCATGAATAATTCCAAGTGCTTTAGAAGTTTCCACATTCGAAGCTTCTTTATAGAAATTGAAGTTCGTTCCTGAATCTTTGGAGAATTTGGTATATGTTTGATTGAACGAAACCATAGAAACCACAATATTCGAAGACGTAATCGGTTGAGGCTTAAATGGAGGTAATTTCGAAATAAGTGTGTTACCTTCATCGACGAGTGTTGGAAGCTTCTTGTGTTCCTGAGAATCAGAACCAAACGTCTCCATGTAAGCTTTGGCCAACTGATAATAAGTTTCTTCAAAGTTTTGAGTATTCTTCACAGTAGTGTCTTCAAGAACGTCTTCGTAATCAGGGAATAAAGTCTTGAAATCTCCTTCAATATCTTCATCTGGATCATTGTACTTGTATAAGCTCTGACTTTGCATAGCTTCTTCAGACTCCTTTAACTTTCTAAGGGTCCATCTGTAGTAAACAGCTTGTAAAGCAGTAGAAATAATCTCTTGAGCAGAATGTTTGGTTTTGGTTTGACTGGTGAAAGCAGATACCTTCATCAAATATATCATAATCTGTTCACTGATTTGATTATCAACGCTTTGTTTTCTAGCATACTTGATAAAGTCTTTAATCACTTTATCGTATTGTGGAGTTCCCAATTTACTCAAATTGTTGATATCCAACAACCCAGCTTCAAAATCGGATTCTTTAGTTGAAATCAATTCGTACCCGAATTTCAATGCCAATACATATCCTTTCAAGATATCGTTCAAGTCAGCAAATTTTCTGTAGTTGGTATCTATTCTGTGAATGAACTGAGAAGAATTGTTTTGGAACATATTAATCAACTGCTGTGACTCTTCTGAAATGTCTTCAGCTGCTTTAAGTAACCTTACAAGATGACTTTGATTAATCGAAGAATCCATGAACGATTTCCACTCTTCATAAAGATTATCGAATGGTTCAGCTCTGAAAACTTTGGGTTTCAATGGTTCATTTGGTTGGTCATCTTTAATCACTTGTAAAGCATGAATATCTCCTCCGGTAGTTGCACGACTGATTTTGATCCATGAATCAATCAATTCTTGGATTTGTTGTCTATGAGAAGTTAACTTTTCATATAGAACGTGGTCTTTGATTGCTGGATCATAGGCTGAGCTTGGAAGATACGACTGTATAGCTTGACAAGCAAATACTACAAACGATACTCCCAAAGTTTTTGTACCAGGTGCAAAGGCTTCAACTGAGATATCCAAAGATTTGAGGTTCTCGGAGAGTTCATCAACAGGTTCTTGAAGCATTCCTGTCATCTCTTCTTTCCATTGAGTTAACAAGGTAGCAAATTCACTTGTCATATCTCCAACACTTCTGTAGTTCAACATGAGCTCTTTGAAGAAGACTTTCATGTCTTTCAATTTCAGTTTCACCAATCTACCTGATGTTTCATCAAATCTAGTAGATTTAAGCAAAGCTTTAACCACTAAAGAATCGTCAAATAATTCAGAGACATTAGTTTCATACTTTCCATCGTTCAAGCGTCCCATATTATCGAAAATACTTGGATATGGCTTGAATTTGGATTGGTTTACGAACTGAACAGTTGGTCTTCCTGCCAAAGTAGATAATTTGATAGTTTGAGTCAAATCTCCACTAGCTTGAGTGAACATAGACAACAAGTTGAACTCCGATTCAAACTCATTTGAATGTGCAGTGGTCAAAGACTCCAAAGACTTAATTCCGTTGCCCAAGTTCAATAACACCTCTTCAAATTGACTATCAGACATAGACCCTTCAACAAAGTCTTGATAAATGCTGATAAGTGTAGACTTAAAGGTTGAAATCTCGTTCAAAGCTTCTGGATCGATGCTTATACTATCAAATTCATCAAAAAGCTTTAGTAAGGCCTCCAATCTTGTCCAATTCTCTTCTGTATCTGGATACTTTGCTCTGAACTTTTCCCAGATCTTTTCCATGTATATACCAGTGGTAAGATCAAGAGAAGTAGAAAAGGAAGCCAAAGCACTGGCCAATTGGCCCGCCGATTCCTTGATAACCGGAAGTTTTTGGTTCTCTTCTAACCACTCATCGATTAGATCCCTGTAAACTCTGATCTGAGATTCATTCTGACTGTGAGACACCTCTAACAAATTGGATCTAATAACATCAAGATCAAACAATGTTTTGAACACGTTAGTGGCTGCAAAGAGATCTTTAGCAGCTTCTTGCATCACACTGATGTAGAAGTTGTTGATTGACTTCAAAAATCCATAGACGTTCAATCGAGGAGCATTCTTAATGGTTCTTCCTAATTCCACAGCAGCAGATCTTTCGATATAACTTAACTCAGACATATTTCCAGCCTGAGCTTTCTGTTCGATTTGGTAAAGCTTTGACTCCGAATCGATGATACTGTTGAGTGCTTGAAAGAAGTAATTAGGTTCAGAAGAAACAAGACCTTCTTTGACAGAATCAGTTCCAATAACTGACAATATGATGTTGAAAATTGCAGGGTTGATGGTTTGGTTTCCGGAAAACAATGTTCTTGCATCCTCTGGATACAATTGTTGCAAAGGATCTAAGAATTCGAGACGTTGTAAAACAGCCAATCTTTCTTCAATCTCTGAAACATAGAATAAATCAGTATCACCAAATTCGCTACAAGATTGAATAGTATCGGCCCAGTTCTTAGTACTCATGTTGAATTGCCATAATCCTGTCAAGGCCGAAGCCATAGTATAAGATTTGTCGCCAAAAAGATCATGAAGTTGACCAATAGCCAAATCCATTGAAGATCTTGTAGAAATGAATCTCAGAATAGGAGCCAACTCTTCCATGTGTTTCAAAGACTTGGTGACTTCACTATCGTCAGAACTGCCCATCCACACTTCAACACCACGATTTCTCATAGCTCTAGAAAGTTCACCATATTTAGGATCCATGGTAAGGAACAATCTGAAGTTTGCATGAGGTTTCAAGATTCTTGGTTGACCATCTTCTGAGCTACACTCATTGATTATCAAAGAACCATTAGTTTCAAGTAAGGAGTTAAGTCTATCCAAAACAGATGGACTACACAAGTTGGCATTGTCCAAAATCAACCAATGGCCATTTTCAACTGCTTGTACTAAAAGACCATCAAACCACTCGAACTTCACAACTTCATCTGACATCTTGACCAACAAAGTCTTTGCCTCTTCTAATATAGCTTGTAATTCTGGAGTAGAATGAACAGTCAAGAAAGACTTAAGGAATTCGACTACTGATGTTAAGCCGTCAGTTTCGAGACTACCATAGAACTCAGTTGCTTGTTCCATAACTGAAAAATGTAATTCACTTGACTCAAGATTATTCAAGATCAATTCTTGAAGTAAACCTTTCAACTTCGAAATAACTGCCTTGATTCCTCTGGTGATATCTACTTGTTCATATCCACCCAAGATATCCATGCTATCTACATCACTGTTCATAGCAAATTCAACCACTTTTGAACCAGTTATTTTAGCCATGAATCTTACCAATTCAGTCTTTCCAGAATTTGAACCTCCTGTAAGAATCAAAGGAAGGTTGTGATTAATGCATCTGATAGCTATCTCCATGAATTTGAAATTGGACTTCAAAGCCAATGACTTGTTGCTTTCATTATGGTGAACAAGTCTTTCTCTGTCAATAATAGAAGTACCAGCCTGTACAAAAGTCTTGTGGATCTTGAAATAATTATCTCTCTGCTTGCCAGGGCCGAAAATCAGTTCATATAGTTGTTTGGCTTTCTGTCTGTCTTCTTCAGTTCTGAATCTTTGACAAACAATCATATCAAAGTAATCAGAAGGATCAATATCCTTAGCAATAGACTTAGAGTTGTACAAGTCTAACCATCTAAGAGTATCACGAAGATTGAACTCCCAAGGACCACCAGAAGAACCAAAAGACTTCTTTATCACAACTTGTTCTTCTAACTGACTAACAAAGCTGATAATCTTAGAACTGATATCTTCAGGAATGTTTGGATATATGTGTTGAGAGATCATTCTCAAGTCTTGTTCCTTCAACACATCCACATACACTACTGTGAAACGATTCACAAACGATTTTGGTAACCCTTTTCTACCACCACCTTGATACTGTGGATTTTGAGCAGCAAAAACTGTGAATTGTGGATGACAAGTGAAAGATTTATCCAATTCTGGAATATAAGCTTCCCCACGGTGATCCAAACAAGCATTAAGACCTTCTAAAACTGATTGAGATGCAAGATTCATTTCATCTAAAAGAACCCATTCTCCTTTTTGCATAGCTCTGAGGAACGGAGCATCTCTCCACACAAACTCACCAGTGTTTCCACCTTCAGCTGGAGTATCTGATCCAAATAAGTCGACCAAATCTGTTTGTTCAGATAAGTTGATTCTGATCAAATTGTTCCCAGTAGCTTTAGCAATTGCAGACACCAAACTAGTCTTACCAACTCCAGGACTACCTTCCAATAAGATTGGTTTGTGTACTTGCATAGCACGAATCACTCTCATAGCATTGGCAGAAGTGGTTGGTGCATGTAATAAGAAATCATCAATTGGGTCAGCTTTAGCTCTAACAATGGAGAAAGATCCTGCTGTAAGATGTTGTTCAGACAATGAAATATCAAAGTCACTGGTATAATACGGAACTAAGTCTTCTCCTACCAAAGAAGAAAGCTCTTCTACACAACGAAGTTTCTGTTGCACCAATTTCTGTTCATTTTCAGCCAAATATGCTGTGTTATTCGTCCCTAAAGCATCAATGAATACCATGGCTGCACCATGGAGTAATGCAATCTTGGGAGGGACCGAACTTGAATTGATGAATGAAACCCATGCAAGTATGTCTCTCAAAGAAATGACACCAGAAGTGACACCTCCATAAGTCTGTCCGTAATATTCAGAAAACTTGACAATAACTTCAGTCAAAGTCTTTTCTTGTAATTTGGTGTTAACAATTTGTCTGACATCATTGAAATCATCCATAGAAGGAACCCAAATCTCTGTGAATCTGTTTCTTAAAGCTGGTGACAACTCTTTTTTACCATAATCACCACCTGGATTCATAGTAGCAAGAAACTGGAACCTTTCTTGTGCAACAATTAATGAATTATCAATTCCATCGTTATCTACACCTTTTTCAGCTAATAACAAACTTCTTTCTGGTTCAAGAACTGAGTTCAATCTTTCAAGAACAGAATCGTCTGCTAAAGAAATTTCATCCAATAAGAACAATTCACCTTTCTTCATAGCATGGATCAAAGGACCATCGTTCCATTCAAATAAGATCTTACTATTGACAATATCTTGACGAATAGAACCAACAAGCTCTTTGTCCATACCTGAAACATCAGATGCGTTGAACTTTTTGATCAATTCCTCTAACTTGGCATCTTCTAACGAGATATCCATTCCAAGATCATGAAGAACAGTCACTAAATTGTTGAATAATCTGCTCCTGATTTCAAATCTGTTACGAACAGGTCTTTGAGCACCTAGAATATCACTGGTTTCGGTGTTCTGGTGGGCATTGACAGTGATCAATTGTTGACCCAAAAATTGGCCAATCACTTGACATACGGTAGTTTTACCACATCCAGTCTCTCCCACAAGTAACAATGGTTCTTTGTACTTGATTGAAGTAGAAACTAAAACGGCCAATCTTCTCATGGCTTTGGTCCACACAATAGAAGACTCGATGTCCATTAAAGCTTTCTGTTCTAGCTTCTCATAGTACAGATCCATATCCAATTTGACTCTCATGACCTTTTCAATGGTTTTCTTCACAACCACCTTTTCGTCTTCCTTTCTGACTCTTTCAGCTAACAACATGTACCCATTTGCAGCCAATTCTTCGTATCCTACAGCATCTCTAAATGCCCAACGGAACAAATCTCTAAGAGTAGCAAATGAGTTCTTCTGTTCAAATAACCTGGTTGATTGTCTCTGGATAGAAAGCTGCTTGTACACTTCAACAATTCGTTTACAATAACTGGGTGCTATCTGACATCTTTCTTTCAAAATGATTTCCAACTCATCTTGAGGAATATCATCGAAATGCAATTCCAAGAATCTGTTTCTGAAAGCACGAGATAACATCTTTCTACCACCGTAAACACCAGGAGGATTTTGAGTTGCAAACAACATGAAATCACGATGAGGATGAACCACTTCTTGAGTCTCAGGAATGAACAACTCTCTATTATCATCCAACAATCTGTTCAAAGCTTCCAAGATATCAGTTGGTGCAAGATTCAATTCATCCAATACAATCCAGTACCCGTTTCTTATAGCTTCAACCAAAATACCTTCTTTGAAAGTCAACTTACCGGTTGAATCAGAAACATAGGTTCCTAAATACTCTTGTAAATCGGTGTGTTCATGATTATTGATTCTGACAAACTTGTGTCCAGTAATACTGGCCAAATAATGAATCATAGAAGTCTTACCAGCAGATGTAGGACCTTGGATCAAAACAGGGAATCTTCTGCCAGCAGTAGCCCTGACTAAATTCAACATATTCTTCTCCACGAAGGGAGTTATGATATAATTTGGCTGTGGCACAATTGGTAAAGGTCCTTGTTTCATCCAGTAGTGCCTGAATTGTACATACCCATTTCCGGGGTTTGGAGGTGCTTGACTCATAACTGACTTCATATTCTTAAGTTTGGCTATAGTATACTTTTCAATCAATGGTTTGAGTAACTTCTCGGATTTGAGGTCCAATAATGTAAGGAAAGACATACAGAAACCTTCATATAATGATCTTCTAAGACCATAGATTCCAATGATATCAACAACATAGATCAATGTTCTAGTAAGAGTTCTGATACTGAAATGTGGTTTTTGGTTTGCTCCATCCACGATCTTGTTGGAATCAGATAAGGCTTTGGCTTCAAGGTATAAATTAGCAATATCATGATCAATTAGTTCATCACCAACTGTGAATCTACTAATGTACTTATTGATAATAGCCAATAAATCATTGAAGTCTCTATCAGGAGAATGTACATAGATTTCACTGAACCTTGATCTAATACTAAGTGGTAAATCTTTCTTACCCACATCTGTAGAAGGATTCATACATCCAAAGATTCTGAACAGTGGATGAGCAACGATAGGGTCAATATCACCTTTTTCACTCAATAAAATAGATCTTTGGCCTGCTTCTGCCAACAAATCTGCAATGCTTTCAAGAGTATCAGAAGAAGCCAAGTTGATTTCATCTAATAATAACCAATCACCATTTCTGATAGCATTGACCAAAGAACCTTCAACAAAGTTGAATACGAAACTGTTGTCCAATGAAGAAGACTGGAATTCAAATTCTGCAACCTTAGCTTCAAATTCAACCCATTTGTCCAACAACACCTTTCTTTCATGAGATTGTAACTTTCTCTTCTTGTTACTGGACTCTTCTTGATCATTGTCCAATTTTTCAGCCAATAATTCTTTAGACATCTTAATGGCTTCCCTCCAAAGCTTGATAACGTTCTTCCATTGGTTCCTGTTGAATACTTTGGACAAGATCATAGAGAACTTCTCGTTCTTCTTTCTGGAGAAAGTCGTAATGAACAAGTTTTCAAACACCTCTTGTAATGGAATGGCAATGATCTTGGTGTTCACAGGCTTATATCCACCTAACAAATCACCAGACTCTGTTTGTTGAGACACATTGATCACAGTAAGTTTCTTGTTCATGAGTTTGGCAATCTGTTGAACGACTGTGGTTTTACCAGTACCAGTTTCACCCACCAATAAAACAGGTTCAACCATTTCTAAAGATACACAAATCTGTTCCATGAGTCTTAAGGAATGATTAGTTGTAGCGAAAGAAGTGACATTACTGGACTTTGTGACCATGATATCTGGTTCTTTAGATAACATTGCTCTTCCCACAGTCAAAGTGTTCTCATCATTCATCAACATAGGAACATGTTTCGTCATGAACAAGTTAATTCTTGAGGCTGGTACTTCTAAGCATTCTCCAATGACATTGGTCAATGGCACCAAAGCATCATGTTCGGTTATGGCACTTCCAAAACAGTCAATGGCTTCTTGGAAGAAACTATCGTACACTGAAGATTCGAGTAATTGTTCAGTTGAAGTATTGGTGTTCAAAAGAATTCTGTTACATCTAGAGCAGAATTTCACCAAGTCTCTTAACGAAATGATTCTTGGATGGGAACCTTTGTTCAAGGAGATAAATGCAGTGGTGGAATAAATAGTTAAGATCTCGTTGAAACATCTGATAAATGTCTTGATTAAGTTCTTCAATAATGGGAACTTTTTAGTTAAAATTTGAACCAAATCGTATTCGTTTGGAGTTTCTACTTCAATAGTCTTCCACAAACGTAATCCAATAAGATCAGGAACATCTCCTGCGGTTCTTATAGTGGAAATGATTTGGAAATTGTTATGTGCTTTTATCACTTCTCCTCTGGAAGGGATGATTAATTGTCTTTTCTCTAACAATGTCAATAAAATCGACAATACTTCGGTTGGTGCCTTGTCTATATCTTCGATTAAAACCCATTTCCCTTGTTTAACAGCTGTGGTAAGAACACCAGATCTCCATTTAAAGGTTCCAGGTTTTTCACCTGAAGAATAGGTTCCAAGTAATAATTTAGCGTCTGTTTGTTCACCCAAATGGATCTTGACAATTGAGTCTTGGTATTGCATAAGTTTAGACAATTGGTTAAAAAGGAAAGTCTTACCAGACCCAGCTTGTCCAAAAAGAAGCGTAGGAGTATTATTTTGGATATTAATGGCAAGATTTCGAAGAACACGAACAGAACTGTCAGTTGAAACAAAGGATTCGATTCCTAATTCAGTTTCTTCTCCTTTCTGATGCTTGAACGTAGTTAAATTGGGAACCAATACTCCATAAATGGAAGTCACAAGAATTGAAAGTTGAGTCTGATCAATGGCCACAATCATCTTTGTACTTGTTGTTTCTGGCTTTTCGGTCTGTAACTTCACAAAATTGGCCACTCTCTTGGCTTCCACCAAGTTTAAGTATCTATAGTCTATTTTTTCACCATCATACTCACTGGTCAAATTATCCATATCCACATAATTAGCCAACATCTTATCAGTAGTTTCCTCTGAACTCTCCATGTAAAGCCCAAGTAATTGTACAGCAAGAAACTTCACCACATTGTACTCTTGGTGTTCTATAATCAAAATTTTATGCAACAGTTTTGGATTAACGAATTTCTGGAACTTGAAAAGATCATCACTGAGTAATCTATAATAGGCCAAAAGCACCAATTCTAACTCCTTAGAACTCAACCCACCAGAACTAAGCATCTTCTCTAATCCATCAAACGGATTATGTTTCTCCAAGTAGTATTCCACCATGTTCATGGACTCTGGTGACACTTGCACCAATTTCGATAATGCGTAAATGATAATAGATCCATGCAATTTAAAATCAACCAAGTTGAAAGCCTGTTTATAAGAAGCATCAAGCAGCGGGTTTTCAACCCATCTACCAATCAAGTCCAAGAATATGACTTTAAATGAATGAAGAACCGGTAAGGTCTCTTTTAATGCAAAGAAAGATAACTGAGACAAATTCTCACTTATAGACACATTGGTATCGAACGAAAAGCTTTTATGGATCTTTTTCTTCGAGTATGCTTTCTGGAACTGCTCATAAAGAGCCCCAGCTTCCTGTAAGTTCACAACTACTTGATTAGACATTGTTACACTGGAGTAATATGCTTAAATCAAGGCCTTTAAACTGAAAAAAAAAGTCGCGATGAGCTTCAAAAGAGTGTATAGAGATCAAAAAGATAAAATCCCATGAACTGTCAATTTTCCAGACAATTGGACCAGTTTTTGGCGTCGGATGCTTCCTTCACTGTCGTGCACCAATCATGTTCAGCAGATTCATTAAAAAAGTCGTTGGTGATTTTGGATTCTTCGTTTAATCCTCCACATTTTGGCCATTTGGAGCTCATTCTCAGGTCAATAACCAGTGATTCTCATGTGGTGCTTCTTGTTTCGGTTAAAAATGCCGATAAGAAACCTGTTCCCGCCGCTTTCGATGAGAGATTGGATATGATGTATCGATTTGGTGAATACTTGGCGGCTGAAACTGGTGTTACTTACTCTATTTGTGTGTCTAAATCACCTAGATTTATAGATAAATCGGCAGAGATAGAGGGTGTTTTCGATGGAGATATGACATACTTGCTTGGATTCGATACGTTGATTCGGGTGTTGGATCCGAAATACTACGACCAAATAGATGTGGAATTAGACTCTTTCATGGTCAATAATAGTTTTGTGTGTCTTACTAGAGATAAAGAAATCCACCATCAACTTCAGTATCTTGAAGATTTGAAACAGGGCAAGTTGAACTTACCGCTGCATTGGCACAGAAAGATCACTTTGGTGACAAATGAAAAGGACAATGCTGTAATAAGTTCGTCTGATATAAGAAATAAGGTGAAAAATGGAACTTCAATTGAACATTTGACTACCCCTGGAATTATCACATATATTGCACAGAAACACCTTTACAGTTAAGTGTCTTCACCACTAACTTCTTAGCTTCAAAGCTATATAACTCATTAATCTCATCACAAAGACGATTACCACGATGATTCCAACCCATAACCCTATATCAGGGCTATCATACCCCAAGGAAGTAAGTACTGCTTTACCTTGGATTTGACATTGGTCTTGGAGAGCACTGGTATACATACACTGGCAATCACCGCTACAGTCGTAAACAGTGTTTTCAAACTGGTTGAACATCATACCTTGGAAAACATATCTTTGGTAATCGATCCAGTAGAAAGTATAATACCAGAACACGTTCAATACTTTCTGAGACACAAGGAACCCTCCCACTGACATCCAGAGACCATTAGCAAATGCTGTTAACGCTAAAGCTACAACAAAAACTGGGAAAACCGTAGACACTAATACTGTCATTGACTCAGCAGCTACCAAATCCAAAAACAACCACATAACATATCTCCAAAAACCCGTTCCTGTCTGGTCAAATCTCACTAAGAAGAATGTCACTACACTGAATAAGATAGTAGTGACAAACAAGAATGGGATGGAGATGAGGAAATTGGATAATACAAATGCTGCTGGTCCGTACAATCCATTCAATTTTTCTCTCTTATAAGAGTATAAGTCCTCGATATATGCAGGGATATATGCCACTGACATAAAGGACATGAAAGCACCAGAGAAGAAAATGGCATTTATGTATGGTTGAATGTAATCCTGGTGATTTTTCAATCTTAACCAAACAGTTCCCATCATAAAAGCCAATCCCATGTACATGAAGATTCTGACATAATAAGCTAAGAAATCTCTTCTAGCTTTGATGAATGATCTCTGCAATAAGATGATTGTTTGTTGACATGGTCTGCAGCTTTTGAAACAAGGTGCAACTACAGTTTCTTCTTCTGCTTGTATCATTGGTGAAAAAGGAGACTTTTGCTCGAGTGTAATCCACTTTTCATGCAAAGTATTAACCAATTGTGGATCAGAGTTCTGGAAGTCTGTATTGATCAAATCCAAAATGAACTCACAAACACTTTGATCAGGATCAAATTCCACAAGACACCTTTCAAAATGTTCTTTTACTTTCGTTACTTCGCCAGAATAAACAGGTTTTCCATTGGTGATGAAAGCCACTTTATCAAACAAATTAAACGTACTCCCAGAAGGTTGATGGATAGATGCAATAACAATGATATTCTCAGCTTGTGCTATGTTTTTTATGGTTGAAACAACTTCAAATGATGCTTTGGAGTCAAGTCCACTGGTGGGTTCGTCTAAGAACAAGATCTTCGGCATAGTTATCAACTCACATGCTATACTTAACCGTCTTTTCTGACCTCCAGACAATCCCTTTTTCAAAGGGGTTCCCACTATAACGTTACGTTGGTTCATAAGTCCCAATCCTTCCAACAAGTACTCGACTCTCTCCTTTCTATAGGCAGAGTTTCTGATCCCACATAATTTCCCTGCAAAATCAATAGTCTCATACACAGTCAAAGAACCGATCAAATGGTCTTCTTGCTCCACATAACGAGACACTTTTTGCAACTTATCTGCTCCTATTGGCAGTCCACAATACATGGTTTCTCCAGTGCTTTGTAAACCATCAGTTTGCCTTCTTTTACTTAGATGGTTCAATAAGGTGGTTTTTCCACTCCCTGAAGGACCCATTAACGCAAACAACTGCCCTGCTTTTACATCTCCACTCACTCCATCAAGAAGAACTTTGTCTTTGACGGTGACACTGACGTTTTGCCATTCAAAAGACGACATTTCGTTCAAGTCTGTTTAGTATTTTGCAGCCAAATCGCTGCATTTATATACTGAAACGGTTGTTTCGGTCACGTGATCATGTGACTCACGGTGACATCTATGTGAATATTCCTATTGAAAACGAAGGGTGTCTGCAACAGAGGCAAATCGTTGCGGAATGGAATGGAAGTTTCTAAGATACTTGTATTAGAATATTTCTAAGGCAATAACAACGGAAGCTAACAACTTTTTCAAGTATGGTAAAAGTTGGTGTTCACCAGAAGTGAAGGTGTTGGATCCAAAACCTGAAGAGTTTCTGGGTCTAGCAACTCCTGAACCATAAGTGTTGGCAGAACATTCGAGTTTGCCACCTCTTATGGCTGTGCTAAGTTCTTTTTTCAATAATGAAGCACAGTCAAAGTTTTGGTAATCAGACTCGATTTTAGCCGATCCTTTAACCAATTTCAAACTAGGGAACGACATCTTTTCAAAAGGACCAACAAGTTCGATACCACCGTCGATTTTTGTCAAGTTGTTCAAGAAATCCAAACTTGCAAGGTTGGTATTATTGATGACCATAAGACCACCGTTAATCTCTGTCAAACTGTCCAAGTTCAACAGTTGCAAAAATGGGTTCTTCAAGATGGATAGAGTGCCTCCGATTCTGGTCAAGAGAGGGAGATTCAAAGAATCAAAGTTGTTTTCAATGATACTAACACTCTCTTTGATCTCACTCAAATTATCTAAACTCACAAAACTAGCATCATTAATGCTAACGTTTGTGACAGTGGTCAAGTAAGGCAAACTAACTTTCAAGTTCTGAGCGTTGGAAACGACGTGTAATTTTCCTTCAATGACTTCGACATTAGAATTCAATGTTTCAAGGAACCGATTATTGTTAATATCCAAATTCTTCAATTTTTGGGTACGAAGACCAGAAAATCCTGTAAGTGATGTATCACTTATGACAATACTTTCAACATCCGAGATCTCATTATTGAACTTTACACTGGATAAAATGGGGATAACTCTCCAATCCAATTCTTTCACAGAAACCAAACTGGGGAACGAAATCAACGCCAAAGATGTCAATTTTTGCATTTCAAATCTACCACCAATAGATTCGAGATTCGGAGCTTCTAACCTGACTAATTCTGGGGATTCTTTGATGATTAAATCACCAGTAATCTCTTTTAATGACCCCAACATAACAAGAGGTTGCATCAAGTTTTCAATTTGTAAGTTTCCTTTGATAATTTCACAATACTTGATAGATTCCAATCCGTTCAAGTCGGAAATGGAACCTGTCAATTCACATTCTTGGGTCTTTGCAAAGACAAAGGCTAACAAATAATAAATAAAGAACATGGTAGTTTGTGGCTGCAAAAATTTTACAAAAGAGGAAAAAATAAGGTTTGGAAAATGTTGGACAACTCGAAAGTGCAGGAGATGGAACACAGTTTAACTATTTGATCTGTTGACTGTTTGATCTGTTGATTATTTGATCTGTTGGCTGTGGTATCTATTGAGTATTTGATCTATTGACTATTCGATCTATTGAGTATTTGATCTATTGACTATTTGATCTACGAAGAGTAACTGTGGTTTGAAAAGGTGAACGCTATTGAAGCTGTAATAATTGTGATATTTAAAGTATACATGGCATCTAGATTCAACAAAGGCAGGAGATGAAGGAGACCCCAACACAAGTAGTCAGATGAAAAGACTGATAATCGGCGTCTGAAAGTCAATACATTTACAATTTCACCCCTCTTCCCTCCTCCTTCTCTCCCTACAACTCATCCTTTTCAACACCAGCAATGTCGACCAACTCGGTGTCAAACACCAAAGCAGCATTAGGTGGAATAACACCCCCTGCACCTCTAGCACCATATCCCAATTCCGGAGGAATAGTCAAGGTTCTCTTTTCACCAGGGCACATACCAAGAATCCCTTGGTCCCAGCCCTTAATGACTTGTCCAACACCCAATTTGAAAGTGATAGGTTGACCTCTGTTGTAAGAAGCATCGAAAACAGTTCCATCTTCCAATTTACCTTCATAATGGACAGATATCATATCTCCAGCCTGTGCTTTTCTAGAGCACTCCACAGGGTGAGTCACGTCTTAAGAGTTAGTTTGGGTGGGTCACAAAGCCTAATTGAATGATTACATACCGATTTGGAGTTCAGAAGCCAAAGCAACGGGCAACAAAACTGATAATATATAAGTTAACTTCATGATTGATAAAATGAAAAATTGAGACATTTCAATTTCATTGGTGATTATGTAATATTTCTTCTTCAAACTCACCTTCTCTTAGATTGTCGTCATATTTGCTACTTCCTTTACTTCTATTATACATACTATAAAAACCCTAATCCACAAATACTTGAAATAAAATAGCAAAAGGTAAAGGAAGACAAAAACCCCAAATTACACCTTTTATAAGTAACTAATTTACAAAATAACGATCTCTTTCCAAATCATCGATTGTCGCTTCGATAACCTCATCATCGTCATCATCCTCAACTAATTCAATGGTAGCATATTTAACCATATCCCAGCGATTCCAAAAACATTGTAAGTCTTGGTAATCATCGCTATCAACCAAATCTTGCAAGTAGTACTTGGCTCTGAGTAATCTATCTTTGAGTCTCTGATATTGGTTGGTGGATTTACTGGAATTGGATCTGCTTCTGCAGTTGTATTGTTGAGTTCTTAATGCTTTATGATGGTTCAAATAGTTATCGGAAATATCAGTCAAATCTGTTGAATTGACAGAATAATTATCAATAATTTCACTTCTGGTATCGTCATCATCTTCATCTTCTTCATCATCATCCTTGTGTGGGATGGCACTACTATTAACATCTCTAGCTTTGCCAAACCCATAATTATAATTGACGTGATTGTCATATAATTTGTTATGTACACTGGTGTTGTTAGCAACTTCGTTTTCTTTGTTGTCATCGCTGTAGAACACTTCATCTTCAATGCAAGAGGTGGCATCACAGTATCTGGCCCATGCTTCATCAATGGCTCCAACCAAGTACTCAAAGCACCTGGCACGTGAAACCTTGTCTGATTTGGGGACTTCAACCAACTTGAACTCATAATCATGTTTCTGTTGATTGCTACCGGATTGTGATTGTTGGCCAGTAGATTTGTTGGTATTGTTCAAGAAGACTTGATCAGCATCATTTTCGCGATCTTCATCTTCATCATCACTGTATTTAGAAATCAATTTAGATAATTCCAAATTTGGAGTTAATGAGAATGAGATTCTAGAACTAGCTCTTCTTTTAGCCTTGATCTGATCAAGCTTATAGCACAACTGTTCATCGTCTGAGTTTTCATCATCATCTGAACTTGTAGCTACCCCATTAGTCAGACCAGCTTTGGATTGACCAGGGAACTTGTAACCACCTAAGCAAATCCTCTTGGAAGGTTCTGAGTCGATCGAAGAACAACTTCTCTTGATCGACTTATTGAATGCTTGTGAACACAAAGCCATTGTAAGGAGTTATATAAATCGTGCCGTAACCAAAAGTATATCTGACGAAATTAAAAAACCCTCACAAAAAGAAACTTGCGTGTACCAGCACAGAAAAATATCCCTTACGGTTCTTCAGCCAATAGGAGGGCGAGAAACCAAAAAAAACAGGAATTTTTTTGTAAAGTTCGACAGTGGCAACGGGTTGACACTAGCTTGGTTTTCTTATTTAAACTGAAGCAAACCAATCAAGGAGTCCAGTATTAACTAAGCTGATATTCCAGGTAGGATATATATCTACTTTTCCAGTGGTTTCTTCCTTGAAAAGTCGAATAAGTTCCTCTTTAAATTTCTTTGAAGGAGGAATTTAAGGAAAGAAAAGGATTCTTAAAAAAAAATGACCAGGAAGAGAATTATTTAAATAAAAATGATGGACGCACAAATTACGTGTGCTGCCCAAGTCTTTCTTCTCGGGATTGCGACATTTGTATGGGGCAGTGCTCGTAACCGAGAACCTAATAGAAATTGGATCTCGTCTAGAGCCCCAGCGGGCACTATTAGTGGGCACCATTAACCACTCTGGCTGTGTTTGCACAAACGCGTAACATTTACAAACACACTGCTAAGTGCACATAGAGTACAGATCGAATTCACATCGACTTTTCGCATCTCGATTCGTCTTCAAATCTGACGCACTGATGCTGCAAAATCGATACATCGTTTTTCGCAGCTATGGTTTCTACTGGTCGTCTTTGTACTCGATTAAATAGTGAGTTTAGTGAATTGGTGTACCTGTTGAACGTCACAAGTGCACGTAACAGCAGCGTTGAGTCTCTGGTCGTTTTTCCCGGCGATTTATTGAAAGTATGTGTGGTTTTGTGTGTTTGTTTCAACACTAACAAATAGATCCATTTAGATGTAAGTGTTAATACGTATGATTTGATAAGCACCGATAACTCTTTGACTGAAGAGTTATGTGCGGCTTTGGCGTCAAGTGTGCTTTGGAAATCTTTGGGATACAAAGTCCAAACGTATTTATCAGAGGGAGAGATAATGCTCGTGTTAGAATGTGAAGGTTTAAGAGCCATTGTAGAAGATATTGGCGCTGATAATGTATCGATCTTCAACAGTGTACATCTTAGCTTTAAACATGTGACATACTCGTCTCGGTTGCAATTGCAAAGTTTTGTTCAACTGTTGAATTATGCTATAGCCTCATTGGTCCTACACTTAGAAACCCCATTTCCGTTGGTGTTTTCTGTTCATTCACGAAAAATCTTTTGCTTGAACTACAGGTACCTCAAGGAGTACACTGCCTTGTTGCCAGAGCTCGGATCTGGGTTAGAAGACATTGTTCTTGGACAGGTTCTGAACATTGAAAAAAGATGTGCTCTTCAGTTCAATACTATTGCAATGCTCCAAAAACACAAAGAGGGTCGCTATCGTGTCCGTGATGGTAACTTGGGTGAAGATATCGTCAATAATGAAGAGGCAATTGGTAGATCCATGTGGTGTTTGAAACTCATTGATAGTGAGTTCTCACTATAATTAGTTTTTTTCGTTTGTCACAGCCCCACGACATCCTGACAGATTCTAACATCGAACAAACGGTTGCCGGAACAGTTGTCTGTGCGACAGGCTAGACGCCAATCTCACCATGCAAGTCTAGAAAAGGAGACCAAATGTCGTGTATCAAATTGGTGTTTGCCTTATCCAATTGTATTATGGCATTATACAGGAGACGACTTTTATTAACAATACAGAGGGGGAAATGCCATTTTTTCTGCAAGGAACTTCTGCCAGGTTCTAACACAGATTCTCGTCTATTACCAAGGCAACGGTCTCATGTGACCATTTGGAAGGTTTCGTGTCAATACGCTAGGCTTTTGGTATTGAACAGTTGCTGCTATCAAGAGGAGAAGCGACCCCTTCCACCATTCAAAGCAAGTCAATAGTTTTTCATCCTAAAGGGGTTATCAGATGAAAATGGAAATAAAGAGTTTGATTAGAAAGGGTGAAAAAAATAATTGTTGTTATTGTAATAAAACCTTGTCTATCAGAACTGAAAAAAATAGGAGTAAACTGGACAAGTGTTCATTTTTCGCCTCTGCTAACTGGACATGTGCCCTCCATGGTTGCAAAACTTGCTGCAAAACTTACTGCAAACCTTACTGCAAAACTTACTGCAAAGCTTACTGCATAAGTTATTGTAATTGTTTGGCAAATTCTTCGGCAATAGTAAGAATTGTAAAATCATTCAAGTGTTTCTGGTTATTGTCCCCCAGATATCCCATCAACTCATTTCCAATGTAATTTAACCCTCCCATCATACCAAATATCCGGTACCGATTGGGTATCACATTCATGACTCTACTAACAATTCCTCCCGAATTGTTTTGTGGGATGTCGTCTTCTGCTTGGTCGTTATATTCGTCATTATCATCGATGTTGTGCTTTTTGAAATTGCGGTCTACATTATTCAAAAATTTGATCAAATAGTTCAACATTCGGTTGAAATTGTGGTTATTGAACACCAACATTTGATTGGCCATGAACTTGTAGTAAACTTTTTTGGTGATCGGAATAGAATATTTGATTAACAAAAAGTTTATCTTAACAATAAGAATCACCAAGATTTCGAATTTCTCGAAGTTGTTCAAGTTATTCACCACATCTTCATTGTTCATTTCATTCCCAAGCTTCTCATATATTTTAAGCTTGGTTTCATCATCAATGGTCTCAATTAATTTATTGATCTCATAATCACTTAAACTATGCATTGGTTCTTCTTCATTGATGGTCCTGTCGAGTTTGTACACATCAGTCAAGTCTAGTGAAGAATGCAGCACATAATCGAGATTCTTATGGATTAAATCATTGAATTTCCTGTTCTGTTCCGTCAAGTACCGATTTACTGCATCATTCAGGTCATCTTCACACTGGATATTGGTCGAACTACCACCAACTACTGTTTGCAATGAAGAACATACATCACTGTCATCGTCTGCTTGTCGATTCTGGAGCAAGGTGCTGTGAATTCGCTCCCTCAAAGTCATATTCCTCACAGACCATTCGCTTTCCATATCCACATCATACATTTGGGACAGATCAAACCCTTCTTGTAACTGCCCTTCAAACATCTTGGCCTCGAGGTCCTCCTCAAAGTTCTTGTTCAACAACCTCCTAATCATCAACATTGTCCCTTATATTATATTACCCCAAAGAATTAACGGCTTCCACTTGGCTGCGCGATGCATTTATGCGGCAGGAGCATGCCATGTGAAATTTACATTGCCTTTTTCGCAGCAATTTAATGTAGGGTTTTGACTTGAGTCAAGCGATAAGATTGAAATTGAACTTAGATATAACTTTCTGACATGATAAACTACTTGTTGAAATCGATACTTTCAAAGTATTTCAAATTAGAGTACACTTTTACAGTGGAAGATCCTTATCACGATAGAATTCCTATCAATAATCAAAAGACCAAGTTCAAGAAGATACCCAAGAAATTGCCAGATAATTTGACTGCTAATGACGAACGGATTTTAAACAAGTTCAAATCAAGAGCTTACAGGTATGATATGCTTTTCAGTTTCATGAGTGTTCCCTTTGGTACTGCTTCTATATTCCAGTTTATTCCTGTGGCTGGTACTATCTATACCACCTACAATTCGCTTGTGTTATTGTTCATGCTTACAAAGTTATCCAACGGATTTCCTGTGGACTTGTACATCTATTGCATAATCAATGTGGTTATTGACTTGCTTCTTGGGATAATTCCCATCGTGGGTGATTTGATCAATATAGGGTTTAAGGCTAACTCGCGAAACTATAGTATAGTCAAACTGCACTTATTTGTTATAAGCGACTACAATAACGGGTTGATATCCAAGGACGACATCCGCAGCAACTGGTTCAATAACAGGTTCAATTGGTTCAAAGAAAATCAGTCCATAATGGTGGACCTTTCTATCCCAAAGTACAAGGAATTGACATCCAAAAGCACTTCCAGCACCTACCACAACTCCGAACCAGTTCAAGCCAGACTGGTAAGTAGTTCCATCACCTTGACCTGAGCACGACCCTGTATCTAAAACTATGTTGCCAATACACCAGCAAATCTCAGCCTCTTCTGATGATCAAGTCATCTCGTATTTATGCACTATGCACACCTGATCTCAAACTCGATTTCAGAAAAAATATCAAACACTTAAATGTCTGAGGAAGATCTGAAACCACCGTCAGATGTTCTTTCTGAGTTGCCTGAACATCAAAAAGTCTCCCACGAGAATCTAACTGTTCCAGAGAATGATACCGACGGAGTTTCCGCCGACTTTTCGTCTCAATCGATCGATTCTACTCGTGCTATCTCAGAAGTTCCAAACGAAGACTTAGATATTGAAACCAGTGCTCCTTTGCCTACTGAACAAGAGCTTAGACCCGATTTGCTTAGGTTCATGACCGCTTGTCAACAGGGGAATCTACATGTCGTGAAAGAACTAATCGAGAATAAAACTGTCGATGCCAATGATACTTTTACAGATGGTGTCACGGGACTTCATTGGGCTTCGATTAATAATCGATTGGACCTTGTGAAGTACTTATTAGAGAACCCTGTGAGTAAGTCTGAAATTGATACGTTCGGAGGAGAAATTAATGCTACGCCACTTCATTGGGCTTGTAGAAATGGTCTCGTGTACATGGTAGACTACTTGGTGAGTCAAGGAGCTGATCCTACACTTAGAGACTCTCAAAGCTACAATGGTTTACATCTTAGTGTTCACAGTAGTAATATCATGTTGGTGATATATATGCTATACAAATTCTGTGGTTCTAATCCTTCAAGTAGTAAGGTGATGTACGTGGATGAGCCAGATGATTGCAATAGAACCTGTTTGCATTGGGCATCTTATCAGGGAGATATCTTATCGGTACAAGCATTGCTAAAGTTTGGAGCTGATATCTCAAAGACTGATAACACCTTGTTCACACCTTTGCATTGGGCTTTCATGAGAGCTCATAAGCCTCTACTTAAATTACTCGTGGAGAATGGTGCTGATATATTCCTGAAAACGGAACTGAACAAGGACTCATTCGATGTATCCAAAGATATGGATTGTTACAAGATGTGGTGTACTGTTTTGAATGAGGCCAATAGATTCGAAAAGAACGGATGGGTTCCTAAGCTGCCTATTCTCAATGAAAATGTAAGCAAGATTATCACTTTCCTTGTGCCGTACGTGGTCTTGCCATTGGTGTTCTACATGAACGATTTTTCCACTGGATATGTGATTCCAAAGTTGTTCTTGACTGTGGTTTCATTGGTGCCTGTTGGGTTGATAGTGAGAAACTTCATAATAGCGAACTATGTGCCTGATAAGGCAGCTGTCAAATCGCCCTTGATGTCTGGTATTTTCTCAGGTACATTCTTCTGGGTTGTGGTAGTGTCTGTTATTGACATTTTCCCCAAGACTGTATTCAAAAGCTTTTCATTATTCATTCAGAATTTCTTCTTCTTGGGGCTTATTGTCGTCATCGCTTATTGTTTTTTCAAAGCAATGACTTTGAATCCTGGTGTGGTCCCTGTCCCAACAGATCAAACAAAGATTGCAGGTCAAGTAGATGATTTGATCTTGCATGGAACATTTACCCCAGAGAATTTCTGTGTTCATTCGCTTGTAAGAAAGCCCTTGAGAAGTAAGTATAGTTATTACAGGAAGAGGTTAATTGCCAGATTTGATCATTACTGCCCATGGGTGTACAACGATATTGGGGTCAGGAATCATAAAGCGTTCATGGCGTTTACATATTCCTTGAACTTGGCTATCTTTGTGTTCAGCAGCTTAGTGTTGGCTTATTTCAAATATAGCAAAGTCTCCAGTAAGGGAAGAGATTACGATACTGATAGTGATGATGAAGGAGATGGATTCTGTCTGATTATCTCCGGATCTTTATGTAAAGGTCTTGAGAATCACAATTTCATGTTCAATCTTCTTATATGGTCATGGGCCCAAAATGTATGGGTCACCTTACTTTCAATCACCCAGACGTTCCAAATCTTAAAAGGCTTGACCAGTTACGAGTTCTCCAAGATCATGGAACCATCCAGAAGTGGGCAAGGATCTAATCCCTGCTTCAAGTTATTGGGTATTGACCAATTCATTTCTACAGCCAAAATCAGCATATTGTCTTTAATGAGAAGAGACACAGCACATCTTCAGATCAATGAGTTTGAAATCCCAAGCGATTATGGAATGAAGCAGAATTGGCTTGACTTCTGGGTCCTTGGCGAACTCACTTGGAGAAACGTCTTTTTGCTTCCTATAGAAGGAGAAAACAACCTCAACGGGCAACCTGTGGATTACTACACCCTTTATGAATATCCTGCTAAAAGAGCTGTGGATATCGTTTAAGCATTAGTACCTCAGAAAAGAAAGGATCACATAAATGTCCAATGGCATTAGTCATAATTATTCGATGGCATTAATCATGTATGACACAATATATTCAATCAAGCGGTGAACATCATCTGGCGGCTATACAACCAGCAGTTTCACCAAGGCAAACAATTTGCCCAGAGATCATCCACACAGTAACTGCTAGACTTTGTGCTGGTCAACCTGCAATAACTCGGTTACGTTTACTTCCTCCCCTCATACGATCCATTTTGTGCCAACTATCATATTTATACCCCACACCTAAGCACTGAACCAAACTGTGCCCGAGGCTTCAAGTTGGCTTAGAAGAGCTGCAAAATTCTTTCATTTGGGCGAGAGTCATTGGCAACCAAAGTTACCCAAAAAGACCAAACAGACTCCGTTCACTTGAGTGGAACTCATTCAATTTCTGGCAGCTACTTTCGCTTTACAGTGTATAGTAAGGCATTTTGAAGCTCATAAACACTTCTAATCTATCAAAAGGGCTACCTACTTCGTAAGACGATAGGTGGCTCCGGATATCTCCATCTTCCATAAATACTTACCAGAGTATAATTTCAATGGATTTGGTAAGACATGAGGATCAATAGCTGATGGTTATTTTTTGCACTACTTGGAGTTCAATATGATTGGTAAAATACAAGTGGTTTGAGCCCATGAAGTAAAAACCACACAGACTGATCATTGAAAAGCATGAAGTGGCCACAAATGACTCACTGTTTCCATTGAAACCCATATATTGAGTCCATTTTTCCATGTTCTTTGAACCTTCACATTGGAAAAAAGTGAGCCAGAAAAAGCTGCAAAAAGCTGCAAAAATCTCATTTGTGTAAACTAAATTGTGAAACCTTTTCTTCCTTTACAGAAAATATGGAAGGTATTCAATTTGTTACTGATGTCAGTAATTTGACAGCAAACGTCCCTCGACTTCAGATGCTTGTGTTTACACTTATGAATCTCTGTGTTTTCGCCGAAAGTGGCCAAGTTCACATGTTACCAAACTTGTTGAGGTCGGGCTTTCCCCCATCAGGTCAGTATACTGTGGAACAATTTGTTGCGTTACAACAAGAAAGAATTGAGAAATTTGCCCAGTACTACAATGTCGAAGGTTCTAGGAACCTCCGCACGGCTGTCTTGCAAAAACTAGGTGTACCTGTTGCACTATTGATAAATCTTTCCCAACTCAAAACTATTATTTTTAATTGTGAACATGCCCGTGCTGGACAAGAGTATCAATGGCCCGTGAATGATGACATGCAGAGGCCAAGCTTCACTTTCAGACCAAATTTCGATGGAAACAACAATGTTTCTGTGTCACACTTCACGGATGCTCAATTGGCAAGTGTAGTTGACTTCTACGGTTTTTGGGCCGGTGACAACACCCCTTCACGGGATGATATGATAAAATCACTTGGAGTCTTCTTATACGTGCCTCCACCGGGGATGTTTCATTTGTTCACTGGAATGAGATTAATGTTCGAAAATACCTACAGAAGAGCCATGGATCCATCAGGTGCAGAAAATGCGGTCAGCAAATTGGCAGCTCTGATCAAGAAACTCAGTGACGAATTTGCTGTGTTCAAATCAGAGCTTCGGGAAGGTTTGTCACGGATTGAGACAAGGCTTACAGCTGTGGAGACAAGGCTTACAGGTGTGGAAACAAGGCGTGGGAGATGATGATCGGTACCAAAAATACTTCAAGGCAATGGAATTAGGCAGTATTCGTCAAACGAATACCATTGCAGGTTCGCGAAATGACCCAACTATCTCTTGGTTTCATGTACCTGGGTTACCTGAAAATATCCCCACAACAAGATCGGCGTTGGAAGGGGCAGATGGGACTATGATCGGAACCATCTACCATGCTTACTTTCCAAATGGTAGTATTCGGAATGCTGGTCTCCAGAGTAAGGCCATATTCGATTACTTGCAGATTGCCCATTCTTGAAAGGCCGCATCATGTTACATAAATCTACATGAGTGCATTTTGCTCTGGTTGCAAAATTCAAATTGGGCAATTCTCTAAAGGAATCTCCCCCGGTATAACTAATCGATAATTTCCCGCTTTTGACAATCATCTTCTCCTAACCTCTTCTCTCCATACTCTCTTGTAATTTTCGAATTCTAGCTTGGCATCATCGGTGAGGGTTACTTCGATGGGTTTGGCAACGCTATTATCTCTATCGAAGCCTTTTATCTTCTCATATATGCTTTTCTCATTCTGGTAGAGAGCTAGCTGACCAATCCTAATTTCATCCAACGCTTTCTTGACAATCACACTTTCTCTGACCTGCTTCTGTGGTAGTGAGATATGCTTTGGATCGGTCTGAAGGACTGTTGAGTGGTAATCTGGTTAGTAGATCGAATCAAACCCATCTTCCGAAAAGTCGACGGACAGATTCATACCGTCTTGAATCTTCATAAAAGCATCAAAGTATTCCTTCGGTTCTGCAATCTTCAAGGAGTCAATGTACTCTTGTATTACCAACTCCGACATGTCTCCATAAACCTGCAGTATGTGCTCCTTATAACCTTTTGGGCCTTTTTTGAAAATCAACGCCATGAGGGCAAGAAAAGCTGTCCTGGGCAGAGAGTGTGATGGATGGGGCTCGTAGGTTTCGTTGGCTTCTGTTATGAAATACTGAAATTCTAAGCCTCCGGAATTTCTCCCAGTAATTTGAATGAAAATGTAATACTTACCATCAGAAAGAATCCCGAAAAGACACTTGGCCATAATCACGTAAGAAAGCAATTCACCTATAATTTCCGACTTTATGTCTTCCGAATTTATTCCCAACTTCAACATTTCTCCTGTTCGTAGGAACTGAACTTGTTGGTGCAACGAAGGGTTCTTGGTCACACCTACACATATATTACCAAAATCTTTAGCACTGAGTACTGGAATGTCAGGACGAAGGGTCAAATATGTATCTTCACCGGCCATTTTGTACGGTAAATATATGACAGAAGATTGTTCGAGGTACCCGAAACCTAGTTGAGCACATACATCAAGAAGTGGGTAAATGAACCACCACTTTAAAGCATCTGTGCAGACATATTTAGGCACCTCATTCACGCAGTCGAAAGTACTAGAAGCATGATAGATCATTTTTGAAAGTACAGCCGAAATGTTCGCATTCATCTTTGCTTTTGTAGTCTCATCAAGGTTAGCATTGAGTAAATCAATAAACTGAGACCAACCATTTTGAATGGTCATTTCTCCTAAATTACCGCCATTAGTCACAGTGAATTCCTTTATAAGAGCCAAATGGAACTTTCTTTGTGATCCTGTTGACTTTGTATTCCATCCTTGCTTTTTTACGATATAATAATTGCATGGGAAGTTTTTAACTATGTTGATCCACAAATCAGTCTCATCTAAGTTGTGATGACCTCTACGAATGGCTGCTGCTAGCCGTTGACAATCTTCAACCCTGAAAGACTCTATGATACTCATGTCCAAGACTTTGTCGATATCTGGAATCGTTCGAATATCGTTGTCTTTTTTCCATTCTTCTGACATGCTACACCTCAACTGGTTGCAAAACTTGGAATAGTTCGCAAATATATATGGCTGATTTAATCCTGCATAACTGTGCATAATCCTGCATAATATTATGATTGGCGACCCTGCTCCTAAGACGTGAATTCTTTCAGGTGTTGAAGAAATACAAAATGATGTGTCCCATTTCTTCAATGATTTATGTTCTTGTACCCTTGAGGTAGACAGATAAAGATCGAGTCTGGATACGTATTCCTGAGGGACCGTGGATTATTAGGGTTTTGAAATGTATCAGTGAAATGGATTAGTGACATGGATTAGTGAAATGGATTAGTAAATTATGGATTATATATAAATTTAGCCAATGTCTTACTGATTGGCTTGGGTCTGTTCTCTTTAAAGTCGTCAGTCAACGTTTCAGACTTTAGGTGGTCATTGAACCTTTCAGGCTGTAGGTCGTCTGATTTGAGATCAATAGACGTTTCAGATGATGTGAATGACATATCTGGCCATGAATTGGTTTCTTTTTTGTGCACAGATTTCTTGAAGGTATCTGGGAGTTCGAACTTCTTTGATGAATTCGGATTAAACAGGAAATTGTCCCAAAGAAGCTTTTTCACCTTGGTTTGGTCACTCAACGATGCTGTAGCCTTGACTGGGCTTTTGACCGGAGATTCTTCAATGTCCTCATCTTGTTCCAAGTCAAATTCGTCAAGTTTTTTAAACGATTCAGAAGAAATAGTCCCATCTACATCTTTTGTGGTTTTCAAACTATCGTTTGAATCAAAATCTTCATCGTTATCTGTCAAACTTTCAAGAATATTCCTTGTGTCTACAGCTTGGGACATTTTATGTGCAAATGGAGATGAAGGCTCTGTGATATCAGAATCACCCGTTATATCATCACTCACGAGAGTTCTTGGTGTTTGAAGTGTGGCACTTGGTGGTGTTTTAAAGAACTTGCTTACTTTACCGCTGAGTTTCGGTGTTTCTTTCGGCATTTCCGTGAACTTCTTAGTTCGCTTATGCAAGGGGGAAAGTTTGGGATCTGAGATATCTGGAGGACCGAGTGGTTTCTTAGCCAGGATCTCAAGCGTTTCAGTTGATTTAGTGATTACTTCTTCTTGTGCTGCCACTGTAATAGCCGACATCAGTTTAGTCTCCACCTGTTTGATTTCCATCAGTTTTGCTTCCACAGTTGTAACTTCTGGTTTTGTCACTTTCTTTACAGAAAAGAAGCTATCGATG
The DNA here is from genome assembly GCA_030571835.1 of Yamadazyma dushanensis. Lineage (NCBI taxonomy): Eukaryota > Fungi > Ascomycota > Pichiomycetes > Serinales > Debaryomycetaceae > Yamadazyma > Yamadazyma dushanensis. The sequence goes on along the minus strand of JAJLYZ010000002.1, from coordinate 854,559 downwards.
GACCCTTTCATCTTAGGTTTCAGACGAAGCTTGAAGGTCTTCAGTTTCGAGGTGGACCCTTGAGTAACTGATTTACTATTTAAAAATGCTAGATTCTGTTCTCTCGACACAAGAAATTCATGAGTGTTAGGGTGTAATTTTCCATTACAAATCCCTTGATGAGTCTTGGGTTCCAATGTCAATCCACAACAACTCTCAACGTACTCCATATCAAAACCAAAATCCTCCGGATAATTGTTCAATGTCAGTAATAATTGAGACCGAGGATCAAAGACCTTTTGGAACTGAAATGCCAAATCAGCTTTTGTGAGTTCATCTTCAAACTCTTCAGGCAATTTCTTACCCTCTGCCCTCAATGCCATCAAGACCCTGTCTCTATTATTGTACTTTTTAATCAAATTAAATGCAGTTTTTAACCCAACCCCTGGCACCCCTTTTGTATAATCACAACCAGATAACATGGCCAATAACCGAACTTGTTGAGGATTAAAGTCCACAAATCCTGGCAAAGATGTCAATTGGCCAAAATCATCACTGCATATTTCAATGCACTCACCAAAATCATTCAATTTGGTAATCAATTTTTTGCATCCAAAAACAAGAAGATCAGAATCTTCAGATATTATCCCATCCACCAATCCCGATTTCTCAAGGTATACCATCTGGGGATCAGCTTCATAAGGTGCCACAACATATTTAACGCTATTTCTATCTAATTCAACCATTATAGATTTGGCCATAGGAGATGTCACAGCCGCCGCTTTCATGAATTCTTTCCATGCCAACAGTTTCTTCCCCAGTGCCACAAGCTCATTGGCTTTTTTCTGTGCTTCTTCTCGTTTTAAACGTCTTTCGTCAGCCGTACCTCGTTTGGTAGGAAGACTAGCCCCATCAAAAACCATATATGGTTCCACCCCAAAGTGTCTAAGCATGTCCACCTTCTTCATTACCGACAGTATGTACTTCTGAGTGGGTATATCTTGACAGAGTTCTTGTGCACACGAAACTGTGGCCTTGTGAAGCCATCCATAAGTGTCTACTGCCAATGTTTTCCCCTTGAAAGTGAGAAGACTCGTAGGTTTCTGGATCTCTTTTAGCTGTGGGAGCAACCCAGTAACACCCATTGATTCAAGAACAAGTCACAGATCTACTTCACCGATAGTACTAAAGAATCAGTTGAAAAGAAGAAGATACTGCTTATATTGTGTACGCGCTATTTTAGCGCGACTTTTACTTTTTTATCGCGACTGTGCCGCGACGCGGTGTGTCCTTCCCCACTGTTCGCGCCATAGACCATTTCTATATGAGTGGTAGGTAAGGCATTGTGTATGGTAATGCATTGTGAATGTCAGACACTTCTGATCTGGTTGGGAAAAGTGCCAAGTTTGCAAGACGATGGGTGGCTGGGTTTTTCTTTTATCCTTAAGTGCTTGCCAGAAAATATGGGTCTGCTCAGTTAAAAACTAGTGGCTGCAAAAATAATGTTGAATTATCCTCACTAGTTTAACCCATCGAGAATTCCTTGCTTTGAAAATCATCGTCCAGTAAGGCAGTCCAGAAATTGATCACGCGGTCAAACAAGTTGCTGTAGATGGGGGTTCATTCTGAGGAAGACTCGAAATATCCAGATTGAGGATGCTTTTGTTGTCACCTTGGCTTTGGTATTGAATAATGAACCTCTTTTGATGGTCGCTCCGTCTAAATTACAGCCATTGGACAAATAGAGCTCGTCTAAAAGATACAGGAACGTGCTACTCTCCGACCGTCTATTAGTAGTTACGGGGACTGTTGCAATATAATAACTGCATGGGAAGGTTTCACTGCTAAATCAGTCATGTTCAAACCATACTGAAACCACGGTGTAGCCCTAGTCGTCGCAACCTGCACCTTGACGAATCTATGATATCCATGTTCAAGACTTTTCAATACTTAAATCGTCCAGATATCGTTGTCTCCTTACCCCCTGACATGCTATACATCGACTTGTTGCAAAAATTTGAAATCATTCGCGAATAGAGTACACTTGAGTACACACATACAGTACTCTTAGAATCTGCTTAACGAAACTCAATATGCGAACTCGCACTTACCAGTTACTTCATCAAATTTTCAAATTCGTTTGGACCACAGAATGAATACATGGCCAGAACAGAATCATTTAAGTGATTTGGTTACTTAACAGCAAAATTCGGGCGTATCCAAAAAGTCTATGTTCGAATTTACCAAACTTCGAAAGATTAGAAGAACAAGTTCAGTTTTAGGCTATGGGGCATTCCTGGTTTCTAATATGAACCACATTCGAAATTTACGGTATGTGAATCTCCAAAATAATCCCGTTACAAATCCGAGCTTTTCTAGTAAACTTCATTTGAATCGGGTAACACTGGTCAAACTTGGTCTAAAAAGCCGCAGAGGATGTTACGTTCTAACACAAGTCTCTCTTTCTCCTCTTAGCCACCTTCCACCTGTTAAGCACCTTGCACCTCTTAACCACCTTGCACCTCTTAACCACCTTGCACCTCTTAACCACCTTGCACCTCTTAACCACCTTGCACCTCTTTGTAGTCCAATCAATGGAAATACCCATTAGTAATCCGAGCGTGTACGTGCAAATTCCCTTTTTGGGAACCTGCCATGATTTGGTCTTCGCTTCTGTATAAATATCGACGATCTTCCCCTTACAGATCATCCGTTAATCATACTATAATATGCACGAGACCAAATCCACCGTTAAAATCGAAGCTTTAGGCGACACCAAATTGTTCAATCCTATAAAAATTGGAGCTAACGAACTAAGCCACCGGGTAGTGTTCTGTCCTTCTACCAGAAACAGGGCTTTGGACAACCATGTCCCATCAGATTTGATGGTCAAATACTACGACGACAGAACCAAGACCCCTGGAACTTTGGTCATTGCTGAAGCTACACATATCTCTCCTAGAGGAGGTTTGTATAGAAACACCCCAGGTATCTGGAACCAAGAACAAGTTGACGGATGGAAAAAAGTGGTTGATGCAGTCCATAAGAATGGAAGTTACATCTCGCTTCAAATCTGGTGCACTGGTAGAGCTGCAGACCCAGAATACATGAAGGAATGGGGTTTGAATGCCGTAAGTGCTTCTGCTAGATACATTGATGAAGCTTCTGAACAAGCCTACAAAAAAGCAGGAAATGTCGTGAGAGAACTTACGGTTGAAGAAATCCAAGACTTTGTTCACAAAGATTGGGTCAATGCCGCTAAAAACGCCGATGCTGCAGGTTTTGATTACATTGAAATCCACGGTGCTCATGGGTACTTGCTTGACCAGTTTTTAGAGTGCAGTTCCAATGGAAGAACTGATCAATACGGTGGTTCGATTGAGAATAGAGCCAGATTCACTTTGGAAGTGGTTGACGAGGTGATGAAACATGTTGATCCAAGAAAAGTGGCTCTTAGAATCTCTCCTTGGATGGATTTCCAGGGTATTAAAGGTGTGGATGAAGATATCCACCCATACGCTACTTTTGGGTACTTGGTGAACGAGTTGCAACGTCGTGCTAAAGCTGGTAAAGAATTGGGTTATTTATCTATAGTTGAACCAAGATTCTCAGCTGCTGTGGCTTTTGGACCTGAACTTGTCAGTAAGAGCAAAGAGTCCAACCAGTTCATTCTTGATATTTGGAAAGGAAAGCTTCTCAGAGCTGGTAACTATGCTTATGATGTTCCTAGCTTTGAAGATGTCAAGAAGGACGTTGCTGACGATAGGACTCTTATTGGGTTCTCTCGTTATTACATTTCCAACCCAGACTTGCCAGAGAGGATCAGAAATGGTCATCCTTTGATTCCGTACGATAGACTGTCGTTCTACCTGACCAAGCTTAACTACGGTTATAACACTTTCCCAATGTACGGGGAAGAGATTGAGTATGACGAAGAGAAAGAAAGAAACACTTTGAGTCAGCCAATTCAATAGAGTATAGAATAGAATAGAATAGAGATATAATAGAATACAGATAGAATAGGGATAGAACACACATCCAGTATCATTTGAACAGAGAATAGACAGAGTTCACACAGTGAATTCATACAGTCAAGTTATATTCCATATATTCAAGCAAATGACATCACTTGAATGAACATATAGAAACAATGCTTGCACATCGCCTCTATAACTTGTGGCCGACACACAACCTAGGCTATAGTCACATAAAATCTTTCAATTTTATTGTAACTTGTCAGACAGCCACTTGTACCCACCCTAAACCAAGCCTCCCGAAAGAGTATGAGGTAAAGGGTCAAGATCATCGCTCCTTTAACAGTCTTGGAAAACCAAAACCGATAACTAAAGGCAAAATCAATAGATGACTGGACCACAGAGGATCACAGACAAGCTAAATAATTCTCACTTTGAGGGTACAAGGGTATCTCACTCATCAACCAAGTTGGATTCAGTGGCTCTTTTGAAGAGTCAAAGAGAGACGTGACCTATAGAAATGATCCTATGAAGTACGTCGACAGAGAAAAGAAAAAAATCAGAGAGGGAGGGAATCTACTGCCCTTTTTATAGTTAAAAAGGTCGTGTGCCACACGAGATGCCCTCGAAAAAAGTCATCGGTAAAAACACGCTCCCATTACAACCATTTAGTTTGTGCGGGTAAGTGAGTGACTGTTTTGGGACAAAGACAAATACCCTAACTAGCTTACAAAAAGTACGGGCATGTTTAAAAGTACAAATGGGTACTTTAACGACATTGAATGTCCTAATATTTCTCGCTTTCTGACATGCGACATTGTCAATTGCATCTACAAGCATCCTGATGGAGGATTGAAACGGACACTAGAAGAAGATGCTGAAGTTGAGGTTAAGAGACAAGCTACTCTCAAAAGAACAGAGCAGGAAGTGGAATCAGTTCCACGGGATGTTGAAGTAATGAAGGAAGAGCTGGTGGAGGAAAAGGAGTCAAAAGAGACTGATATACCTGTGATTCTTCCGAAACCAGTGGAATTGAAAATCCCAAGATCAGAGAGAATCGTCAATATCAAAGAATTGAAGACGTTGTTTGGTGAATCACTGACGCCTAACAAAGATGCTATTGCTAAAGAGTCAATATTGGCGTCTGAGGCCGAATCAATTGAACAGTATAATGCATTGATTAATCGTGCTTTGAATAAAGAAGAACTCAAGGACCCAGAGTTTATTCTTCCCATACACATCCCCGTACCACCAGCTACTATCCAGATCAGGAAGCAGAATATCATGCTGTTGCTAAGTGTTATGCAACAAATGCACCCGAATCTTTCTACTCCCAAACTCAAGGCTATAGAAGCAGAGCACAAGATAGCCCTCGTGACTTCAAAGCATACGTACCAGCAAAGTGTTCGGAAAAAGATATACGAATTGAAAAATCCAGCTAAATTTCAGGCCAAGAAGAAGGAATTCACCGATGATGATCTTTTTGAAGGACTCTCTACCTTAATTATATCACAAGATATTCTTGTCAAGTTTGGGTACATAATGGAGACCCCACAACCTATTGAGCCTAACCAGACAAGAACATGTAGACGGTGTGGACACGAATTCAAGTTGGAAGACCACTTATTACCTATCCATTGTGAGTATCATTCGGGGAAGGTTTCGAAGAGGAAAAATAGAGTCAGAGTCTATGATTGTTGTGGAGCAGAAGTGGGAGATAACGAAACTGAAGGTTGTACCTCGTTCAACCACCATGTATTCTATTGGGATAACCCAGGAGAGATGCAGGCATTTCTCCCTTTCAAAAAGACTAACGAAATCTACAAGCCCAATCCAAACGCATTCAAAGCATTAGGAGTTGATTGTGAAATGGGGTTCACTACTAAAGGATTTGAATTGCTCAGAATAACAGCTGTGGACTTCTTCACGGGAGAAGAGGTATTGGATGTTCTTGTCAAGCCAATTGGTGAAGTTATCGACTTGAATAGTCGATGGTCTGGTATCTATGAAATCAAAGAAGATGCACTTACTTTCGACGAACTGATCAAGTTGGTTGGTGAAATCATGGACCCAAGCACTATTCTTATTGGTCATGGGTTGGAGAACGATATGAATGCCATGAGATTAATCCACCACAGAGTGGTGGACACTGCCATCTTGTATCCAAAGTTCCAAACATCCCCAAAGTACAGGTTTCCGTTGAAATACCTCACATTTAAATATCTTGGAAAAACCATTCAAACGGGTGAACATGATAGTGGTGAAGATGCATTGGCAGCTATTGATATAGTTAAGTACTTTATAAAAGAATGAATGAGAAAGCTATGATCAGTGAATTTTGCAAAGAAAAACATTAAAGTTGAAAACAATTCCACTTAGACACTCGAAGAGAGTTAGACAAGCCAAGACACCAACCAACCACATATCTCCACCAGTTCTTTAAGTCTGTGCCCCAATCCAATGAATTTCTGCAGGTTGCAAAAATTTAACCAGACACGACCTTTTTGCAGTCGTGGTCCTATCCCCACAAAATATAACGCAACAACTGATTCATTTATTTTCTAATAAGTTATACATCACATTTAGTATCTAACATAACAATGGGTTACAATGTCGTTATTTTAGTTGGCGGAGAATCCACAGGTACAAGATTCAGACCTTTATCCATCAATTCTCCCAAAACGTTGTTTCCTTTAGCTGGAAAGCCTTTAATTACTCATATTATTGAAGCGTTAATGGATCAATTATCCTCAGAAATTGACCACATAAATCTTCTTGGTTTCTTCAAAGATACATCTGTGTTTGAGAACTATGCGTTGGAAATGTCCAATCGGTATCCAGACGTTGGGTTTAAGTATTTTTCTGAACATCAAAGTAAAGGTACGGCTGGGGGATTATATTATTTCAGGGATGAAATCTTCAGACCACAATCTGATGGGTTGATATTCATCCACGGAGATGTGATTTGTGACTATCCCTTCAAGAAGTTGCATGATTTCCATGTGGAAAATAATTCAGATACAACTATATTAGGAGTCAATCCATTGCTCATCACCGAGTATTTGAAGAAGTATTTGAATGTAAAAGCCGATGATAGTGATCCTTTAGATAAGAGTAGCATCATTAGTAATTTCGGTACCATCATTGCTCAACACAATTCGCCATTGGTGGAGCATTATGTAGAGAAGCCTAGTGATGAGTTTTCCGTTCAATTCGGGAAGATATACGATGTGTTGATCAGCGGAGGGATCTATTTCTTCAAAAGCACATCGATAAAGATGCTTTTAGATATGGCAAGATCAAGCGATACTGTTTCTTCTAAGCTTGATAATATTTCCTTGGAACTTGATATCTTGAGAAACTTACCTCAGTTCAGAGACACCAGATTCTTGGTGTTCAAGTCCAATGAGTTCTGGTACCACTTGAAGACCCCCTTATCAGCAGTTTTGGCCAACAGCTTCTTCTTGTCTTTGGAGGGTTTGTCAGTATTGTCTCCTGTTGAATACAGTGGATGTAGCATTGGACCCAATGTCACTATTGGCCGCAATGTCCACATTGGCAAAGGAGTCAGAATCAGGAATGCTATTGTAGGTGACAATGTTAGTATTGGAAGTAACAGTTTAATTGTCAATGCAATTATCTCCAATGGGGCAATAGTGGGAGACTGGTGTAGAATTGAAGGTTCTATCACCAATTCAACACTCTGCAAAGATGTCGTTCACTCCCACTCAGATGGTTACATAAAGCACATCAATAGTGTCGTGGTATTATGCGAACAAACAAGCGTTTTAGAAGATAAGTTTGTGTTCAACTCTATTGTGTTGCCTCATAAAGAGTTGAAATTTGATACGAAATACGAAATTGTCATGTAACCATTAAACAATAAAAACTCATGGTTCCCTTAAAAGTTTGTACCTAGCTGAGCTGTACTCTGCAATAGACCGTTTGCAAGTAGAAGTTCTACCTTGTCGGCACACAAAAGTGCCATTGATAGGAATATCGATTTTGGAGGTTGTTGCATGAGTACCATCGAACTCAATATCAAATCGCTTGAACCCGCAAACATCTGGTATTTTGATCACTTTCTGTAGCTGCACCTGCAAGTCCAACTCATTTAGTTTGATTTGGGCCACTTGTTGGTAATCTACCAAGCACTCTAGATTATAATCCAACGCACTGAAATTATTAAATTGAATACCTGACAGTTGATACTTTTTTTCAATTTTGTCAATGATCTTCTTCTCCAAGTCCTTCATGATTGGTTCTTCAACATGATGCACAAATGCTTCAATCCCCACCGAAGGACTTAACACGGCTTGGTACCGTATATTGCCATTTCCTCTGCACTCAGAAGCTTCATACTCTTTTTCCAATAACCCAAAAGCTTTTGCAAAAAAAGTTATCTCTGTTCCTTTTAAGCACTCTAGCTCATGTTCACCGTCTCCCAAGTACAATTTGGCATGGTTATATCGTGGTAGTTGGTACCTTTCCTCAAAAGCTGATTGGAGTTGGTGGTAGATTATGGTCTTGTCATATGCGGCAAGTGTAACCGTCAACAAAGGTACTTCCTGAGAATACCAAGGAATCAACGCCAACACATTCGAAACAATTGCCAATATACCCAATAAGATAATTTGCAGCATTTTGTGGTTGCAAAAAAGCGGCTTTCAATTAAAACGCGATTCTGCAATCATTTTAAATGCGTTTCGCGTCTGTTATATAATCGTAAACGCATCTTCGTGAATTTATCATCGAAACTGTTTCGTTCTTTTTGGATATGGCAACAACAGAGAGGAAGCCAATGACTCCAATTCAAAAGAAAACGAGCAATACCCCATCTAGTGGGTCTGCGAAGATGAAGCAACTGAGTTTGATGTCGTTTTTCAAGCCAATGACTAAAAAGCCCTCAATAAGTTCTTCGCCTGTTGCTAGTAACAAAACAAAAGAAGACGAAAGTGACAAGGAAAATGATGATATTATGGATACAAGTGTGACAGACACGCCTTTGACATCTGATATGGATGTGGTTGGTGAAAAGAAAGACGGTTTACCACAATCGTCGCCAATTAAACAGAAGAGTGAAAGAATGGAGAAGAAAGATATGGTTACAGAGAAGAGAGACGTGAAGGTTACAGAAAAGAGAGAAGACGATAAGGAAGTTGAGGAGGCGCCAGAAAAGGCATTCAAAGTGTCTGATTCAGGAAGGGCGGTTAAAAGAGTCAATTATGTGGAATCAGATGAAGAGGACGATGACATTTCAACTGGTAAGCGTAGGAGAATAGTTGAAAGCAGTGATGAAGACGATGATGAAGACGACTTTAAACCTGCAAGTGATGCGGAGGATGATGACATGAGTGATTTTGTTGTGGAAGATGACGTTTCTGAGGAAGAAGGTGAACCTGAGCCTGAAGCAATGTCTGACGATGAAATAGTTGATACTAAGCCAAAATCTAAAAAGTCAAAGAAGGCTGCAGTGGAAGTCGTCAAACCAAGTCAAACATCAAAACCAAAGACTCTCACCACATCTGCTTCTAAATTCAAGGCAAATTCTGAATTGGTCGATAGTTCTATTGCTCCACCTCCTGTCAGTTTGATGAAGAAAAAAGCTTCTTCTTTTGCTAAAGAGAATGAAGAAAGGTATCAATGGCTAGTCAACATCAAAGATGCTGAGAAGAGATCGGTGGACGACCCAGAATATGATCCTAGAACTTTATATATCCCACAATCTGCATGGACCAAATTTACTGCTTTTGAAAAGCAGTATTGGGAAATCAAAAGTAAGATGTGGGACACAGTGGTGTTCTTCAAGAAGGGGAAATTTTATGAATTGTATGAAAATGATGCCATTATTGCCAATACCAAGTTCGATTTGAAAATTGCTGGTGGTGGTAGAGCTAACATGAAGTTGGCAGGAATCCCGGAAATGTCATTTGATTATTGGGCAAAAGAGTTTGTTAGCAATGGTTATAAAGTCGCCAGAGTGGACCAGAAAGAAACAATGTTGGCAAAGAAAATGAGAGACGGTAATTCCAAAGAAGAGAAGATCATTGAAAGAAAGTTGACAGGAGTTTTAACTGGTGGTACATTGACAGATTTGAATATGATCACAGACGATATGGCTACTTATTGTTTGAGTATCAAGGAAGAAAATGTTGATGAACAAACTAAAAAGTTTGGAGTAGTGTTTGTGGATACTGCAACTTCTGAGATGAACTTTATCGAACTTGTAGACGATAAGGACTGTAACAAATTAGAGACTTTGATAACTCAAATTAGACCAAGAGAAGTTATCTGTGAAAAGAACAATTTGAGTCCTTTGACTAGCAAGATCTTGAAGTACAATAATAACAATCAAATCTGGAATACTCTCTCTCCTGAAGAGTTTTGGGACTATGACACTACCGTCGACAAACTTGTCAGAAGCAAATACTATACAGCAGAGGACTTGGATGATTTCACAAACTATCCAAGTCTTTTGTTGGAGTACAAAGATAAAAGTGAATTGACATTCAATGCTTTTGGTGGATTATTGTTCTACTTAAAAACTTTGATGTTAGATGAAAGTATTATGACCTTGAAGAACTTCAAGAAGTATGACATCAACAAGGGATCCTCCTCTCATTTGATCTTGGACGGTATTACTTTGAACAATTTGGAGATCTTGAACAACAACTACGATGGTTCAGACAAGGGAACATTATTTAAACTCATCAATAAAGCTATCACACCTTTCGGTAAAAGAACATTGAAGAACTGGGTTTTGAATCCTTTGTTAAATGTGGCTGACATAAGTGAAAGGTACAAGTCAATTGAGTTTCTTATGAACGATGGTGTCGATTTCAGACAAATCGTCGAAGGTGGATTGAATGGGTTGCCTGATTTGGAAAGACTCCTTGCTAGAGTTCATGGAGGTACATTGAGATTCAAGGATTTCTTGAAAGTTGTAGAGGGGTTTGAGAGGATTGCTAAGCTTGTTTCCAACCTACAGGACTTTACTTCTACTGAGATGGGCTCCCTTTATAAATTCGTGAACGACTTTCCAGAGAATTTGAATGCTTTAACTGATGAATGGGAAGATGCTTTCAACAGAACAGAAGCGTTAAATGACGTGGTTGTACCAAGTAAAGGTGTTGACGAAGCTTTTGATGAATCAGTTGCCTCAATGAAGGTTTTAGAAGACCAATTGCACGAATATTTGCAACAGTATAAAAAGACATACAAATCCCATGAGATCTGTTATAAGGATTCTGGTAAAGAGATTTATTTGATCGAGTTGCCAAACAAGATCAAAAATATTCCTAAAGATTGGCACACTATGGGATCCACATCTAAGGTCAAGCGTTATTGGTCACCCGAAGTCAAGAAAGTGGTGGAAACTCTTATGGAAAAGAAAGAGACTCATAAAATGGTTTGTGATAACTTAAAAGCTAACATGTTCAAGAAGTTTGATTCCAATTACGATACATGGCTCAAGGTGATTGATACCCTAGGTAAAATTGATTGTTTGATTGCATTGACTAGAGCTTCTGAGTTGATTGGGTATCCTTCTTGTAAACCTAAGTTTGTGGAGTCATCTGACGGGTTCATTGATTTTAAAGAGCTTAGAAACCCAGTGTACCAAGGAACAAAAGAGTTCATACCAAATGATGTCACATTGGGAGGTGGAGAAGCGAAATTTGGTTTATTGACAGGAGCCAATGCTGCTGGTAAGTCTACAATCATGAGGACTACAGCTTTGGCAGTTATTTTGAGTCAAATTGGATGCTTCTTGCCGGCCAGTGAAGCTACTTTGACGCCTGTGGATAGAATCATGACGAGATTGGGTGCCAATGACAACATTCTTCAAGGGAAGTCCACTTTTTTTGTGGAATTATCAGAAACCAAAAAGATCCTCAACAACGCAACTCCCAAGTCCTTAGTTATTTTGGATGAATTGGGAAGAGGAGGATCTTCGTCTGATGGATATGCCATTGCAGAAGCTGTTCTTCACCATTTGTCCACACACATCAATTCTCTCGGATTCTTTGCTACTCATTTTGGTAGCCTTGGATTATCGTTTGAGAACCACCCTCAAATAAGACCTATAAGAATGGGGATAATTGTGGAACCAAACTCCAGAAACATCACATTCTTGTACAAGTTAGAGGAAGGAGCAGCGTCTGGATCTTTTGGTATGAACGTGGCTTCTATGTGTGGTATAGCTAATGAGATTGTTGAAAATGCAGAAATAGCTGCAAAAACGTATGAGAAAACATCCAATTTGAAGAAGCTTAAAGAATTCAACGACATAAGTTTGGGGCTCCAAAGTGACTTCAGCTGGGTTTACAAGTACTCAGAATCCAACAATTCTGACACTCTTAAGTTCAATAAAGAGATGGGACTCATTAATATCTTCAACATGATCCAAGAGTAAATGTCGCAAGAACCGAACCATGTCGCATTACGACATTACATAGCGGCAAAGATGACTCCCGAAACAAAAAACATCAGGTAAACTTTATACTGTTGAATTTGTAGTATCATAAAAATGGCTAGTTTATTAGGATTATTGGGTACCAAAGCACCTTACCACTTATTCATTTACTCAATTGCATTTGGTGGTTCAGCTTTCTACTCGTATTTCGCAAGTCCAATTGCTTTCAAAGTATTGAAAAGAGAAGAATTTGGGGTATTGCAAAATCATGTATTCCCTACTTACTTCTTAGGACAAACCATTGCTCCCATCTTATTGGCATTGACCACTCCTTTGAAGGTTTGTCCTTTCACTGGCACATTATACGCATTGTCCGCTGTCGGAGGGGCTTTGAACTATTTCTACTTGATGCCAAAATGCCAGAAAATCAAAGAAGAGAGATTGGCCTTGGTTAGAGACCACTTAGACTCAGTTGATGGGGTGGAAACTGAACAATACAAACAAACAACCAAGCAATTTGGAATTTACCATGGTCTTTCATTATTGGCCAATTTGACTTCTGTCTTGACCCTTGGAGTGTATGGGTTGGTTTTATCCAAGAGATTTGTTTAACCACACAGTTTAACCTGTAAAATAGTATATTCAATGTTATGTGGTTGTAAATAGGTTATAGTCAATGTTTTAGTTACTGGTTCTTTTTTATCTCAATAACATCATTCAGAGATCCTGCTATAGCGGGATAGATCCTGTACACCAACAAGTACAACGTTCCACAACCGTTGACAATCCATAATCCAAATAGAATAGCTACTTGTGCGTAGCTCATTTGCGGATTATCGATGAGCTTTTTCATAATATAAATGTAATGGAACAAAACAACCAAAACACATACCATGACACTACCTGCCAACTTGAAGTCCTTTGTCAACTGTGTTTCCCTATACGCTTGAAGTTCGCCCATGAACGACTTTTCGTTCTCTGATCCAGACATGGTTGAAGTTGAGTTTTCTCCAGATTTGAGAACTCTTGGCTGCAAGTTATAACTAATACGGTGCACAAACTAATCCACAAACCTGAGAGAACCACAAACCTGATAAAGCCACAAATATGAAAATCCACAAATACCCAACTCCTTCGCTTCCAACCGTCCTGATATCGGAAATTTAACCTTAAAACAGAAGTCCACAAGTTCCAGGTCTGTCCCTATTAGAAACGAGAAAGTCTCACATTCGGAAAAAAAACCTTCCCACTATGTCTATCAGATTACCATCGTCCTTTGAAAATGGGACTGCCGACGAGTATGTACAAGCTGCCACAAACGCCAACACAAACACAAACACAAAAGCACACCCACTAACATTTCTAGGGAAATGGACGTTATCCAAAAAATGATATTCAAATCAAAGCAACAGCCTCTTGTGCCAATTGGCGCTTTGTTAACCACAGGAGCTATTGCCTTGGCCACAAAGTCCATCAGGAAAGGAGAGAGAGTTAAGACCCAGATGTACTTCAGGTACCGTATTGGGTTCCAATTGGCCACTTTAGTGGCTTTGGTGGCTGGTGGATACTATTATGGTACTGAGACTACACAAGAGAAGAAATCCAGAGAAGACAAGTTGAGAGAAAAGGCCAAAATGAGAGAGAAGTTGTGGATTGAGGAATTGGAGAGAAGAGATGCACTTATTCAAGCCAGAAAGAAGAGAATAGAGGAACATAAGGAAGAGTTGTCGAAGATTGCTCAAGAAGGGTTTAGTGAGGAGAAGTATAGACAAGGGTTGGAGAAGAGAAAGGACGAGGAGAAGTGAGAAAAGAAAGGACGAGGAGAAGTGAGAAGAGAAAGGACAAGGAGAAGTGAGAACACAGAGTCTCGTCCAAGTCACAAGACAATCAGAGTCATAACACGATCATTTGACCTGTCATGAGAAATGTAAATAGTTTGGTTTCAAGGTAATGTACATATTAAAGCCTTATCTATTCTCTATACTCTATTTTCCATGCATTCATAAAATTTCATAAACTGTTTTAGTTCCTAGTTGAAACTCGGTGTCTTCTATTGCCTTGAGCCTTTCTGACTCTATTTCACTGGTCGTAATCACATAGTCTTGATAAACTATCATTCGAACATCCAAATCAAAATCAATGGCTTGAGATGCTATGACCACCACTTTATCCGAATCTCTCTCATTCAAAAACTCTGTAACTTCTTGTGTGAGCTCATCTATACACAAAATGACATGCTCCGAGTCCAATTCTTGTGGGATGTTATCTGATTTGATTATCACCAAGTCTTCGTCTACCAACTCTTTTACCAACTCTATTCTCTCTTCTGTCTCTGTAGACGTTTGTTTGATCTCTTTAAGTCTTGGAAACAAAAGATTACTTGCACGAAACACCCAAGGACTGAATGCTTCGGGAAGGCTGTTGTTCAAAGGAAATTCAGATGATATGTTACTTGCATGGCACTGGAACCCTGTGTCGTATTTGGTTCTCTCCTTGTTGCTCATGTAAGGGAACAGATCCACAAATTCCGACTCATCTCTGGACCTGATATGTGAATGGACCAATAACAACCGTTCATGAGCTCTTACCGACATTTTTCAAAGAATAAAGAAGGGTTTAATTAGAAACAAAAAGTCGGATGGCTCTGAAAAATTGCAACTGATCTAATATCACGTGACCAGTTACTGGTTGCAAAAAAAAGTTGAAAGGGAATACATTAATCTATAGAAGTGGCACTTTCTAAGAATCCTAGTTATCTGATCCGTTGAGGTTGTAAAGCTTGACGAATTTATAAACGTCTTCCATCATGTCGATGATTCCATGGTTATTCATGTCAGTGTCGTTGTTTATCTTATTTGAATAGATGGCTTGGATAAGCGATTGGATTTTGATTAATCCATCTTTAGCAATCAAGTCATCTAGACTTAAAATCAAGCTGGCTGAAAAATCACTGTACCATCTGTGATTCCAAACAAATAACTTGATACAACATTCCAAGATTTTTTCGTTGAGTTGGTTGATGAGTTTGATAGAATTGGATGATGAATGTAAGTTGGACGAAGACTGGTTGGAGTTCTTGAATATAAGTTTTGTCCGCTCCATTTGATAATATTTCAACATTTCTCTGGTGGATTTGGCGGAAAATCTACCAGATAAGGCATTGGCAAAAGCAATCGAACCTTCTTTGAAATGCTTCAATCTGAAAGCAATGGACCCTAAAATTTCCCATTCCAATGTGGTCTTTTTATATTCCATCTGTTGTGCTTGGAAATGGACAAATTCAGCCTGCCACATGGTATAAGCTCTCAAGTCTTCGTACAATAACATGAAAAGGTTATCTAACCATCTTTCACATAATCTCTTTTTTCTGAATTCACTTTCAAAGTCATTGCCATTACCAACATCTTGTTTGGGAGACTTGACGGCAGTAGTCGACACATTGTCATCATCATTCGGCCCCACATTCAAGTTAGAATTGGAAGAACCGTTTCTCACGTGTTCAGTACCGTTGTTATTAACTTGAGTTGTGCTTGAATTAGAAGACTTATCTTTCCTGTACTCTTCCTCCATAACGAAAACCTTGGCTCTGTATTTCAACAAGGATTCCCATCCGGTTTTGACGACAATATTCGTTAACAAGTCGTAGGCTTTAGCGAATGTGGATTTTAAGTTAGCAGCTGGGAGGTTATTCAACTGAGGATCTAAATTTTTTTGTTCGTAAGTAATTTCGTTACTCTGTAAGTTGGACACTTCATCCAACACCACGTCGACTGGTGACGGCAAATGGAGGTCATCGTTACCACCTTTTAAAGGTACAACTCTTTTCAAGGAATATTTCTCCTTGTGAGAATTCATAGGACATGAATTCAATGTTAGTAAAGCATTTTCGAAATCGTTTAATTTCGTGTACACTTGCACCAACATAGACCAAGTTTTGAAATCAGCTGGAGACGATTTGACAGCTTGTCTTGCCAATTGCAAAGCAATATCGTATCTTTTCTTCTCAAGACAGAACTCTGCTTGGAGCAACAACAAATCGGCATCTCTGTCATTTCTTGCAACACCTTCACTCATGATCTGAACAGCTTTTATTTCTTCATCTTTCAATAAGTATATTTTAGCAATCAAAGTAATTACTGCTGGTTCTTTCTCTTGTAATCTCTCCAAGATCTCCAATGCCTTATCGTAAGTTTGAGTCAACTCGATACATTTAAGAAACCCATCAACCAAGTAATTAGAAATCAATGTTGGCTGAGGGATTTCAATATTACATCCCAATTTAGGACCATCAAAGAAGAGCTTCTCAAATCCTTCCAAGAAACTTTGGAGAATCAAAGGACTGGAAAAAGGATTTTGTTTTCTCACCTCAACCAATCCTCCGATCTTGTTGGCATCATCTTCATCATTATCTATCAAGCATCTTACAATAGCACTGACAAACGTTTCCACCCAGAACCTATTAGATTCTTCTTCACTAATACTATGATTCAAGAGTTTCCCATCATTATTGATGATCTGGTTCTCGAATTTCCCTGGAATATGTACAGTCACTCTCATATCCACTTTACTGAACGCATTATAACTACAATACGTCAATTCAGGAACTTTCCAGTGTTTCTTCTCCCCAAACCAATATTGGGACTTGGAGGTGATCAAAGTAGCCAATCCTTGTAGATGGGCGGCAATTGACGCCGAATTCGATGTATCTACTCCTGTGAAGTAAAGAAAAGTGCCGATTTCAGTCTTGGAATTGACCGATTGCTTGTGGATCGTACATAAATCAGCAGGCCCTAAATCGAAAAAAGTGTATAGACGACTTGTTCTTTCGATCAAAGACGACCCGATATATTCTTCTTTCGCTCTGTGTGTGTTAGTAGATGTTAATTGGAGTGCCCAAACCTTCTTTTTGGCGGCTATTTGATACATACTCTGGAATCGAAGATACGGTTGTTTGAAGCATGTTTCGTTAAAAATTACGACTGTTGATTTTTCTCACTTAGCCTCAAAGTCGAGGCCGAAAAATGACACAAAATAGTATATTACAGATATGTAGACAGGGATTGGGTGACGACGTCTGGGTTTTGTGGTTTGAAGGGGTTTGTAGTCTGGGAAGTATTTGGGGGTTTGTGGACCTTTATATCGTCACAAATACAAGGAGTCAGGTTGTGTTGTTTTGAACAATTGATTTTGTCACCGATCTCGAATTAATTTGTGCGTTGAACCTAACCGATACGAGTCCATGTGCCTTGAATCCAAACGATACCAGTCCATGTATCCACTCTTCTCACCATCTGGATCTATGGCTTTCATTGGCTGTATTCATTCCTCGCATCTTAATTTCTCTGTCTCTTATTTGGCTCGTCTTCGGCCTCATCATCAAGATCGTCCCAGTTTCTAGCTGTCAAACAGTATTTTTCAGGTGGAAGATTCAACCCCCATTTGGGCGTCACCTGCGGCAATGGCTTGGAATTCCTCTCTTGTGCTAGCTCTAATAGAAGTTCTTTTGGGGGTGTAGGTTTGAACTGGTAGTTGGTTCTCGCAGCTATTGCCAACCGTATATCGTCAGTATTAACAGTGGTGTTTGTGTTTGTGTTTATGTTTGTGTTAAGATTCACCGGCTTGGAATGGTCGTTATACGTCAATGCGTCTTTCAACACTGATTTTGTGTACCCTTTTCACGTTAGTTTTGTTTGAGCCTGAAAAATGTCTCTTTGAAAATACATACGATGTGCAAAGTCCATCAACTGCAAAGGCACATGGTCTTCGTAATTCTGGATTCCTTGAGTCGCAAAGATCAAGTGCAACAACCTCAAGTCTCTAGGAACCACTGGTTGTTGGTCTGGCTGTGGTCTTTCTGACATTCTTCCACTGTTCAAAATTGTTTAATTTCGCACTAGCAAAAGCAGCCAGATAATGAACCAAGTTACAGAGAATGAAGACACAATGGTCGTGGATTTCCCAGAAGATGTACTGGGGACCATCAATGTGGTGAAGCCATTTGAGTTCTTGAATACCAAATACAACGAGTCCAGTTTGATCGTTTTGAACCAAGCTGTAGGAAACGTCAATTTAGAACAGCTTTGGAATCATACAACTTTACATATTTGTGCCGATGGAGGTGCCAATAGACTCTATGATCACTGGGAAGAGATAGGCAAAGAGTCATTAAGGGACCAGTTCATTCCACACTTCATAGTGGGCGATTTAGATTCTATTAAAGATAGCGTTAAAAGCTTTTATCAAAAAAAGGGAGCTATAGTAATCCCTCAATATACCCAATATTCTAGTGATTTGATGAAGTCTATGGTGTTGGTAAGGCTTTATTTTCATTCCGAGGAGTTACGTGAACGTTTGAATCAGCCAATTGATAATGATCTGGGATTATCTGATATTCTTGAATCAGTTGACGAAAGTGAGGGTACTGAAAACTGTTCCCCAGTACACTCATATATTTTGAATGGATTGGGTGGAAGATTCGATCAAGTAGTGCATTCAATCAACCAGACAATTATCCTGACAGAGAAATATCCATTCATTCACCATCATTTCGTCACTAATGATGATTTGGTGTTTGTTCTTCCAAAAGGTGTCAACCACGTTAAATATCCGTCTAGAGACATTTTCTTCAAGGCGAAAGGAATTCCAGTTTGTGGTCTTCTTCCACTCAATGGACCCGTAATGGTCAATACTTTGGGACTAAAATACGATGTCAAGAATTGGGACAGTAGAATGAATAGTAGAGTGAGTTCAAGTAATGCTTTATCGAGCGAAAATGGAGTTATTATTGAATGTTCAACCGACCTTGTCATCAATATAGAGATGGCCATGTGAGAAATAGAGACATAGTCCCGAGACATGACCTTGATATATCACTTTTATGGCACTTCATTTATTTTGCGGCCATTCTTGATAACTAACTAAATGCGAATTTTCAAAGTTGAAAAATTTTCAAGCATGTTCAAATCAGTGTTCTCCTCCAGGGCCATAACGGCAGGATTCAGTGGGTTCAGAGCCATGAGCACCTTCAGATCTTTCACTGGAACCACTAATATGTCCAGTTTCTATTCCTTTCCAAAATCAATGGTCCAAAACACAGCTAGTCCCCTCAAACCAATGAAAATGGTCCCAATATCAGAAATGCCAATTTCAACTCCAGTATGGGAACCAGTAGTCTCAGAAGTACCTGAAGAAGACAATACCATGTACATGGACTCGGTCATGAGAAAGAGAAGATTAAAGATGAAGAAGCACAAGTTGAGAAAGAGAAGAAGAAACCAAAGAGCCTTGAAGAAGAGATTGGGTAAATTATAATCATTCTGTATATAGATAATGCATAGAGACGATGGAAAGATAACAGTGATTGCAAAATATTTTATGGCTTTGTTCTCTATCTCTTTATCTCTTCTCACTCAGTGAAAAATCAATTATGACTAACATCACTTTCGTTACAGGTAACGCTAACAAACTCAAAGAAGTGGTTGCAATCTTGTCAAATGGCAGCACCGAAAGCAAGGCGGGGAAATTCACCATCGTCAACAAATCATTGGATTTAGAAGAAGTTCAAGGCACAATCGACGAGGTAACCGCTCACAAAGCCAAATCTGCTGCTGATATCATCGGAGGACCTGTTTTGGTAGAAGATACGTGTTTAGGGTTCACTGCCATGAACGATCTTCCAGGTCCCTACATCAAATGGTTTGTGAACCTGATTGGGTTGACTGGTTTGGTGGATATGCTTTATAAATTCGAAGATAAAGGAGCCAAAGCCATTTGCACATTTGGCTATTGTGAGGGACCAGGAAAAGAAGTCCTTTTGTTCCAAGGTATCACCATGGGGAACATTGTTGATAGCAGAGGACCAACCAACTTCGGATGGGATTCGATTTTCCAACCTATTGGATTCGACCAAACATACGCCGAAATGGACAAATCAGTGAAGAATACTATCAGCCATCGGTTTAAAGCTTTGGATAAGTTAAGAACTTACTTGGAACAATTCTAATTTATTCGTTTATCATTATTCTATATAGACCCTATCTATTTAAAAATGCTGACAAGTTTCTGCGCAAATGATTTCTTCTTCTCTTCTTTCCCCAGAGGACCATTAGAGGTGACAGCATATAATCCACCACTCCCATTACTTTTTTCAGCCTGGATGATGTTTCCGTATCCACCTCTACCAATAAATGATTTGCTCGAGGTAACAGGATGGATTTGCTGTTTTCCATCTACATCTTGAAGCTTTCTGGTCAATTCTGGGTTGTCATTTTTCACCATGTTTCCAAAACCACCTCTTCCAGTAGTGACCACTTCATTCTGTAAAGGAGGAACTGAGGAGCCTTGAGGGGCCAATTTGGGAGATTGTGGCGATCCTGATGACTTGATGTTTCCGGCACCACCTCTTCCGGTCGAATAATACACTTTATCTGACTTGTCTGACATGGTCTCTTGTAAGCGAGTTTGAGATGAGTAAAAAATCAGGCTTATGACCACCGAATTATGTGGAGAGGTGCGGTCCAGCCTTTTGTCACGTGATAACAACAAATACATTCTATAGTTTTGCAGCTATTCGTATTGGTTCAATTTCAGGATCAAGGAGTCTATATCTGGGACACAATAGGCTCCTGTTTCCTGATATATGAAGTACATGAGTGCTGCGGACACTGGGTCGTCTTCATTTACCACAGGGTCCTGAGTTTCAGGTACCTCTTTTGGTAGAGGGTTTTCAACCAAAGGTCGGATCTCTTCTCTGGATAACGGTCTATGAGGGACCGTTTTGTGACCCAATTGTTTGAGCTTGGTGGAATAATTAGACATATTCTCAGAGAAGTGTTTCCATTTACTGGATATTGTAGATTTGGTCTTTTTCATATCAGGCAAAGATGCTTCTCTAAAGATCTTCTTGTTAAACGCAGCAAGCAGCAGTAGTGATCTTTTGGTGAGTAATGAAGCACCTGTGAAAGTATTTGAAGATTCACAAGAGGATCTGGAAGAGCTGGTCCTCAGACTACTCATATCTCTCCTCTGAGGAGCCACCAAAATAGGACGTGGAGATGTGATTATCAGAACCGGTGTGAAAGGAGCAGCCATTACAATGCTGTTTGGAGTTGGCGGAGCACGTCTTGGGACATGATAACTCTCAGGACTTGGAAACGACGAACATGCAGCATTTATAGGAGTGAGTTGACCTGAAACAACCAATGTGTTAGTTACGGGCTCAATGATATCCAAACTGGTAAGACAAGTTGTTCTTGGTCTTTTCTGTGGTTGCAGGAACCCAGAGAATGATCTTTTAAGGGAAGTATACAGCATATTGGACATGTTTAATTGGAAATAGTAGAAAAGTGATGTATCAATCGGGTGCAAAATTTGAAAAACTTGGTTTGACACATCGGTTGATAAGAGATATGTTGGAGAAACATGTCATTTGTTCATGCATAAATAGTGCATATACGAACTATACAACACTACTATCAAAACTAAGGGAGTCATTGTCGTCGGAACCTCCCAATTCTTGAAGCAATTGGGTACAATGTTTCATGATGATCTGGGCTTTGAAGGTGTTCAAGGTAACTACTTGATTGTGTTCATTCACCTGATTGATCAAATGGCAATAGTCAAGAATAGCATTGGTTTTGTCTGTGTCTGTAACAGGCTTGTAGGACACAGGTTTGATTTCCAACTTTTTCAAGTAGGTCAAGTTGGCCATAAGTTTGGACATAATGGCTTGATGACTGTTTGGAACAGAAAGGTTGAATAATGCAAGTTCTTCCTCTATAGGTTCAGTCATTTTTTGCATCTGTAAAGATGGTGTGGGTTGTACGTTGCTGAACTTTGGTTGTCTGATTGGAGAACTTTGATTGTTGTAGTTCTCTTTGAAGTCACTCGCAGAGTCGAACGAAGAAGCAGACATTGGTTCTGGTGGTATTAAGCGTAACTTTGGTTTTTTGAGGTTTTTTGTGGTCCTTCTTGTGGTTTTTTGTGGTTCCTTCTTGTGGTTCCTTCTTGTGGTTCCTACTTGTGGTTGCTTCTGTTTTTGCAGTCAGAATCTCAACCACAAAGAAAATCAAGTGAAAAATAAATGCAAAAAGCTCATCTTAAAATACGTCTGGCAATCTTTCAACCACATAAGAACGAGCACCTACTCCCATGATAGGTATACCCGGAACCTTTCTGATTCTTCTCTTCAAATCAGCATCATTTGTCGCAACAATATAACACTTGTGTTGCATGACTCTGTTCACAATACAATCATCAGCATAGGTTCCTTTATGACTACAAGTAAGTCTTTTGATACGAGGATCCTTGGCCAACTTCAAGGCAATTCTATATTTCGAACCCAACTTTTCCAATTCGGCCATAACACAATCTGTGATGATAGGAATACATTTGGCCATGGTACAGTCCATAAGACCATGTATTATATCAATTTTCTTCTGGATAGAGAAGTTAATGAAGTTAGTATCAATCAAAATTTGGTATGGTGGCTTGATACTTTGGTTATATTGGAAAAACAATGCAGATGATACTTGAGGTACAGACTTTGTAAGTTCAGGATCATTTTGGTTTTTGGGCTTGACAATCTCATTGTTGTTCTTCTTCTTGATGTCCTTGGAGTTAATGACTCTCTTAACAGCAGCAAACTTTCTGGTCTTCTTAGCTTTACCCATGATTAGAATATTTTTTGAGATGAGATGAGAATCGCACATAAAAGAGATTATCGATTTTTGAAAGCATGAAGGAGTGTCGAACCCAAACTTCCAAGAAATGGAAAAGTAAGGGATGTTGAAGGGATTTCGTAGTTGGGAACAAGCGGCATTTATTCTAGGTTAGAATAAAAGTTAACATCAACGTGTGAACACCAACTTTAGTTTTTAAACCCGAAAAAGGAGGTGTCCCAAAAGCTTGACAATCAGACAAAGTTAGGCTGAATTGATCCGTCATTTAGAGTTTATTGAAAAGACACAAGGAACCCCGAAAGCTTGTAATTTGAGATCTGACGGGGATTAACCCCTTGTCACAAAGATTGCTCAGGCTGTTGAACAATTCAGGGATTGGCATAACCCCTTTGGGACAAATTCCGAAGGTTCATTGACTGTAAAAAGGTTCATTGCCATAACTAATTGCCTCGACGATTTATTAATTGCGTGCAAGGATGTCTCACATCCTGTTTGTGCAGTAGTCAAATCCCGATGCATGTATTGTTTCAACTTAATTGTTGAATATGAAACATCCTGCATTCAGAATGATCTTCAAACGTTTGCACAATCCCTTATCAATTTAAATTTTTCGCACCTGCAGAAATAATTATATCATATTATATAAGGGGAAGCCACTTTATTTCTTTATTTGTCCTCGAATATTTTGCAAAGAATCTATCTATTGTTCGATCATAAAAAGTGATTGTTTATGGAACTGTTGTCTACTACAAGATGCCTCATTCTCGGATACCCGTATCTGACCAGAGAAACCCCAGCCTTGGTTGCAAATTGGGAACGAACACTAACTGCGTAACTACTCCAACAGATGGGCTACAAATGTTCGCTTGTTGTAAACCACCGAAGTTACAGAACAACAGAAAATTGAGTCGTTGCCAACCCCTGATAGAGTCCACTTCTTTGAACCTGTTGCAACTACCGTCACCGGCACGTAAAAGATTGATACTGGATTATGATTTCCGAATCCTCCCACAAGAGGAACTAGAACAAAAACTAGGGAATAAAAAGCTGCATGCGGGTGAATTTTTTGAAGAAGAAATCGGCGCATTTGGTGAAGGGTGTATTAATGGTAGCGAATGGACTGTTACAACGGTTTTTATGAATGGTAAAGCCATTAGAGTTTATGATAATAATGATATTCAACTCAAGGCAGAGTTATAAAAGTAGGGATATACGGTGCGGAGCACCGTTATGAAATGGGGAGTTATGAATTGGGAAGTTATGAAATGGGGATTTTCACCTCACGGTTGATTTATGATATGTGGGAATTATTTTTCGAGGTTTAGGTTATAATGATTAATGTTTACTTTCTTCGGGTACAATTATCAAGGCTGTTAAGGTTTCCGGAACGGTTTAGGAATGGCTAGTTATCCGACTATTTGCCGTAATCGGTCTCAAATATGGCCATGGGTCGTTCGGTATTCCAGCAATTGGAATTTGTAGTTTATTTTGGTGTAACTGTGTAATAATGGGATATGTGCAGATCTTACGAGATCGTAGTTGATTTAGTGCTTGCATGTATGGTAAAAAATAATGATTTTTTTGTGTTTCGATCGGACATTTTAGACTTGGATGTGATTGTCCATTCAATATGGGCCATATTCCGACATCTTTAGTACGACTTTCGACATTTATGACAAACTGAAAGATCTAGTCAAATGATAATCGATTGAATGTTTCCTGTATATAACTGTTTTATCGCTTTTACTTTTATAAGAAGTAGGGCGTGTGGCGTAGTTGGTAGCGCGTTCCCTTAGCATGGGAAAGGTCTCCGGTTCGACTCCGGACTCGTCCATTCTTTTTTTGATCCTAATTACTTAACCTTAACCTTAACATGTTCCCGAGGCTAGCTGAAAAGTGGCCTGTTCAGTCCTTAGAACTGCTTCTGAAAGCCCCTTTCGAAGGAGGCATTCATCGCCCAGTAAAGGGGGTGTTATCAGATACATATTTAAACTTCAGGTGGTCGGAATCTTAAATCACTACAATTATGCCAGTGAAGGAGACAAAAATAACCCTAAAACCTTATTAAATTTGTCTATGTGCATCTATTGAGTTGGAAAATAGACCAGATACGTTATTTTTCTCTCAATTCGTGCAATCGGGTACCCAACCAGGATTTCAGTATTGACAATCGGCAGCTCCACCGGCCATGGCTCCCAATAAGAAAGGATTGATTCTGATAACTTTGTGAACGGTTTGATATCCTATGAAATTCCCCTGAGAAGCTCTGGAGTCTACTGCTATCACAATACCTCCTTGAATCGTCTGTGTGAGCTCTTAAGAAGTCCGTTGGTTGCGTGTAAGCAATTCCATCGTAGGAGCAAGTTAGACACCTTGGACATTGCCGCTGTATGCGTTGTTCACTTCATCCATCACTCCATTCCTGCTGGAACTTGTGAATTGACTGGCAATTGAGTTGATAGTTATTATGACCACTTAGGTTTTGTGGAATTGGTTTTTAAAGAGTAGAAATGAAATCCTACTCACAGAAAGGTTAAACCACGAAACACAGCTTTTTCTGGTCCGGCTCCAAGTCGATCCAAGCTCCAAGTCGATCCAAGACCAGACTATCCGGTGTTAGACCAGTCCAACACCTCCTTCTGTTCAAACTACATGTTCCTGTGTCCTCTTTGCAAACATGTTAAATAAGTTCTCGATTCAGTAGACTACACTGCAAAACAACCGATTGCCTCGAGATACAAACAAATGTCGACAGACCTTGAACAAGAAGCCGGTAACCACGAAGGTGTTTTTGGATGTTGAACCATCCATCATCGTTTCAACATCGTTTCAACATCGTTTCAACATCGTTTCAACATCGTTTCAACATCGTTTCAACATCGTTTCAACATCGTTCCATTATCGTTCCATCACATGATCGATCCGAGCTATGTATCTCCACAAGACTTCAGGAATTGTTTTCTGGTTTGGGAACCCTTTTGGTGGCTTCAAACAAGACCATTTCGGTCAACGAAGAGCTGCTTTTGAAGGTTGACATAGAAAGGGTAAACATCTTGAAGAATACCAAGATTGAAAATGTAATCATCCCACTCCTAGATGGAGCTTTACATCAGATTTCACTCAGCATATCCTCGACATGTTCTATCTTCGAACCGAATCCTTCGAAACCGTTAGACATATAGAGGAAGATTTCATACAGGACGCTGTAGGTGACTGGTTTTTCAGGCCACTCCTTTCTGTCTTGAAACGGTTTGGAATTGAAGACCTTCTGAAAGACCTACTGACATCCCGTGTCATACCGATATATTTCATGATTCAAAACACACCTGCCAGGCTTAGTTTCAAACCTAGTGTTCCACTTGTTAGCCTTCGTGAATTTGGCAATGTTTTTGTAGGTGAAACCAAAAACCCTTCACTAGACCACATGGTTCAATACCTAAAAGAACAAAAGTCCTTGGCTGTAACAGTAGGCGACCAGGATACCGATGCAAACTTGACTGTTTTCAGCCAATTGTTTTGTTACATGATTACGGCCAGGTGTACCTTGGGTCTTCTTTCCGATGGTGATTGGTATATTTTCGTGCAGATAGTTGGCAAAAATTCCCAAGGCTTGAAGTTCAAGTATTACATTTCCAGATGCAAGGAAACCTACCAGAAGAAACCTGAATTATTTCTGCCCAGAGTGGTATTTCTTTCTCTCATGGAAAACATCATTTCCATGGGAGCAGAAGCTTACAGTGCACAGGTACAGCACATCTTCGGTGATATGTCGAGTCTTGTTAAACAGAGTTACATTGATTCGATGTTCGACTCAGAACCCTCGGCCTATTTCAATGCCTGCAAGTCGACCTTAGAAGGAAACAATATTCAATATCTAAAACAAAACCAGTTTGATAAAATATACTATGATCCTACACATAATTCTCTAGTTATCAGAGTCGAGGTCAAACACCTCAACCTCAAGCAGCAGGACGCTTCAGGAAAAGTCGTGGTCAAAGTCTTTGATGCCCTTGTTCAATTTGGGCAATTTTAAAAGTACACGTTGCAGGAGATCAGGGAACAGACGCTAGAACTCTACTGCAATGAAAGAGACATATACGAAAAGATCCTGCAATTTAATGATGAAAACCCTCTTACAAAAATCAATACAGTGAAGATTTCGGCAAACGGTTTCTATACTTTCAGAATGGATCCACAAGAGAAAGGTGTGAAAAACCATATCGCCTGTGGACCAGCAATCATTATGAAGGAGTTGAAACAAAAGCCGAAGACTAGCGAAGATTTCAAGAAGGGACTCATGCAATTAGTTATTCTACGAAGTGCTGGAGTAAGACATGACGACGTTAAGGAAGACAATATGTTCATGAAAGATGGTAAGTTCATATTCATAGACTTTGGAATTTCTGTATCTATACCCAGCACCAGGGAAAGGAAAAAAGCCTCTCCAGACATAGAAGATTTGAAGGCGATCTGGAGGAAAGTTCCTGATGCACCATCAGAAGAAGACATGCAACTACTTGAAGAAACGATGTGGAAAATTTTGAGGATGCCTGATCTGGCCAGGAAGGAGAAACGGTTGAATGAGTTGCTCAAAGTGCCAAAGAAAAGGAAGCTCCGAAAGTCCACTTCAATGTGGTTCTAGTGCTGCTTGGTTTGGATGTGGATTTTTTACTTTCCTTCACTTCATTCAAAGGCTGTTCTCAAGCAACACCGCGTTTGTGCTCCTCAATTCGTACTATACCAAGGAACTGATGAACAAGGCTTTTACTTGAGAAGAAGCCTTTGTCCATTCAAGCCTTTTTCCATTGAAGCCTTCCTTCAATGAAGCCTCTCTGCATTAAAGGCTTCCTATAACCTGAAGACTTCAAGAAGCTCAGTGATTAGACGACTTTCAGCTTGAAGAGATTGACTGGTATTCAAGATGACTGGTATTGGAGATGACTGGTATTAGAGATGACCAATTGTCGAAATCAAAAAAGAGTGATCTGAAGTCCTCTAATCTATAGAACACGGTCCAACTGGTGGGGGCTAACTAATACAGGAGCCACCTCCATTTTAGGAAAATGGACTATTTCAGATACCTCTTACCTAATTCGGCAGTCTCACCTGGGGTCTTACAAATGGTCCGTCATGACTCTGGTTGGAATAAGTTCCTAAAATAGTAATTATATGGGGTCCTTACTTTTTCTAGTAATGCAGTTTCTTATTCAGATTATCAATTGATTATTTCCCAATATGGAAGGGGTTCCCAAAACGCTTTGTGATTGCAAATCCTTACTAAGACCCTTTTCACACTCCAAGTATAAATGGACCTGGAAAGGTCTTTCATCCATCATCAAGTTCAACAACTTAAACATCAACAATTCAAACAAACAATCAATACAAACAAACTAAACAGACAAAACAAACAAAAATGGTCAAAGCTTTAATTTCCCTTACTACTAGTTTCCACGACTTCTACCCAGATGGAAAGAAAACTGGTATCTTCTTCAGTGAAGCCCTCCACCCTTACGAAGTCTTTACCAAAGCTGGTATTGAAGTCGATTTCGTTTCGGAAACCGGTAAAATTGCCGGTTTTGATGAACATTCTGTCACCACCAAATTTGGAACCACTGAAGAAGAATTGGACATCTACAGAGACAAAAAGTCTGCCTTCATGCAAGGTGTTAAAAACGTTAAGAAGGCCAGTGATATCAACCCAAACGACTACGAAATCTTTTTTGCAGCTGGTGGTCATGGTACTGCTTTTGATTATCCAACTGCTAAGGATTTAGTTAAGCTTGCCGAAGGTGTCTATGCTAGAAATGGTGTCATTGGAGCAGTTTGTCACGGTCCAATCATCTTCAACTCCATGAAGAACCCTGAAACTGGTAGACCAATGGTAGAAGGTAAGAACGTCACTGGTTTCACTAATATTGGTGAAACTGTTTTAGATTTAGATGGTGTGTTCCAACAATACGATTTGATCTATCTTCAAGACATGGTGACCAAATTGGGAGCTAGTTATCAAGCACCTGAAGGTCCATGGGACGATTTTGCTGTTGCTGATGGAAGAATCGTTACAGGTGTGAATCCAGCATCTGCCACTTCTGCTGCCACCAAGACTCTTGAAGCCTTGAAAGCAGCCAATTAATTTATCATATGAGTCACATGTCCTAACTATAGTAGTTAAATATCTAGATATACATTGTTTTCGTTGATTTTACGGTCGTAGAAGCTGGGTGCAAAATTCGGGAACATTTCCCAAAAGGGAAATTTCCTAATTCGGTAACTGGGTCCTTTTCCCTATTATACTAGAGAACAAGACAAAAATACCCTAAAACCTTCCTATTAAATTTGTAGAAATACAAAGTCTATATACATCTATTGAGTACTGTGAATTAAATGGTAGTCAAAAGCCTTACCGGTCTTTTCACTTATTTTCCAACTCAATAGTCTATGGTCGTTGATTTCAAACACCCTTAATTTTCTATCGATGTCACCATCTGTTTTGGCATGCACTCCTGCTACAGAACTGTAACATAACCAGATTTTATTGTTCAAATTATCGATGTTTTTGCTATTGTCTGAGTCTTTATCACCGTTATTATTATGAAGAATGCACCCGTCATTCTCATGTTCATGACTAGCACTGATAACATTATAGTTTAAATTGATAAAATCGTTTAAAACGGACTTATCTGTAACGGTATCAAGCTGATCCATTTTATTGTACGACCCGACAATTTTAAATTTCCCTACCGGTCTGAAATTTGGTAACGGATAGTGGATGAAAGCCAATCTAAAAATACCATCCACTTGATTCAATGAATTGAATTTGTAGATGGAATTGATTTGATTGGATGTAATTTGATTATGGTAAGTATCCAATATGGATATCATACCAATAATTTCGTTGTTCAAATACAATTTGAAGTTGTAGTTGGTCAAACCGTTCAAGGTTTGATCGAAATTATACGAATTCAAACAATATGGTAAGTTGCTGATAAACTTCAAGTATCTGAGTGTGTTGGGGGACATGTGGTCAGATTCCCCAAAATTAATGATGTATGGGACCTTGAACTTGATGAACAAGTTGAGACAATTAAACAAAAGAGTCGATAACGAGTCTTCGTCAGCACTATTAATATTAGTTTTCATGGTCAAAATAGCATCATTATTGATGTTTTGTTCACTGAATTCAAGTAAATCTCCATTGATGACAATCAAATTAGGCAATTCGTTATTAACCGCATTCACCAAGAAGGTTTCGGTTAACTGATCAAGATGGCCATGCCATAAATGCAAATCACTGATCTGGAAAATCTTGAATGTTTTTCGAAAGTCTTTTGGACCCTTTTCTATATTCAAATTAATGAGCTGATTCTCTTTGAAGTTATTGAACACCTTTAAAATATGCAAATGGCCATTGACCTCGTCGCTGGTCAACTTGAATACAGACAATGACCGAGATTTCAACTGCACCGTGTACCAATAGTCTCTAGAATCGATAATCCCGTTGTAGAACACATCCATGGACCGGACAACAGGAATATCATTGGAAACTCGGCTCTTCGGCACGGTCGTGAAGTACAAGTCGTGGCCCAAGTAGTGTAACAGTTCTTCATCATTAACATTGGCATTGACCATTCCTCTACGGATATCCACCACCACAGGGGCCTCATCTGCCAAATCATTGATGTCCACAGAATCAAATTGAATGAAGTAATTAAACAAGTAGTTGGAATGGAAACGTAAGACATTGGAGTCGGATCGATAATTAAGAAACTTGGGATATCTTTCAATAGACAAATTGCTTACCACTTTGTTATTTAATAATAAATTATACTCATCGTTGAAATATTCATTCACATGAGAAGAATGGCTGGAAAAAATCACCACCACTACAAACACCAACCCCAAAAGGAGATATCGTTTGAGTTTTATCATTCTTCTTGACAAAGCATGAACATGGATTAACAGAATTTTTCAACAATTATCAGCAGCTCAATAAAATCCCTTGGAATCTTATCTAAGCTACACAAAAGAAATAAACCCCACAAGATACAAATCACAAAACTGAAGATTCTCCTATGAGGAATTGAACGCCTTTAAATGACCTGAACCGAACCACAAAAAAAACAGTGCCTATTAATAGCCCGCCAAATGTCGTTTTTTTTGGGGTTTTGTTAGCAGTGATTAATCAAATGCAACCGCCTCTCCATTTTGGGAACGGTCTAGATCCCTATTGTTCCGTGAGACACGACCTGGAACATTTTTAGTTGTGATTGTGCTTGGGATCCCCTTCACATGTGTGATTACAGTTATTGTTGGTTGTAGTTGTTGTTGGTTGTAGTTATTGTTGGTGGCACATTGTTAGATATGTCTAGCTCTTGGCTTGGGTGGTTTACTACAAGCTGTTTCGCTTTTCTGCACCAACGTTCGGTTTTTTTTTCCGTATTGTTTTTCGTACTTTTGAGGTTTGTATCTAAGGTTTGAAGTAGGGCGACGCTTCGCCGAAACGCCACGCGGACATCGCAACATACCTAAAGGTTATGACGATAGTTCCAAGGTATGGCATGGAAAGTGCTTAGAGGGTGATTGCATGGTGACGACGGAGTGTGACGACGAGGGGTGGAATGTCGTTTCCTCATTTAAACTTCCACACCTCATCACCGCAAAGCAAAAGCTTAAACTGTTTTGTTTACATGAGGACAAGGGATGTCGGATGTCCAATTAAAGTCGTCGTTTTACATCATCAGCAAAGTACGACGGTAGTTTCGTATATTGGCAGGAATCAATAGACTTTTTCGAGAATTATTCGAATTACAATTGCTTCAGAAAAAGTAATTGTTAGAAGGGATTGAGGGTTTGGTTATGGTAAGTTGAGGAGCTTCGACGTTTGTTTGTGGTTGAGGTGGTTGTCGTTGGGTGTTTGGGGTTGGGTGTTTGTGGTTGAGGTGTCAAGAAATGGAAAAAGGCTTAGGACAAGAATGTCGGCACACATTCCTAGTCTGGGCTCGGTGAGCGGGTTCATGGGTTTGACGAGATGGTTGCATTTGAGCACCACCAAGCTGATTCTCTTCTCGACCCTGCCATTTAAACTTTTGTTCTACAAACCTGTTTAAGGTTTTGCATACGTAGAACACATTTATGGTTATTTTTCACAAGTTTATTCGGTGACGTCCCCAGACTTATATATCAAAACCAGGCCATTTATGGGGAAACTTAAGATAAGGTGGGTTAGTTAGAGATGTCAGATGGTTGAATGCCGTCTGTCATCCATTCCTGCTGCATACCTTGAAGTGACATTGGGCCCCACACGACTATAGACGCCTTATCGTGTAAAAGATCTTAGATATCCATATACGAGTCTACTTGGCAATTTTGGGTAAAAGAAATCCCTCATTTAACCCTGTTGGAAGGTGGTCACTATAAATTCATGTTCTGTCGATCTTGGAAGTTCCCCAGCCTCTTTAAAAAAACCACGTCGTTCCAATGGTCTTATTCATTCCCAATTAGGATATGCGTACATAACCATACTTCTAGACAACCGCCGATCACTAATGAAAAACAAATAAACATTGTTCATTACTTGTTGCGTCTGAACAAGATATCGTAGAAGTCTATGCAATTTTTGTTGACCACAAACGGATCTTGTCTGTGGTTGTGACCGTCGAATGATAATTGTATCTTGAAAAAAGCTTTTTAGCAAGAAAAACATCTTTAATCGTCACTGGTTACGAGCTTTTCTGTGTGTGATCTAGACTTTACATTCTATTAACTGCAAAAACTAGAAACTTTAGACCACACCCTGACCACACCCTTGCCACAATTAGGCTTAAGAGTGTGCCCCTCTTGTCCATGTGATAAGAAAGTCCAGATTATGATATGTTCTATTAGTGTTCCTTCCACCCCTTCTGCACATGCTCTGTTTCGCATACTGGTGTTATTTAGCACAAGCTGCACCGTTCGAGTATAGTGGGCTCCAGATCCGCGTGATTGTAGTTATGAGAAACAGACAGTCCAGAAGTGGCATGATCAATCCAATGGAATTTGGTCTTTTTGCACCAACTGCAAGTCTCATAACTATAGACATTTGAGTCATTTAATGGCCTGCGGGGGTATGCGAGGTAACGTCGTTCTGTAAACGTTTGAGCAAACTTAAATTGCTGAATGAGATTCCTTGAGCCATACGCATCAGCAGAACCCGAATGAAACCCCAATTGAACAACAACAATAAACCCTGCTTGAGTCATCGTTACGGAGACGCACTAGGCAAAACCGGTGGACCAGCACAGCCTAAAACGGGTTGGAAGTCCATGAGGCTTTCTGCCATACGGTTATGAGAACAAAACCGGATGTTATCTAAGGAAATTATTCTTGTGCTCCGCTGAATCAAATGTTCATTCCCGAAAACATACGCATTAGACCGTTTCAAAACTCTATGGACATATTCTTACATTGACCGAAACAATACCACAGATAATAGAACAGTCTGTGTTGAGATAGCTTTTGCATCGCCCCTTTCAAAACAACCAGGTAGGTCACATTTCATCAAAACTGTGACCCAACGCCTTGCACTCGCTGGTTATGGCTCTTTTTCCATATTAGTGTGTGAAGCCAAAGCCTTTGGTCCTATCTATTTTGATTTAGCCTAATCTTGAATCATAAAAAATAAACTCCTATTTCTTCTATCAAAGGCGTTTTTTTTGTTTTTTTTCTCTGTGGTCGTTTTCCGGCATAATTTCTTTTTATTTTTCATAACCCAGCGTCCAGGGTTCAAAACATGGTAATAGAACTTACGAATTCCAACAAAATTATATTCGTATTTATATTTAAGAGATTTTTCCTGAAGTTTTTTTTAATATTAATATATTTTTTCAGTTTAATCCCTTGTCTTTCTTTTAAGATTTGATGATGGATCCTCCTATGCTAGTACCATATTTGCCATCTATCAACACATCAATTTTTCCTATGGATTACAACAACGGGTATAATGGTTCTAACGGCGCGTCCAACTTCAATATGATGGGTGGGATGAATAATGTCAATAATATGGCCAATTTCAATAATGTCCCCAACATGCCAAACATGTCGAATATGGCTGGGATGGCCAATGCCAACATAGCTAATATGACCAATGTGTCGAATATGTCAAATATGTCAAATATGGCTTTGAACAATACCAATAACGTCAATGTTAATGGTAATGGCTTGAACGGAGTTAACATGAGCATGAACATGAATAATATGGCCACCCTGAACAACACAACCATAAACAACTCCAATGCTCACTATATGAACAATAACTACAACGGGAACTTGTCCTACAACTATCCTCCACAACAGTCTGTTTATGTTCCACCACAGAACATTTCACTCCCAGCAAGCAGTTTCTTAGAGAAAGTGTCAAGCTTTTTACCTATTCCGCCTTTGGCTAAGACACCCAACCGGATGATCAACTACAACCCATTACCTAATAAAAGAACGAAGAGAAAGTCTAAATTCACCAAACAGCAAGACGAGATGATTATTAATTTGAAGCAGAAAGGGAAAAATTGGGTTGAAATAGCTGAAATTACCAAAGTGGGGAGCTACTTAGCTGCCAGAAATAGATACCAGGTGATTATTGGACAACAGGGAAACAACAACTTGTCTAGTTGGAGTTCAGAATTGAATATCACATTAAAGAAGTTACTTGATAAGTATGAGATTGAAAAATGGAAGTTCATTACCAACGAATTGAACAAGATATATAACAAAAACTACAATTACAAAGAGGTTCAAATGTTGGTGGGGAGCTTGTTCATGAGTAATCCTTACAGTTTCAGTGTGAACGACGAGTTACTCAAAGAGTTGATCAAGGAAAGAAAGTCTCTGGACAAAGACAACTTAAAGAGTAATGATTTTGATGATTTTTTGAACTACCAAATGGATAACGATTTTTAATAGGAATGGGATAGGTGTATTATACAACAACGATTAGACAACGATTAGACAGACGACGATTAACCACCAAAAAGACTCTAGAAGATTGAAGACAAGAAGATTGAAGATAGGAAGATTGAAGACAAGAAGATTGAACACTCTAGAAGATTGAACACTAGAAGATTGAAGACAAGAAGATTGAAGAAGATTGAACACTAGAAGATTGAAGAAGATTGAACACTAAAGATCGAAGAAGATTGAAGAAGATTGATCACTCTACAAGACCAGACTCTCTAACACTCTACCATTCCAGCATATGCCCAAACACATCTACAGAGGACTCTAGGACCGTGGGATACCATCCAAGCTCTGGACGATCTTCTAGAACGATCACCCTAGAAAATAAAGGCGTCTCAAGGTGCTTTATCTCTGCATGCATTCGACCACAGCAAACGAACAATAAGTTTCGGCCCGTCTGCATCAAGGGCTATCCTAACGACGAATTAAATCCATGAATATCTAAACAAACTTCGACTGCACTGTGAACGTAATGACGTTAATGGCAAGTATCACCACTAATTTAGAGTTGACGTCAATCGTGCAAAAGTGGTGGTCATTGGCCCAACACCCCGCATAACTTACTACCACAATATCCCTTTACACATAAACTCCTTCGAAATTACAATTGACAAGAGCTTCAAGTGCCCGAACCCAGACCAAAAGTGCCATTTCATGTCTTATCCAACTCACAACGTCGCCAACAATACTGGACCCGTAAATTAAGTGGTGATGAATGTGACCAAATAATATCGATTATTTTTTACTAGCACAATAGAACAAAAAAAAAAAAGGTTATGAATGAAATTTAAACCAGGGCGTCTCTGACCAATTTCCCTATCTTTCGAAGAAATGGTGCCATTTCTTGACAGGAAGAAACTGTTTACAGAACTTGCATGAGCTTTTGACCTTCTTTAGTAAACAAGAAGATGCAGATAACTTAGATAACAGAAATTTTTTTGCCTTGCAACCAGTTTGCCGTATGATATCCCACTTATTTGTACAATTATAACTGAGTGACTTAATCAATGACGTTAGTTTGATAGGCCATTGGAATTAAAGGGAAACTTGAACCATCGAACAACACAATGATGAAGAGATGCCATGCAGGAATTTCATTAGTTGGTCTAAAACTGGTAAACCCTTGGGAAATAATGTCGCAAATGTCGATGTTGTTCCGGAATCGGAGGAATGTCGGATCGCTTTTATTTGGCCCGGCCGTCTTGGCAACATTTGCCAACCGTCCGAGACGCCTAATAGTGCAACACCTTTGAACAGCCAAACCTTAGTGGTTTAGATTCGACTATCTCGCAAGATTGTTTTCAACTAATGGCTGCAACTCTAGTATAATTGGTGCGCGCACGACCCCAACCACTATAGCTAAGAAAATATGAAAACGGTGCTATGTTGCAAAGGAAATTGCTGCAAAGGAAATTAATGTAAAAAACCTTACACTTGAACCATGGACTGTCCAGCGGGTAATGGCTACTCAGGAGAGTATTTTGGGCTAAGAATTGCCTCGGTGTTCATATTGTTTGCAGTAAGTGCTCTAGGTTCGTTTCTTCCAGTTTTGATAGTCCGGTCGAGGCTAAGAGTGCCACATGTGATCTTTTTCATCTTTAGATATGTTGGCAGTGGTGTGATTGTGTCAACAGCATTCATCCATTTGTTAGCTGAAGGACACAATTCGTTGTCAAACCCATGTTTGGGATCTCCTTTCACAGACTACCCATTCAGTCCTCTATTTGCTTTGATTGGTGTGTTTTTAATGTTCATGTTTGACATCTGTGCCCACCGCAAGCTCGAGTCAAAAACACACCAACCTCACAATGTCGGTGTATCTGACTTGGAAAACTTACAAACACACACAATAAAAGATACTGAGTTGGAATGTTGCAGCCAGTCAATCATTGAGGAAGCAAAACCCGAACTCGAGGAGGACGTTTCTCATCCACCTCATGATGTCAATTACTACCTACAAATGTTGAACTGTTTCATTCTCGAGTTCGGGATAATCTTCCATTCGGTGTTTGTGGGGATATCTTTAGCTATTGCTAATGAACAGTTCATCGCATTACTTATAGCCATATCGTTTCACCAAATGTTCGAGGGTTTGGGACTAGGTGTCAGATTTGCAATGACAAAATGGCCCAAAGACAAACAGTACACTCCTTGGTTACTATCACTAGCATATTCACTCACTACCCCAATTGCTATATCTATTGGCCTAGGAGTGAGGAACACTTATCCAGAAGGTGGTTCCACGTCTCTCCTAGTTAACGGAGTCTTCAACTCATTGTGTGGAGGTGTGTTGATGTACAATGGACTCGTAGAGCTCATGGCTTACGACTTCATCCAATCTAACGAGTTTGCTGGTGCAAGTGTCAAAAAGCTTTTGGGAGCATTTACGTGCTTATGTATCGGTGCAGCACTGATGTCTTTGATCGGAAAATGGGCATAGCCTACCTCTGTTATAAGTGCATGTTGTTCGACGTCGATCGGCGTTCAAGTCACTTTCTAGACGTATTTACAATTATAGATGTTAATGCATTCTCCTCATAAGCCTCATTTTCCCCATGCAAGGCATTTAACGTCCACCACTTGCAAATGGTGGCGTTCATACCTACACTACCACGTATATGCCCAAGCTCTTTCTTGTGCTTTGTACTCCAGAACCAAGAATTTTCAAACAATACGTTCTTCTTTTGTGCTATTGGTCAGTGGGTTACCGCCCCATGACCGAGCTCGTAAATCACACCAAAACGGGTCGATGAGTTTTTTTTTGTTATCTGCGCCGATCTATATATAAAATTATTCTTGCCCACAAATTTCCAGGTACAAGACACCTTCGTGCAGATGGACGAGAAGAACGACATTGAGGATCAGAGAGTGCTCCAGAAACGATGGTTTTCGTTTCTTATGAGCAAAAAGATACCTCCTGTGGCAGATGAAAAGCCAGTGTATGATGATTCAGGGCTTTTGAACAAGATCTTATTCGGCTTTGTGTTTCAATTACTTCGAATTGGGTACAAAAGAACCATAGAGGTAGGCGATTTGTTCAGTCTACCGGATGATATGCAAGTTCACCTGCTACATGACCGATTTGCTATGAATTACCAGAGACGAACAAAACACAATGTTTCTGCTTATACACTTATTCTAGCATTGTTCGATACTTTCAGGTTCCAATACCTATACTCAATATTGGCCATTGCGCTTTGTGATATGGGAAATTGTTGTCTTCCTTTACTTTCAAGGAAACTAATCCAAGTTGTCCAATTACGTACGGCTGGATACACCGAAGGAATTGGCGACGGGATTGGATACGCTTTAGGTTCGGCTTTCGGCTTGTATGTGTGTTTCTTGTTGGGTAACCACTACTTGTACTATTCCATACTCACAGGAGTGCAAACGAAAGCCGTTTTGACCAAGACTTTGATCTCTAAAGCTTTTAGAGCAGATGATTTGGCTAAGCATAAGTATCCCGTTTCCAAGCTAACTACGTTTGTTTCCACAGATATAGCCAAGATAGAGATGGGGATCCAATATGCTCCTGTTGCTTTCTCGTTTCCTTTCACTTTGGCTGTGGTGGTGGTTGTTTTAGCTATTTATGTGGGAGCTCCTGCGGCTGTAGGTATTGGTGTAGTGATTTTGTTCACTTTGGTTTTGAGTGGTCTAGCCACAGTGATGGTTAAGGTCAGAAAGAGATCATTAGTGTTCACAGACAAGAGAATCAACTACATAAAAGAAGTGGTCAACAATCTTAGGATAATCAAGTTCTATAGTTGGGAGGATTCTTATCATGATAGCATCAAGACCACTAGATGGAGCGAAACCAACCAACTTTATAAGTTACAGTTCATCAGGAACATCTTGATTGCAATTGCCATTTCTTTGTCTTCGTTTGCATCCATGGCATCTTTCTTGGTATTATTCGAGACCGACTCAAATGGTAAAGATCCAGCAACTGTATTCTCTTCACTTTCACTTTTTGGTCTTTTAGGGTACTTCATTATCACCATTCCATTATCAGTAGGAACTTCTGCTGATGCTGTTATTAGTCTTGGTAGAATCGCTGGGTTTTTGAAGTCTGAAGAAGCTTTCATCGAGAATAACGTCAATTTCAATGGTGCAAGTGATGACAAAGCCGTCATAGAGGTTAAAGATGCTACTTTCTATTGGAACACCTTTGAAGATGTAGAGATAGATACAGAGAAGAAGAAAAAGCTCAAAGAAGGTGAACAACCAAAGACAGAGGTCAGAGTTTCTGACTCTTTCTTCTTGAAGGAAATGGATTTCAGTATTCGAAAAGGAGAGTTTGTGATAGTTACTGGAGTTGTAGGGTCAGGAAAATCATCTTTACTAAATGCATTATCTGGATTCATGGCTCGTGAATCTGGTGTGGTCAATATAAATGGATCCATCCTTCTATGCTCCACAAATTGGATCCAAAATGATACTTTGAAGAACAATATCGTCTTCGGCAACGGATATGATCCTGTCAGGTACACAGAAATCGTGGGAGCTTGTGGTTTAATGGATGATTTCGACATGTTACCAGCAGGAGACAACACAGAAGTGGGTGAAAGAGGAATAACTCTCTCAGGAGGTCAGAAAGCAAGAGTTAACCTTGCCAGAGCTGTATACAGTGATTCAGACATCATTTTACTTGATGATGTCTTAAGTGCTGTAGATTCCAGAGTTGGAAAGCACATTATGGATACATGTATAATGGGGTTAATGAAGAATAAAACAAGATTATTGGCTACCCATCAGTTGTCTTATATCAATGGTGCAGACAGAATCATCTTTTTAAATGGTGACGGAACAATTGACGTTGGTACAGTTGAAGAGTTGAAACAAAGAAATGATTTGTTCAAGAACTTGATCTCCTATAACTACAAAGACCAAACTGCTGGTTCTACTACATTAGAAGAACTCAAAGATGATGTGAATATTCAAGTCAATGAAGACGAAGGCGATGAACACTCTGATTTGGATATCGAACCTTTTGAACCTGACTCAGGACAGATCGAAGACTTGAAAAGGAACCAATCTAGAGACTACGATTCTACAGGAAAGTTGATAGAAGACGAACATCGTGCTGTCAATACAATTGGATGGGATATCTACAAACAGTATGTCAAGTTGGGATCCACCCCTTTCCCTCCTGTTCTTTTTATCCTGTTCATCATTATTTCGTTGGCTATCAGTACATTCTTCCAAATCTTCACGAATGTCTGGTTATCTTTCTGGACGGCCAACAAGTTCAATTTGTCTGAAGGAGTTTACATGGCTCTTTATATCGTCTTCACTGTTTTATCATTTGTGTTCTTGTTGCTACAGTTCTTATGCTTTATCCACTTGACCAATTTGGCATCTAGAAAGTTGACAGTCAAGTCAGTTCAAAACCTTCTTAATGCTCCGATGTCCTTCTTGGACACCACACCAATCGGAAGAATCATGAACAGATTCACAAAAGATACTGATTCTTTAGATAACGAAATTGTCGAACAAATAAGACTATTTGGCCATGCTTCTTCATTTATCGTTGGTGTTGTCATAATGTGCATCATTTACTTGCCATGGTTTGCGATAGCGGTTCCTATCTTGGTGGTTTTATTCATGTTTGTGGGAAGTTACTATCAAGCTTCATCGAGAGAAATCAAGAGATTAGAAGCAGTACAAAGATCCTTTGTGTACAATAACTTCAACGAGTCTTTAACAGGAATGGAAGTGATAAAAGCATTCAAAAGGACTGGTGACTTTGTCAAAAGAAACGATATTTGTCTTGATAATATGAACGAAGCTAATTACCTAGTCAATGCTGTCCAGAGATGGTTGGCCATGCAATTGAATATCATATCTTTCATTATAGTTGCAACCATAACCTTATTGAGTGTCAATAGAGTGTTTGACATCAGTCCCTCTTCTGCTGGTTTATTGGTTTCTTATTTAATGGGTATGCCAAATATGCTAACTCTTATTGTTCAGAGTTATACCCAATTAGAGAATGAAATGAATGCCGTGGAAAGAATGTGTGAATTTGCATTCAGAATACCGCAAGAGAAACCTTACCACATAACAGAAACAACTCCTCAATCAAGCTGGCCGTCAAAAGGTAGACTTGAATTCAATAACGTTTCAATGTGCTATAGACCAGGACTACCCAAAACTTTGAAGAATGTAAGCTTCAAAGTCAATCCAAATGAAAGGATAGGTATCTGTGGACGTACAGGAGCTGGTAAGTCTTCTTTAATCTCTGTGATATTCCGGTTGACTGAATTATTGGAAGGTTGTATCACGATTGATGGTATAGACATTGCTTCATTGGGACTCTTTGAATTACGTTCAAAGTTATCTATCATTCCTCAAGAGTCTGTTTTATTCAGAGGAACCATAAGAAGTAACTTGGATCCATTCAATGAGAAGACGGATGACGAGTTATGGGACATTTTGGTCGTTTCTGGTTGTATCACACAGAACGAATTGGATCAACTAAGAGATATAGACGATTCTAAACTGACACATAAATTTCACCTCAAAGCAGTGGTTGAAGATGATGGGACAAACTTCTCGTTAGGTGAAAGACAATTGGTAGCTTTTGCCAGAGCTTTGGTGAAGAATTCCAAAGTGTTAATGTTGGATGAAGCCACTTCTTCGGTGGATTATAAAACAGATGCAAGAATACAGAATATTATTATGAACAGTTTCAGTCATTGTACCATCCTTTGCATTGCTCACAGACTTCAAACGATCTTGAACTACGACAGAATCATCGTTTTGGATAATGGAGAAATCAAAGAGTTTGATACACCTTGGAACTTATTCAAGAAGGAAACTTCACTTTTCAGATCATTATGTGACAAAGCAAAGATTAATGAAGATGATTTCGTTAACAAAACTACGAGTTAACTCCAAAATCCGTTTTGGTATTCCTATACTATTTTACATAGAATGCTATTAATTCTTAATTTACAATTTCATCCATTTCTTCATCTTCCTTACTTCATCTTCTTCTTGTAATCTGCGAATGAAAGTTTCTTCTTGACGACCGGTTTGGGTTCTTCCTTCACCGGCTCCACAACCACTTTCGTAGGTTCCATGCTTAGAACCTTACTGATCTTCTCCAAGTTGTCATTGTCAGCGATCTTTAATTTGATCTCACTCAAACTTCTTTGAATCTCGGGTTTGACAACAACTTCTTCTGCAACAGAGTGTTCAATGCTACTGGTGACCTTGTTGCTTAACTGGAACAAATCCAATACTTCTTCATGGACAATGTCCAGATTTTCATCTTGAACGTCTTCTACCTTGGTTTCCAACCGTCCTTTGATAACGATTTCTTTAATGTTCTCAGTTTTAGGTACATCTGCAAGCTCATCTCCTAAATCTTCAGTTTCGGCAGAAGGTAAGAAGACTTTTGCTTGGATAACTTGATCTCTTTTGAGCAACCTTTCTTCCCATGAAATAAAAGGAGCAGGCTCTCTTGTCATCATCAAGTCTTCCTTTGCTCTATGAGCGTTCGTGCTCGTGATACCTGAAATTTTTCTGGTTGATCTAAGCAAGTAAGTCATAGCTTTCTTGACCTTAAACACAGCACAGTTAGGAACATACAGTGGAGAACTGGTTGTAGTGGAACATCCACATTCTGTGAAGTAGAGAAGGTTATCGACTGTGTTCATAAGGAGAGCTCTTTCCTTCTTTGGCAATTGATCTACTTTCAAACCTTCTGCCTCGCCATCTCCTTCGCCATAGATCTTGCGGATCGGGTGGGTTTCGTCCCATTCCCAAGGTAATCTCAACTCTTCTTCTTCTGTCTCTTTACTCAAAGTAATGTCTTTAGATGTCACTACTAAGAATCTGAACGATGAGATCTCTGGGATGTAGAAAGTTTTGATTTCACAGTTGGTTGCAGATGGGCAGGCCTTTCTGATGAACCTCGTTTCGTTTCCCACAAATCTAGAATCCAAAATTATGTCTAATTTTTCAATGGATTCATCAGCACCAATGAAGTTAAGAGTACTTTTCAACACTTTTGGTTTAGTAGTTCCCCAAATGTGGTACTGGTTAGTTTTGTTATCACGATAATGATTGAAGAAATCCAAAACACCAAAATATTCCAACACCGGTGTGCCTTTAGGGACCATCTCTTCAAAGTTCTCTTCTGTTTTCTCATCTATATTGGCCTGAAGAAATAAACTCAACTTTGATATCCCATTGAACTTTTGCTTCTGTGAATCGGAGTATGTTTTGACCTGAATTTGCACCTTAGGAATCTCATATGGTTTAGCATTATCTGACATATGTTTCTCGTGATTTGGGAGTTTAACATGTAATTTTGGGATCGATTTGAATTCTTTCAACCCCATCACAGTGATGCCCAACTGTTTCTGCTTATCCACTGATAACTTTTGATACTTTTCATAGAAATCCTTACTCAAAGCTTCGAAATTCCTCTGAAAATTGTGGTTAGGGTAATCATTGCTTCTCAACTTGTAATACGTTGACTGATAGCTCTCGGCAGTAGCACCATCCTCAAACAACTCATTGTCCTTACTTGGAACAAAGGGGACCGTATCTTCAACTGCGGAAGAAGGAGTGGAGTCCCCATTAGGAAAATCATCTCGCAACTGTCTCTTTTTATCCTTTGTTTTGTCTTCAAGTCTTCTTTTCTTCTTATCGTCCAACTTCCCAGAATTCAGCACCTTCCTCTTATTGGCTGGTTTCTCGTTGTTTCTATTTGCTTCGTCCTGTTGCAACCTGGCAATAGTTTCCCTTCTTGCTTTATCAGCATCAAACTTTCCCCATTTGTTCTTGTCACAGTAGTAACATTGATACTCTTCTTCTTCCTCGGGTACTTCCTCGTTACTCTTATAATCCATACACAAACAATGTTGCCAACGGTTGCAAACATCACATTGAATGGTGAACCCGTCATCATCCTGTATACCGCAAATACACCCAATGATTCCAGAATCAGGCTCCACTTTATATTCTTCAAGTGGAGGTACTTTAAAGGGTTCCTTGGGCATTTCTGTCTTGACACCTAGATCAATAGGTTCTACATTGACACTATCCATAT
This sequence comes from Yamadazyma dushanensis, assembly GCA_030571835.1. Lineage (NCBI taxonomy): Eukaryota > Fungi > Ascomycota > Pichiomycetes > Serinales > Debaryomycetaceae > Yamadazyma > Yamadazyma dushanensis. The sequence continues at coordinate 810,462 of JAJLYZ010000002.1, read as the reverse complement.
CATGTTTTACATCCTTCTCGTGTCTTACACCCGTCTCATGTCTTACATCCACGTTAGGGTTTACTTCTTGTGGTTCAGTCTTCACAACCACAGACTCGTCCCTTTTGAGAAGTGGTAAAGGATTATCTGCAGCCTGAGCCAATGCGGCTGCTGCTATTATAGCATTGTTATTTCTTCCGGTTTCTCCTCTAGATAGCACCACGCTGGCAGGACCAGGAGATAATGTGTGATTGAACTTTCCTACGGAAGGTAATGAGCTAGTTCTTCTGTGTGCATTGGCAGGAAAAACGCCCACTTCTTGTGATGGTGTAGACTCAGAAGGACCTGATACCGATGAGTGTGTGGACACCGGAGCAGAACTATAAGCCAAAGAAGTAGGATGTGAAATATTTGGTAGCGCCGATGGCTGTAACATAGGACTTTGGAGTGGTCCCGAAATTCCCTGGGCCGGTTGTGTATGGTTCTGAGTAGGTGGCGGGATGGAAAAAGGTAGCAGTTTATGTGACAGGTGAAAAGTAGCCAACTGTGGCTTATTTGGTTGAGTAGGCGCCTGATTCTGAGGAGTTTGTGTTTGGATTTGTGGTGGCGGATGCACATGTGTTTGTGATTGTGGGTTTGGTACGGGATTTGGTGCGTATACTTGTCTAACAGGGTCAAAATGTGTATGTTTTGGGGCTTCAGGTACTTGAGTCACTGGAGATTGTGACTGTGTTTGAGCCCTAGGAACGGGAGATGGCGACAGTCTTCGAATCTCTTGCTGCTGTTTAGCCGCTACGTTTGCAAACATCAACAAAGTGGACGCATCCTGCAAGAGTTGGTCCTGACTTTCGCCTTGATTATTTGACATAGTAGTTATAAAAATGAAATTTCGTAACAGAGAAAAATTCGCAGTTTACGACCGTATAGGTATTTATTGAATATTTACAGGTTTAGAGGATGGGAGTAGACAGATAGAAAGACGAGGTGGATATGAGATAGTGAGTGTGGGTGGGTGATGGTACAAACAATGGATTTTTGAGATGACCTTGAAAAGACTTTTTAAACACCTTCAAATAGACTTGTAATTAGACCTTTACACCAGACTCAAACAATAGTATGCGATCCCAATATTTCCATGTTTTCCACCGTTCCATCAGATTTCATCACTCAACTTCCACACCTTATCTTTCCGCCGTCAAATCCCACAGTATCCTCTCATGTCTTTTCTTTCTCACGGGGCTCCCTCACGTCCTTCCTCGCTCACGTCTCTTTCTTCTCTTGTTTCAACTTCTCCACATACTCTATCTCCTTCCTTAATGCATCCATCGCATAGTAAACCTTCGACTGCAAGTAGAACGAGTTCCCTTTCTCCTTAGAGTTCACGTCGAACAAATATGCATACTTCTCGTCCACCTTATCGAGACTCAAATCCTTTTTTTCCAAGCCCAAAATCTTGCACGCTTCGTCCACTGGGATTCCACCAATACTTTGACTTTTACTGACACCGTTGGCAGCAGCCGAAGCGCTGACCTTTGCTGCTTGTCTGTAAGCTTCTGTGAACGCACGGCCGAACACAGCGGCTCCGGTTAGCACAACATTAACAATCAATCTGTGAGCCATTTGATGATCAATTTCGAGAAATTTTCGCAGTGAAAAAAATAGAGACAAGACTTGAAGGTTGAGAAGAGCATTGAAGAGATGACTTTGAGAGCGCTTAGAGATACTTCATCGATTTGAATATGGTAGGAGAGGCGAGTGCGTGTCAATTGAGTATTGAGCACTGGAGAATTACCCCTTGGTCAAGCCATTTGAATGACATATCAAATACCTTTCCCCTTTCTTCTCTACGGATGTAGCACAATGCTTGTATCTGGTACCCTATGTCACAGCCATTGCCATAACAGTACCAGAACTTTCCAAAAACATAGGTGCTATAGATCTAAAAAACCGGAAACGAAGTGTTAATTGTGGCCAATCTGTTAAAAAGGTCAAGAAACACTTAGCTGACGCCATACCTAATTCACACAATCACTCATGTGGTGTACTTAAGATACGTGCTAAGGTCTTTATGTAGCTGTACCTAAGTACAAATGTTATATATCTTTAAAGAGATAGTATAACCACTACTGATGATTAAAGAAGAAAAAAATTATTGCGATGCGCTCAAGTTTATATACCAGATTATTGTGGCCGGGTAACTTTTTTCCATCTCATCTCTTGTAGACGACACACAAACTGTTGATTTTGACATAAAATGACCACAAAAGCTTTGGATAGTTACCTTTTGTGGCTCAAAGAGAACGCTTTGTGGAATGATGCATTGTTGGAGACAAAACCTTCGCCAATTGGTGGTGTGGGAGTGTTTTGGAAAGATGCTTCTACTTTTGATGATTCGTTGCTAGACACTGTTTTGCTTAGAGTGCCTAAATGTAATATATTGTCCACAAAGAACTCCCTGATCTATAACTTGTTGGTAGACTATGCCGAAACACAAGATGAGGACATTGACATTGATCTTACCTCGGGAATGCACGGGTTAATTATATGCTTCATTTATGAATTGTCTATGAAAAAGTCGTCTCCATGGTACCACTATTTGGTGTCGATTGATCCTGAAGTGACTGAAATCGATTTACCTATTTGTCTTTGGAGCGAACAGGAACGGAAATTGCTTGCAAATACCGAATGTGCTGCTTTGGGAATGGATGATCTTGAAGAATTGATTGTCCTATATGAAGCCTGTGTTCTGTTTGCACGGTTCAACGAGAAGCTTGTGGACATTCCTGCTGTGTTTGACATTGATTTGTCGAAGAAGGATGAGAATTTCCACGAGTATAAGCAGAAATTGACTAAGTTTGGTGGATATATTCAATCGGTGATTTCCAGAGCTTTTCAAGTCGATGAATACCATGGGCCATCTTTGGTTCCTGGTGCTGATTTGTTCAATCATTTGTCTCCTTTGATTACAGAAGAGGGTGTGAGAGAAAGAGAGAATGTTCATTTCATGTGTGATGGAGGTGAAGATGTGTGTTATATCTGTGGGGAACAAGAATGTGATCATATGTTTGAAGACATGCTGGAAGGAAGTGAAGAGGAAGAAGATGATGATGAAGAGGGAGAGGGAGAAGCGGAAGAAGAGGAAGGGGAAGAAGAAGGGGAAGAAGGAGGTGATGAAGATCTTGATGACTTCAACATTTCTGATATCGAAGACAGTGACACCGATATCGGACTTTCAGAGTCCAGCTCAGATGAAGACGAACACCACCATCATGACCACGACCACCACCATGATCACAGCGAAGAAGAAAACGACAGCTCAGACACAGAAGATATTGGTGAAATCACCATGGAACTCATAGAAAGACTCGAACGAGAAGAAATGGAAAACGAGGAAGAAGCTGATGTCACTAACGACACAACAGGGGTTGATAACAGTGTTACACTCAATGAAACAATTGACGGCCTCGACAATACCATCAATGACGATTTACAAACACAGTTGGAGAATAGTTCTCAATGTGTGGATATAGTGTTGACATCTTTCCCTGAAGAAGAATATGGGTTTGAAGTGTTCAACACCTACGGAAATGATCTTTCCAACCCATATTTACTTCAAAGGTATGGGTTTGTTTGTGGCACTGACGAACCAAATCTCAACGATACAGTACTGCTCCACAAACAATTCAATAAGCACATTGACCACCTTATGAAGACTTCTGCAACCAATAAATTGCAACAATTGAAGGTGAAATTTGCATGGCTTGAAGACAATTTCGAGATCATCTGTGAAGTATTACATGAATACAAGAAACAGCAGATCATGGAAGTTATTAGACTTGAACGTCAACAAAACGAGGACGAAGACGCAGAGGATGATGAAGAACACGAAGACGAAGACATAGAAGATGATCTTGATGATGACGATGATTTCCCAAGTTCCTGGCAAGCATCTGCCAAATTAGCATTCGACGGAACTGTCAGTTACCATGCGTACCTTATCCTCAGACTCGTTCACATCCCGTTCAAAATATTCAAGTACAAACTTTTACAGTGTAAGCCATCAAGATTGGATTACAGAGTGTCCAAGTATCTTTTGAACGAACTCAGTCCTAAGACCAAAGAAGAGGCTGTGATCAGTGATCTCAATGCTATGATTAAAGACAAATTAAGTCAATACCCAAAAGCTGTTCCTGACAAAACAACCAGACAGAAAATTATCAAGAACCTTGTGGATCAGGAGAAAGCCATCGTACAAAGATACTTCCAAACGGAGTAAATAAATAATAACGTACATTTCAATAAAGGCTGCAAATATGCGAGAAGTTGCGTCTTTTTATTCTTTTAATTCTTTTTATCCCAGATTACATAATATCACATATTGCCCTTTTAATTCGGATAGTCAACTACTTGGGCACATCTACATACAATCGGATACAAAATAAGATTGCAAACACAAGTACGATAAATTCATAAATTCACAAACACAAACACAAATTTTTTAAAAGTCACAAACTCAAAATGGATAGTGACACGGCAGATTTCGATGATTCGGAATTCTCTTTTGACGACGAGTCTGATGGATACGAAGTTGAAGAATCTTACAATGATACATCTCCATCGGTTTCTACAGCAGCAGATACGGATTTTCAAACCGTCATTAAAACCGGTTGTGTGGAATATAAGTGCTTTACGCTTCACGAATTCGTTTATAAAGAATTCATAACTGTTGCAAACACCATAAAACAACAGCTAGTCAATGTCGCTTACGAAGATATACTAGTGATGCTACATTATTACAAATGGCTGCAAGAAGATGTGATAGATAACTTTTATGATAATCACCAACAATTGATAGAGAGGTGTGGTTTAGTGGAGCCCGCAAAGAAGAATAACAAATTCAGGATACGGAACAATTTCTCGTGCCCTATTTGTTGTGAAGATTATAAGTCAGTTCAAACGTATTCTTTGACATGTGAACACGAGTATTGTGTCAATTGTTATGGAGAATACTGCAGAAGTAGTCTTGTTGCAGGTATGCTTATACGATGCATAGATGTGTCTTGTAATTTGACAGTGCCGCATGCGACTGTCCAAGATCTTCACGACATGGCTTTAGCGGTAGATGAGTCTACTGCTGATCCTTTTCGAAGCTCTGTTGGTGATGGAACCGAAACTCCTGTTGAAGATGTGCCAAGGAAGATAATTCTGATTAAAGAGAATCAGCTTTATTCTTATAACGTTCTACTTAAAGCTGCTGCTAAAGTGTACATCACAGGGAAGAGAACAAACTGTAAATGGTGCCCTGCGCCAGATTGTGACGGATTGGTGGAGGTTCTCAATAAGATAGATTTTAGTGAAAATCTCGAAACTGATATTTCTGTTGACGATGTTGATGGTGAAGGTGATGATGGAGATGAAAGTATGAACCTTGATACCTCCTCTATACCTATGGTCACATGTCCGGAAGATCACGGGTTCTGTTTTGATTGTCAGAAAGAAGACCACTTGCCATGTCCATGTAAAATGGTGAAAATGTGGATCAAGAAATGTAACGATGATTCAGAAACGGCCAACTGGTTAGAAGCTAACACTAATGGATGTCCTAAATGTTCTGCGTCCATTGAAAAGAACGGAGGATGTAATCACATGACCTGTTCAACTTGTCGGTTCGAATTCTGTTGGATTTGCTTGAAAGATTGGAATCTTCATGGTACTAGCTACTACAAATGCAACAATTTCGAACAATCAGCTAAAGATTCAGTGGTAAGTAATCAAAGAAAAAAGAGAGAAACTTTACAGAGATACTTGCATTACTACAAAAGATTTGCCCTTCATGAATCGTCCATGAAAGGAGATTCAAAGACATTACACACAGTCAACCAGAGAATGAAGGCTTACATGGAAGAGCAGCTGAAGTTAAACAAAGATATCTCATGGATTGATGTTCAATTCTTGCAAGACTCGTGTAAAGCATTAACAAACGGAAGAAAGACATTGAAATGGACATACTGTTTCAGTTTCTACCTAGAGGCTGGTAATCACGCCGAAGTGTTTGAACAGATTCAAGAATTTCTTAATAAGGCAGTTGAAGATTTATCTGAGATCTTTGAACAAATTATCAGTAAAAAGAATAAGGACAAGAGTACCGAGATAATCATGAAAGAAAAACAGAAAATCATCAATCTAAGCTCTTTGGTCAAAGGTAGGCAAGCCAAGTTGATCGAAGTGGCCGCTTCTGGGTTGAAAGAAGGGTTGCTTCAAGTAACTAAACGTTGAGTTAATAAAAGAAGTATGTCACGTGATGATAAGATACCGCATCTTATTTGTTTCAACAATACAAGGTAATAATACAAGAAATAACTGGGGTTTCACCGCTTCATAAGTGGTTGGGTACATCTCTATTAACCTCTTCTGTAACATCATTGCAAAATGTCAGTATTTTTTGCAGCCATTTTAATGATTTTCGTCCAAAAATTGTCTATTGGCCAATGCTATCAACGCTTATCAGTGCGGCTTGGACTTTATTCCCTTTTTTGTCAAATCGTCGACTGGAGAATTTCTCCCTTTAACTAGCAGCTAATCCTACTTATGAAACTGTAAACCTTAAAAAATGTCGGAACAAATAGACCTACGTCGAAGTAGAAGTCGAGGAAGAAGTTCTTTAAACCAGAAGTTCCGAATAAGAGACGAAAACGTCGAAACTGTGAAAAACATTAGAACAACTGAACATCAAACCAGACCTCACAGATCTTTGTCAAGATTGAGTCACCCATCAAGAAATCCCGATCATCAACTACTCCAGCAAGCTATTCAGAATCACAATCTCCGGAACTCTTCTCCTGCTCCCGAGATCCAACGTGTACTAAGTAAAACCAATCTGATACGATCATTGAATGAAACACGAACCAGATCCAAAAACATCCCCATGGTACAAGATGTAGACCCACGGCCCGCTATAAAGAGATGGAATTCTATTCAGTATTTGGCTCAGGAAGGACAGTCCACTAATCAATCAAATACCCAACATGGGAAATATCTTGATCCTAATAGCATCTCACCTTTAACTGTGATAAAAGATCAGTACGATACAAAAAGGCCCTTAAGTAACTTTGTTGCGTCTGCTGATAACCATTTCAAAGATCTTCAGTCGCCTCTGGAGTCTCCTGAACTTTTACAAACAGATATTTCTGATGACATTAACAAGACCAATGGAACCACTCCTACTCAGTCTATCACCAACAAAATCTATAATAAAATGGTGAAATTGATCCATGGCGATGATGAAGGGTATAACACGGTTCCAAGTGAAGATTTGATCAAACCAACTGATTCTAGTCGATCAGATTCTAATACTAATAGTAATATCCCAATGAACTATCAAAGTGAACTGGATGATGAAAGCGATGAGCCTGGCACAAGCCACAATACCAATGGGCAGTTTGGATCATGGCAGTCTCCCAACGTGAATTTGAACGAAACACCTCTTTTGGATGAGATCAATCTCGATTCAATCATGGATGAAATCAATGATTTTCAAAATAATTTTGTTCAGAAGTATAATGCCACTACACCACAGAACGAAGGATCTCATTCTTCAAGAATCCAACAGAAGATTTTGGACTACAGAGACTTGCACTCTCGGGACGAAATTATTGCTAAAACACCAAGTTATTTCAGTCTTAATCTGCTGAATTCGTCTAATAGTAATGCCTTTTCCGACCATACGTTCAGAATTCAGCATGAAACTGTCATGCAACAATACAACCAGATTCGTCTTAGATTCTCTAATGTCACAGACTTGGATTTGTACACTATTGACGATAAACCCGTCAGCAATATGGAAAAGCGTCAGAACTACTTGAAATCCAATGTAGGAGCATTAGGATTCTTGAACAGAAAGAAGGTGATGGAAGGAAAGCTGTCGCCGGACTCAGATTGGCACAAACTTCAACTGATCCACAAAACCACCGAGCCAGGTATCGATGCAGAAGTCATCAATAAGATCTGGTATCATGAACTAAAACAGCTATATCCCGATGAAACCACACCTAAAACTCCAACTTTTCACTTAGGAAGTGGCCGAAACAGTGCTGAGCCCAGTCAGAACAACAGTCAAACGTCTCTGGCAGTTCATTCCCCAATTACATTCTCCAATAAATCATCAGTAATGGTTTCACTGAGCTTACGAGAATGATCAACCAATTCCCATCAACCCAACGGATTTTCACCCTGTAAATTAGCCATACATTGTAATTAAGTAACTATAGACGATCAAGCGAGTTTGAGTCCGAATTGAACCAAAAACCACAAAACTGCCTGTCTCTGTCTTAGGACAGCTGGACTCTAAAAAATGCGATACTTGAAAAGTCAAATTTATTCAATTAAGTATCTTGATTTCATTTGATCGGTCCACAAAAACCACTCAAGTTTGTGTAAACCTCCACAAACGTACTCAATTACTTATAATATGAGTAAAAGGTTCAATTTACCTTACACAACCCAGGATTTGTTTCCTCAAGCACCCAGTATAGCGGGATCTCTGAGAACAAGACCAGGATCTATTTCTGCCAATTCTGTAGGGTCCAACGGGTCTTTTTCGTATGACACAAACACCTTGGATGCTTCTTCATCTACACACTTAATCCAAGCTGTCAGATCAATGTTTAAGCGGTTGTTAAAGCCTAGCACTTTGGACTTTGAAACTGCTATGTGGGAAATCTTCCATTTAATCACTAATCCAAGGAAGATGTATCGATCACAATATTACTACAAACATAACACAAACGGAAAGAACAACTACACACGAGACGATCCATCGTTTTTGGTGCTTTTGACAATATTTTTAAGTATAAGTGCTATCGCATGGGGATTGGCTTATTCTCCTAGAGTGCTAGATATTCTAAAATTGATTCTTTACATGGTACTTGTGGATTTCTACTTGTTTGGATTCTTAATATCCACTGTCAGTTGGTTGGTATCCAATAAGATCTTCAATAACACATGGGGAGTCAGTTCAACGAACAAGTTCAATGTCAATTATATTGAATGGGGTTTCTGCTTTGATGTTCATTGCAATTCATTTTTGATCATTTGGTTCTTGTTGTATTTGGTGCAATTTGCTCTTTTACCATTAATCACTGTGAAGAAGTCGTTCTTCTCGTTGTTGTTAGGGAACACCCTTTACTTTGTGGCTTTGGGATACTATTTTGTTATAACGTTTTATGGGTTCAGTTCACTTCCTTTTGTTAACACCCAATCTATAAATTCTAAACCAACTGAAAATCCTGCAAAGCTTCTACAATTGATCATTGTGGCTGGTATTTTACCATTTTTAGCCTTGACTTGGATTCTTACCATTGGTTTCAGGTTAAACGTTGCATCCATCATGATAAATACTTACTTTAACTAGAGGAAAAAAAAGGTTGACTGAATGTATATATAAATATTAACGTCAAGTCTTATGCTCTTTCTGCTATTTGATCTAATTTTTCACTGGCAGCTTTAATTCTCATGTTGGTACGGTTACTTAATTCGTAGTCTCCTACATCACTGATAATGCTGGCTTTTTTCAACCATTCTTTGGTATCGTGAGCTGAAACCTTCACGTCAAAATGGTCCTTGGATGTCTTCAATAACCAAACAAACATTGTTTTTTCGTACAACACTGTTGGGCACAAATACGGACTGTAGGTCAATCTGTTGAATTTGAATGGTACATCATGAACCACAAAGTGAGATACCACTTTAGAATCGAGAATGCTTAATCCTTCTGATACTTTTCCCAACAGCCTCAAACAAATAGATTGGGCAAAATACCTGATCATTGCCTCATCATTCGTTTCTGGTACTTTGGCATAGTTCTTCTCAGGAGTATTCATCGAATACTCAGATCCAACAGCACCAGAGTACCCAAGAATCTTCATTGCCATCTCCAAATTATCTACACCCATTCTGTTGTATCCATTCCAGAAATAAACCAACTCGTGAATCATAGATGTTCCCATGACATCAACAAGTGGTAATTCAGGATGAGCTTTCGCTCTTTCGAACAATTGATTAGTTCTTCTTAAAACAAACTTATCGAAAGGTAACTGCTTATTACCACCACCAATTCCACCTTTTCTACCTGTGGCATTACTTCCATGACCAGGAATGTATGTTGGAGCGAGTCTGATATATTTTTCAGCCATGCCAGCATAATGCTCCAACTTTTCAGTGGTCTCTTTATCGTCTTTATACTTGACCAATCCCATTCTGATGGTTCTATATTTCGCAGCGTAACAGGATCCAGCCATAAGTAAATAGACACTACGACACCAAGAACTCATGTCAATCAACTTGATAAAGTCTTCTGCTGCTTCGTCGAATTGATGATTGAAAGCGTAAAAAGTGGCCCTATCGAAAATCAATAATGATTCCGATTGTTGCATTTGAATTTTGTTGTTCGGGTCATCTGTAAAGTCTTGCATGGTCTTGATAGCGTTTTGAAGTTGTCCATGAGATGCCAAAACTCTACCTTGCTGCAAAACCCACAAGGCGTTATGTGGGAAGAATCTTCTGACTTTATCTAATAATTGAGGAGTGTAGAAATCAGGGTTTAATAGCACTTTATCCAATTCTTCATCAGAAATAGAAGTTCTTGAACTTATGTCAATAATATTACTGACATTTTCATTGGAATGTTCAGGTAATTGGAATCCTTGGTCAACAAATTGAACTGGTCCATCATAAAACACCAATAAGCATAACAAAGCCAAATCTCCATGGATATTACGGCAAGTTATAGCATTTCTCCAAAGTAATTTGAGTCCAACTTCCCTTTCACCTCTGAATCCAACAATAGAAAGAACTTTCCCAATAGTTGGAGGAATTAAAGACAAAACCACTTGTAAGATCCCAAAACAGAGCTGAACTCCCGAATGAATGAACTCGTCAATTGTTGACACATGCAAATAGGTATCGTTCTTTTCAGAAGATTGAGTAAGAATTGAAGCACTAGAAACTTCCAAACTATCGGTGAAATGAGGATCTGGGATACTGGCAGTCAAATCAGTAGAACCATCGAGAGTATCGAACGCATCTGAGAACTCATCATCGTCGTCGTCAGAGTCATCTTCTTGGTCCTTGATCTCACTTTCACATGCTTCCTTCTGCACTGTAATTGCAGGGGGAGTTGAGTTTCTGAACTTGGAGTTTGCATCCAAATTAGGAGTGCCTGATCTGCCAGATTTTCCATTCAACAAAGAGCTTCCCTGTCTTGATAAGGTGGCAGAAGAGGAATTGGCAGATATGTTAGCGAATAAGTTCACTGATTTTGGGTCAACAGAATTTCCTAAACTGGTACCTTCAATTCTTGACTTTCTCATCTGAAAAACTGCTTCCAAGTCCTTCATCAACTTCAAATCTTGAGGCAATGACCCCGTAGAGTCACTACTACTTAAACTTGACAATGCAGGCAAATCCACAGAACTTATACTGCCATTCTTGTTGTCACCAAAAGTTCTAGACGACTGTTTCTTCAACTTGGCCAAATTCCTATTAAATAACGGTTCCAGCTCTTTAATTTTTTTATGCACCGAATCCAAAATATGGTATGCCTTCCTCAACTTGTACAAGGCTTTAGCACTCTCCACCACCCCATTATTCTCTTGTAATAACATCACTAACGCGTTCAATAAAGTAGATTCAGCATTGGTCACTTGAAACTCAGTTCCTGGAGGATATATATGACTTGTAACCAAATTGTGCTTAACATTAAACTTGGAATTGTTCACAGACATATTTTCTGCCTCAGATAACGTGGAATGAGCCTTGGCCATGACTTCAGGTTCGAATCCTAACGTGGCTTCAAGAAATTCCATAACACCTAAAGCCAAGTGGAAAATTCCCGCCGGTTGCTCGGAACCCAGAAGTTTATGTTCAGAGATCTTTCTCTTCAAAAGATCAGTTCCTTCAGGAGTTCTATCATCCAATAAGTAGTCCATGGCTTTTAAAGCAGTCTCAAAATCATGGACTTCTTTGAGAATTAACCCATATGATTTCTCGTCATTTCCCAGCGTGTGCAGCAGCTGAGACGACAACAGGAGAATTGAAGCTTTCTTTCTCAAGCCTTTCAACATGATGAACCAACAAACACACTAGAAAGGGTATTAAAAATGGAATTGTGATGTTTAGGAATTATTTATGGAAGCAATAAGTCAACGATTTTGACGTGCGCATCAACTGTTAATGTGTAGGACTTAATTATTACGACCCTTAAAACACAACCTGGGAACGAACAAGGGTACAAATGTGTGATTGAGAAGATATAAATGCGAGGAAACACAAATGGGATTGTAAATAAGTACTGTTTGGAATTTTTCACCTAATTTTTCACCCAATTTTCAGTTGATTTTTCACCTTATCGACTGAAAAATTATTCCCTCACAATAGGGGTCGTATGTCGTATACAAAATTGACGATAAGAAACCTAAAAGCGCGAAGGATGAACAAGAAGATCATGTTCAGAGTGTTTGTGATGTGTATAACCAGTTAACTGTGTGAGAGATCAATCTACGAGCGATTAATGTACGAGAGATTATGAGAGATCGACTGGCCCTTTGTGTCATTTTCATAAGCCCCTATTTTACGGGATAGACACACTATGATCGTGTGAACACATTTTCAATACTTAGACGTCGACACATAGCAAGGGTTGGCGTAGATCTGACAAGGGCAAAGCTCTTTGTGACCATTTCTTGTACTCAGTAACCTTGTGGTTGCATAGACCCTGGATTTTGCAGCTATTCCCTATGACACAATTTTCGCCAAATAATCCGATCCAGCCCTTGCAAACCCGATCTAGCCTCAACTAAATGGTCTTTTCCCGACATGCATCCTCCTAACGTGGAAACCTGCCACCCAGTTGCCTGAACTGATGTAATTAAAATCGTGTCTGTACCGTTTTTGTTTCCAGCGTTTTCGTGGTTTTGTGCTGGCTGAAAATGGTTGCAAGTTTATATGCAGGAAACGTTCAATTGCTGCAACTTTTATGTTCCAAAACGTCAGACTATCTGCTGGCTATTGTCTGCAAATTGTTTTAACCGTTATTTTCTATGGTCTGCAGGGAGGCATTGGATGATGGGAGAATGCTGGCTTCTTGTCGATCCCTTTAAATACGTTGATGGCTGCATTGTCAGATCTTTTTTCAACTTTCATTAACAGGCCAAATCAATCAGGACATTCATTCACTTAACTGACTTAACTGACGTTCAGACTTACATTCTTTCAGTCTTTGCAACTATCTTTCATTACTATCGTTAAACTTACCTCATACATTCTTTCCCATGAAGTTCGCCTTATTACTTTCAGCTTTGCTTTCGTTATCTCAAGCTGCCCCAGTTAAGATCATCACTAGAGTCCATACTGCTGCTCCTGTCACTGAATGGCAGACATATACTACTGGTACTACTACTATTTACAATGTCCAGACTGTGAATGGTCCACCACCAGCCCCAACTACTGAGACTCCAACTACCGAAGCCGCTCCTACTACTGAAGCCGCTCCTACTACTCCAACCACTGAAGCCGCTCCAACTACTCCAACCACTGAGACTCCAGTTCCAACTACTGAGACTCCAATTGAAACTCCAGAACTTACGACTAGCACTCCTGCGCCAGTGAATGCTGCTCCTTCTACAAGTCCTGAGACTTCTACACCTGTTCCAACTACTTTGACTACTGCTACTCCAACTACTACGACTCCAACTACTACGTCGACTCCAACAACTACCTCTCCAACAACCACTGAGACTCCAACTCCAACAACTACCACTACTCCAGAAGCTACAACTCCAACAACTACAACTCCTCAAGCTACAACTCCAACTACTGCAACTTCCACTACTTCCACTGCCCAACCAACAGAAACCTCATCTAACCTCAATCAATTCGAACAAGATATCTTGAACGAACACAACAATAAGAGAGACTTGCACGGTGTCCAACACTTAACTTGGGACTCAACTTTGGCTGAATATGCTGCTAACTACGCCAGCAGCTCCTTCTCTTGCGACAATGTCCAATTGATCCACTCTCATGGTCCTTACGGTGAAAATTTGGCAGCAGGTTACGTGGGAGGTATTTCTCCAGTGGATGCTTGGTATAATGAGATCCAATACTACAACTTCGATCAACCTGGCTTCAGTGAAGCCACAGGTCACTTCACACAAGTTGTATGGAAAGACACGTCACGTGTTGGATGTGCTATGGTGTCATGTAACAATGCTTGGAGACAATACACTATCTGTGAGTATAGTGACTCCAGAGGTAACATCATCGGAACCAATCCACAAACTGGAAACAGTTTCTTCGCTGATAATGTTGTTAGACCAATAAGTGGTTAAACAACCAATCTTTGATCTTCTTTCTCTTGTATAATGAAATTTTCGGATACTAGGTATGATTTGTATAATAAAATAATTACAAAATGTAAAATAAAGACATAAGGGACAATCAAAGAGATGGACATTTAATTATATCATATATTAGTTCAATCATGTTCAATTTTGAACCATATAAAATACATACTTCACAGTTGTTTCATAAGAAACTTACTTAATCCTTCAAGACAGCAGCGAAAGCACCCTTGGATGGTCTAGCCTTGGACTTTTCAGCCTTAGCAGAACCTAACTTTTCAGCAGAGAAAGTCTTAGCGTATGGGTTCAATCTCAACAAGACTTGTTTGTTCTTCAATGGGTTCTTCTTCAAGACGTGAGTTCTCTTTTGAGAAGCTTGACCAGCTGGTCTAACAACGGCTTGGATTTCAGAAGAGTTGATCAATCTGGTAACATCGGTGTTAGAGATGATGTTAGCTGGCAAGGAGTAGTTAGACTTGATGGAGCTGGTGGATTCAGAACCGTAGATGGAGTCTAAGGATTCAAAAGCACCTTGAGTCCAGATAACAAATCTACCTAAGTGAGCACCTGGAGCCAATTGTAACAAACCTAAGTGTTTAACGGAAGTGGTTTCAACACCTGGGATGTTTCTCAAAGCTTTAACAAGACCGTTGTCTTCAGAGTAGACAACCAATGGACCTCTTCTTTGAGTGAATCTTCTACCTCTCAATTTACCTTTACCGGCTCTCAACTTCTTGGATTTGATGACCTTGACAACATCCTTGTGAGCACCGACAGCCTTCAAAACAGCAACGGCTTCCTTGGTCTTTTGGACAGATTCGAATTCGTTAGAGACAACCAATGGTAATTCCTTAACTTGTTCAACTCTGTGACCTCTGGCCAAAACCAAAGAAGTGACAGCAGAAGCAGCGATAGCGGAAGCAGTGGCGTATCTCTTTTCGTTGTGGTTAACTTTGATGTTCCATCTTCTCCAGGTCTTAGTTGGAGCGAACATTCTACCACCTCTACACATGTTACCGAAAGCAGCTTGACCGGATCTGTGAGTACCAGAACCACCAACTCTTGGAATTCTGGCTAAAGCTCTACCAGTACCCCAAGATTCAGCGGAGTGTTGGTGACCAGCATTTTCAGCGACAGCGTAAGCTTGTCTCTTGTTCTTGTTAACTCTGGTGAAGACAGATTGGACTAAGTCTGGTCTGACTGGAGCAGAGAAAACAGCTGGTAATGGTAATTGGGTGGAGGTTTGTTCACCTTGAACGGAAACAACAGAAACTTGTGGACGAGTAGACATTTCTAATGTATAATAAAATTAACGAAGAATTTTTTTGAAAAATTTTTCACTTTTCAAGAAGGTTGTAGATGTTATCGGTAGATGCACGATTTTGTTCTCATCTCCAGAAGTTGTTAATTGTGATGCGCAACAGGGTTACCCGGATATCAGCGTGTATTTACCGTTTAGCTTCCAAAAGGCTTAGGAGGTGATCTAAGTCAACCCATCAAGCTACAACTCGAGTTAAACGTGAACATTAATGGCACAAGAATCTATACAAAAATTAAAAACGGATGCTGAATGAATTAGAATCGACGGACCATGGCTGAATGTCTCCGGCTTGTTGTCATGACATTCAATGTTCAAGACATAATGTAGCCATCAGAACCAAGGACAGTGATCAAAAGGAAGGAATGCTGACTCAGTTCTGACTAACAACAACTGGAATTCTGTTGAGGAGCAGGTCTTCTATTGAGATCAACTCCTGGCTTTCTACTGCCAACTTGTCTGGCTCTATTATTTGCACCATTAATCACCTCTTCTACCGGTAATGCTCTCCCAATCTTATTGAAGATTTCCAATACTCCATCACCAGATTTAGCAGAACATTCGGCCATGATGACATTATCCTCTTCATCGTTCAATTGCAGAACGTACTGCATAACTTCATCTTGGTCAACTTGTCTGTCTTCCTCCATATCGATCTTGTTTCCCACTAAACAAATAACAATACCTTCCGGTGCCTGTTTTTTCAACTCTTTTATCCAATCTTGTGCCTTGGTGAAGGAGGACATACTGGTTATGTCATACACGCACAATGCGGCATTGGCATTTCTATAATACATTGGTGCCAAAGACTTGTACCGTTCTTGACCAGCCGTGTCCCATATTTCAAACTTTATGGTAGTCTTGGACTCTGGTAAAGTGATAGTCTGAGTTAAGAAAGCTGCTCCGATAGTAGATTCTCTGAAGTTATCAAATGTGTTCTTGACAAATCTGTGCACAATAGACGATTTCCCTACTGCACTTTCTCCCAAAAGAACCAATTTAAACTGAGCAAATCTCGATGAATCAGCCATTTTTATTGATTAGTTGTTCGTGTTTCCAATGGATGAGTAAACGCTTCGTTTATTATGCGAACTTTGTTTGGCCTTTTTGTGGCGTTTCTAACTTAGCAAAAGAGTAAGATATATTTGAGGTCAGTTTTTGTTTTTCCCCTAAAATCCTCAAGATGAGAATCTGATAAGATCAATAGTTTCCAGTTCTTATTATTAACTATTTACAAGAAAAGAAAGAAACTACTCATCGATCTTGGCCAAGATCTCTTTGTCGGAGTACAACAAGTATTCTTCTTCACCCACTTTGACAGTGCTTCCACCGAATGGTGGTAACAACACCTTGTCTCCGGCTTTCAAAGACACTGGAATAACAGATCCAGTGGTTGGGTTAATAGCACCTGGTCCGGCGGCAACAACAGTTCCTTGGTTCAACTTCTCTTGGTTCTTTTCTGGGATGTAGATACCAGAAGCAGTTTGAGTTTGAGGTTTTAATCTTTGGATCAACACTCTGTCGAACAAAGGTTTCAAGGATTGGGCACTTTTCAAGAATGACTGGAGCTGTTAGTAGACAACGGGTGACATCGGCTGAACATCACACATACCATTTTATAGTTGACGAATTACTCGGATTTTAAGGTCTTTATAAATTTTTCATCCACTGCGACTGAGAAATTAGTGGAAGGTTCTGGTTTGGATTGAGGTGTTATTGGTTTGTGCACGATTTTCGTTTCGTTTGCAGCTATTATACAATTAGTCTAAGTATCTATCTAAAGGTTCACCCAAGACGTTTTCAATAACACGAACAAGTCCTTTTCTTACTTCCAATTCAACAGCTTCGTCATCATCTTCCAATAACTCGGCGATGTATGGAACCAATGTTGGCAAGTGACTCAACCAGTTCTCACCTAGTTTCTGGAAGATAGACTTCAAGGTTCTGATGGTCCAGATCTTTGTCTTTGGAGACACTTCTGTTTCGTTGGAGACGTATTTGAGTAATTCTTGAACGATAAAGTTGTTGTGTTCATCAGAAGAAACGGTGGAGGTGAAGTTGGTGATGGCTTTAACTAAGTACTTTCCAATAGTGTCTTCGATGTTTGACAATTGGGCCAAAAGGGGAACACACATCATTTCAAATCTCAGGGTTTGGGTCCAGTAATCATCTTGGTCGTACTTGACGGAAGTGTTAATGGAAATTAAAATGATTCTTCGGAGGTTGATGTCATTGAGTTTACCAGTAGCTAATCTGTTCAAGATTCCAGCCACTGGTTCAATGATGTATGAGAAGTATGATGTGATGATACTCTTGAACTCGTCTTGCAATTTGTTAAAGAATTTGAAGAACGACAAGTACCTGGATACTTCATCATCAATTGTAGAATCTTCTCCATCGATAGCCCATCTGGTCAATGAAGCGAATAATGGTCTGAAAGATTTGTCGTTCAATTTCATGATGAAACTGATACCACACTTGTGGAAAGACATCTCCAATCTGTGGATGGTATTGTTGTTGAACTTTTCGTTAACCTCACAATGGTATCTGAATTCAAAAGACTTCATAAGCCATTTCAACAAATTACTAGCATTTGCAATGGCTGATTTCTTGTCGAGTTCTTCAATGGTGTTTTCTAATCCGTTTAAGTATAACCCGAGATTCTCTGGTCTATCATTTTCGTAGAATCCCTTATTGTTCCAGATATTGATGAGACTCTTGAACAAGACAGATGTTTCCATATGTTTGACAAACGAGTCCAAAATGTCTGATCTGATTTCTGTGGAGACGAAGTTACTGTTCAAGATAGTCATGAGCATTTGATCCAAATCTGATCCCAAGAATGCTGGTAATTTTTTGACCAAGCATTGGTATAATACGATTATGGAAGTTTGAACCAATTTTTGTGATTCATACTTTTCATCATCTTCATCTTCATCTACTTCTTCGGTGTTCTGGTTCCAAATTTGGAAAGAAGGTTTTACAATTCTGGGGAAGAAACCAATGGATTTGATTCCTAAGATGTTCACAATACTGATGATGGCATTGACTGATGAGATAATCAATTCTGGTTTACCACTCAATAATCCCTTCTCTCCAACAATGGTCGTAAGACTTTCTTGTAAGATCTTATTGCCAGAGAATGCTTCTGGATCAACAATTGCCAATTTGGAAACAGTGACTGCAAAAGTATCAATGTAACTTTGTTGTAACTCCAAGTCCAAGTATCTGTTGAAGCCACGCATCAACACAGGTAAGAAATCATTGACTATTATGGTCTTCAACTCATCGCCGACATTGTTAACATTCAATTCATTCTCAAACTTAACACTGGTCAAGTTACTGAAATTAACAGCAATTCTAATTGAAATGGCATCGTTGATAGACTGTGGATCAAGGGAGCTAGTAATGGAAGAAATAAAATGTGACACTGGTAACATGTCCAAGAAGTTGTTCAAAACCTGGTAGACATCTTGAACGATTCTAGCATTCTTATGGTTGAAGTTGTCAAGAGTCTTCAACAAGAAGGACACAATCTCATTGAAGCTTGACAATAATGCAGTCTTGGCACTCTCTTGTACTTCTGTATCCAAGAGTTGAATGTTCATCTTCAACTTCAACAAGTTGATCTCATTGAATTCATCCTTTGGAAGTATGATTTCATTGATGAATTCCAACAAACCACCCTTCATTCTGGAAAGCTCATCTTTGGTCAATGACAATACAGACACACCGAAGATTGGTCTTTTGATCAAAATGTCGTATGCAGAGTCATTCTTGTCAATTGGTTCATCTGGTACTTTGTCCCACAACAAGAAGAACTTCTGGAAACTCTCTAATTGGTCTTGAGCGGAGAAATTCTTGATCAAAGAAGAACAGAACTCGATCAATGAGTTCTTGTTGTCGATTTGTCCAATATCCAATTTTTGAACTTGACTTCCAACCAAGAACAAGATCACATGTAACGACTTTTCCACTGTCAAGGTCTTGACCAAAGAGCTGAACAACTTGTTACGACGATGTCTTGGAATATGTTGTAAAGCAGCCACAAAACTAGCCAACAAAAATTCGATATCTTCGTTGATGTTTGTAGTTCCATTTGCAGCCAAAGCTGGAATAACTCTCGACACAGTCTCCTGTAATGCAGAATTGGAGAACTCATCATCTTGTTTGATAGTGTGGGCACCCATGAAGGTGAAAATTGGCATAACTGAATGCAAAATGATTTCAGGAGCCAAAGATGCCAATTCAGCAATAACCAATAACAATCTGTTCTGAACTTGAGGACTAGTTGAATTACGAATAGAATTGACTATCAAATCAGCTCTGATAGAATTGGAGTCGAACTTGAATTGCTTCGACTTCATTAACCTGATGGAATTGAGCATACAACTAGCCAATGTCTCTTGTGCATATAAGACTGGCAAATGTCCATCTTTGCCCAAATAGTCCAAATCAGTCAAGACCTTGAACAACTCAATCAACAATTCAGGTCTAGAAATGGTGTCAGTTTCACCAGATTCGTCAACCTTCAAATTATCGTTCAATTGGATCTCCAAGAAGTCAAGGATGATGGTCAATTTCTTGAGGTGAACAGAAGCCATGTTGTTGATATCATCTCTAGCCATGTTCTGTTTTGTTTGACTGGAGGATCTTCTTTTTCTCTTGAGGATAGTTTGTCCTGGAACTTGTTCATTCAATTGAACTGTACCCAAGACAGAAGAGATCAAGTCAAAGTCCAAAGACAAACTGGTCAAAACTTCAAAGGCATCGAAAGTGATGGTAGACTCGTTGATCAAGGAATCGATCAATTTCATAATAATCTTGAATTTCAAATCTGTCGACTTAATAGAATTGAAGATCAACTTGACTCTTTCACTGATCAACTCTTGGACGGACAAGGGACCAATGAACAAGTTCAAAATGATTTCAACTTCTTTGGCTGCAAATTTCTCATTGATATGAGAACCTCCAATGATGTTAATAAGTTGGGTTTCTGCTTGGTAAAAGTCAACCTTAATTTCGTTTGCTTCGATCATCAAGTTGCTTCTGTCTGACAAATAATTAGGCAAATCGTTTTCAACGATTTGTTGTCTGAAATCATTTGGTCCAAATTCATTGTTTAATGCATCCATGATTTCCCATACTCTATATTTAAAGACCAATGGGAGGAAGTGTAATGACCACTGGTTCAAAATAAAACCCTTCAAATAATTAGAACCGAATTTCTTGGAGTTGGACTTCGAGTATGTGAATAAGGAGTTGACAAGAACTATCAACTTGGATTTATCGATTATAATGTCATCAAATTTACTTTCACTCAAAATCTGAAGGAGGAAGTTACCGTCTTTTGGAGACAAAATAGATCTCTTGTTCTTTGGTAAATCATGATAGATTTCATCTTCCAAGAACAAATCAGCTTTTTTAGTTGGAGCTTCTTTGGCACTTAACTTGGTGAAAATCTCAGTGTAAAGTTGACGAATGAACTTATTGGAGTCAAACAATCCAAGTAATAGGGAAGGCACCAATAAGTAGTATTCAGTGTCATTCTTGATCAATTCATTGAATCTTGAAGTCAAGAACTTCAATGCAGAAAGTCTTGCAATAATAGGAACAGAAGGTGTCAAGGAGAATCTGATTAAGAAAGTCACAAAAAGTTCGGTGGTTTTGAATTGACCAACGACCAATTTTATATGCTTAATGTGTCTCATGAGTGTAATTGACAACTTCTTGAACTCTTCATTGGAAGATGAATGAAAGAAGGTTGAAACAGACCCAGCAATGGTAACTTTAGATAACTGTTCTTCGATACTTTCAAGATCTTGTTCCATATCATCTTCATCGTCGATTTCTAACACTTCATACTCAGTGTCAGCTTCATGATCAGCATTGTCATCCAAAGTAGACATCAAGATCATTTCCAAATCATTCAACTTGAATCCAGACCTGAAAGCTTCTAAGCCACTGTTGAAAAGATCGTGGTTAGCTTTGTATATAACTTCCAAAGCTTTTGTGGTATTTTCCTTGGTTGCTTCATCAGTTGTATCAACTATCTTCAAAAGTTGACCAAGAATGAACTTGTAATCGTCTTCATTGGCCAATGAAATGTACTTGAATACCTTGAAATACCCTTTAGTAGAAGTATTTAACAAGAAACTATGAATCAAGAACTTGTTCAAGTCGTGCTTTTCAGCAACTAAACTTTCCAAGTGCTGTTCGTAGTCAAGTAAGTTTAAGTTGATCTCAATGGTATCTTGTTCGGAAACAGAAGCATTGGACCATAAATGTCCTAAAGTGACTAAAGTTCTGCTGACAATCTTCTCATTGAAACATTCAGAACACTGTATTATGGAGTCCGTTATGGACAATATGATTTTCAAGTTCAAAGGCAAGATGGACCCAATGACTGAGATCAATGAAAATGCTGTTAAATGTATGTCGTTTGAAATCTTAGATTCTGAAGTGCCAGGCAATAAAGAAACACCCACTACGTTCAATACTTCAGGTAAGTATAATGATTCGAGTTTGTTAACATCGTTACTATTGGCAGACAATGACTGGACAGCTATCGATAAATAAAAGATGAGCTGTTGCTTAAAGATCAATTTGTTCTTGATCTGGTCCACAATGTACAAGGAGTACAACTTGAAAAGGTCGAAATTGTTCAAGAAATTCTTCAAGATAGAAACACTAGAAGGACTCTTCAACAAATCTTTGAATCCCATCAAAGATTCAAACACTTCAGGAAACGAGTTCTTTGGGATCACATTCATGAATTTCACAAACACAGGTTCTTTGTGGTATGATAATGCAACAAGTAACAACATTTCTCCGTTATATAAATTGATATTGAATCTTCTGATCAACCATTCCAATGCTTTAATGGTACCTGTAAGGTTCAAATATGGAGAAATCAATAATAAGAACTGGTTGATGTTCTGGTTCAAATCTTCCAACATATCTTGTTGTTGGACATTTCTGTCGAAATTGATAGACGTTTCGCTGAATAAAGTCTTCTCGAATCTCACAAATCTCCTATCGAGAGACACCAACTCGTCTAATCCTTCTAATGCTATTTGATAAATGTAATCGTAATCCTGAGTAGCAGCCACTTTGGGATCGAAAATTAAGGACCTAGAGTGAACCTTAGCCCTGGACTTTCTGTCAACCACCACAGAAGCAGAAGCATCAGCGATAACACTTAATTGTTGTGCTAAACTCATTGTTCTTGATATGGATTAGTGTATTTGAAGAGATGAAAAAAAATTGTGATGAGATGCGATCGGCTGGTCGTGTGCAGGAAAATCTTCCAGGGTATGTAGAGATAGAAGCATATTAAAGGGCCATAAAACATAACGAATTAGCTATACATCATATACATGAAGTGTCTTGGAATTCGTGATTTTTTGACTGGTTGTAAAGTCCAATCAGAATTGAATAAATAAAATGTTACTCACAAAATAAAAGTTGACAAAATCTTTTGGCTGCAAATTTACGCAAGCCAGAACCAGACCTTTTCCAAAGCGTTTCTTGGGACTCTTGCAGGGATGGATGCATCCTCTTCTTCAATGAGATCTAAGTTGGTCAACACATCGATCTCTTCAATTGGTCTAAGGAACACAACTCTTCCAGTGGTGAAGTATTCGTAAATCTTGTGAGAAACGTATAAAGCCAACAAGATTGGAAGAGTAATGTAAGCAGCCACAAAATCAGCAGCATTGAAGTCGAAGAACACAGCAAACCCATTGGTCAAGCAGATAAGACTGACAAAGAACATAACAAAGTAAGCACCGTAAGGTTGAAGGATAGTTCTGTAAGTAACTCTGTCCCAAAGGTTATTATAAGTGATAGCCTTTCTCCATCTGACGTATGCTGCAGACAATGCAACCCATGATAAGAATCCTGAAATGGTACAAATATTGGATAACCAAGTGAAAACATCTGAAGAAGAAGATGAGGAGTTCAAGTAAGCCAAACATCCAATAGCACTGGTTGTACCCACTGCGAAGTATGGAACACCATATTTGTTGACTCTCTTGAAGATGGATGGAGCAATTCCCTTGACCGCGTTGGAGTACAACACTCTAGAAGCTGAGTATAAGAAAGAGTTACCAGACGAGGTAGCAGAAGTCAAAATAGCAGCATTGACGATGTGGTCTAAAACAGGAATTCCGGCATTCTTGATACCAATAACGAAAGGAGAAGCACTAGTATCGTATCCACTACCTAATAATTCACGACTGTTGGAGTCACAAATCACTCCGATAACCAAGGTACCAAAGACGTAAAAGAAAGCCAATCTGTAAATAAATCTAGAAGCAGCTTTTGGAATATTAGCTCTTGGCTTGATAGCCTCAGATCCAGCAGTAGCCACTAATTCTGGAGAACAAATAAAAGCAAAACCAGATCTGATCACAGCATACCAGAATCCCAAAAACTTTCCTGTACTTCCATCAACCAAATAAGGCTTGAAAGCGTTTCCGTCAGTCCAGTATCTAAACCCTAATCTGTCATGGTGAGGACCACCACCGAAGAACAAACACACACCCATTATAATTAATCCAATGATTGCAAAAATCTTCAAACTAGCCATGTAAAACTCGGACTCTCCATACACTGCCACTGGGCACATATTCAATGTAACCATCACCACCAAGAAAATGGTTATCCAAACAGCAGTAGGAACACTATTTGGCCAGTAGTCAATCAAAAGAGCAGCAGCAGTAATCTCAGTAGCCACCAAAATGGAGAAAGCGTACCAGTAATTCCAGCTGATAGCGAACCCCATTGAGTCATCAACATAATCCTTAACGAAACTCTGTGACCCGTTACCCGGTAAAGGCAAGAAAGTAATCATCTCTCCCAACATATTCATGACAAAGAATATCACCACCGACATAATACAGTAGGATAAAAACAACGAACCAGCACCACCTGTGGCCAAAGCACCACCACTTCCAATGAAAAGACCTGTACCTATACAACCTCCAAGAGCAAGTAACTGCACATGACGAGATTTCAACCCTCTATGTAAAGTGGTGTTCTTATCTAACCCAATAGGTATACTGTCAACTGGATGTCCAT
This sequence comes from Yamadazyma dushanensis, assembly GCA_030571835.1. NCBI lineage: Eukaryota > Fungi > Ascomycota > Pichiomycetes > Serinales > Debaryomycetaceae > Yamadazyma > Yamadazyma dushanensis. The sequence continues at coordinate 785,685 of JAJLYZ010000002.1, read as the reverse complement.
CTTCGTCAACATCGATTTGTACAATCTTAGAATTGGAGATTGTTATGTCCAAGTAAGAAGATCCACTTCTATAAATACTTGGTCTAGAACTAGATGACTTTATAGAGTGAGAAGTTTTCATGGTTGCAAAATATTCACCTATAGTCAATGTTAACAGTTAAAAATTGGCTTGTGGAGGAAAAAACTTTTCGTATTTATACCACTCGAGTGTTTTCGTGGGGACTGTATGGTGAGGAAGCTCCGATCTATGCAAAACCCATCTCATTGCAAGAATTCATACACAGTTGGCATGCCAAGGTTCGCAACCGGTTAAGAAAACTTTTGCAAAGTCAATGAGTAGAGAATGGAATTTTCAGTCAGCCAGCTTTGGGCTGAGTCAGAGACGTTTGAACGCATTTTACTGGAGTTTTTGTGATTCATTAGCTTGTAATTAACTAAGCAAATGCTTCAGCTCTCGAACAGGTTTGGTTGGAGTTGTCTAAAAAGTTTGGGGTAGTGTTGGAGGAAGGTGCAAAAAGAAGCGACGGAAACTTTAAAAATAATTTTGGGTAAGCGTTGGCGACGGAAACGCCATTCAAACCTAAAAGAAAGCTTCATGATAGGACGATTTTTGCGGAGATAGCTGCTTGACCTTGGAATGATGGAGACTATCTTATCGAGTCAAAGAGGTTGGCTGGATAAGCCTCGGCGTTGAAGTAATTCAATTGCATCATAGATGCAAAAAATGTGAGGGTCACACAGGAGTCAACCTGCTGCAAAAATTTTTCTCTCGTATATGCCGTGTTCTGTTTGCGTCGTGTAAGTGTCTGGTGTTGGGCTTTTTGGTTTCAGCCTCATTAACGGTCTCCAGGCACATTTTATTGTGAATCGATGTCAAAGGTCGTGTCTGGACCATATTTGGTTGCAAAATCTGACACCACCAGAGTCCTATCATGTTTCTGCATTAATAATATTGAAACTTCACGTATAATACACTATACTAAATGGCTGCAAATTAGGCTATCCAGAACCAGATTTTTTCAGCCATGTTTCTTGGAACTGGAGAAGGCACAGAGGCATCTTCTTCTTCGATCATATCTAAATAAGTTGTCAATTCAATCTCTTCGATCGGTCTAATGAATCTAATTCTCTTCATGGTGACCCATTCGTAAACCTTGTGTGCCACGTATAAACCGACTACAATAGGGAAAGTGATATAAGCAGCCACAAAATCAGCCCCATTGAAATCAAAAAACACTGCAAACCCATTGGTTAAACACACAAGTCCAACAAAGATTATCACAAAATAAGCACCATAAGGCTGTAAAATAGTTTTATATGTGACTCTATCCCAAAGATTGTTGTAGGTGATAGCTTTCCTCCATCTGAGATAAGCACAAGCCAAGACTAACCACGAAATGAATCCAGAGATGGTACAAATGTTAGACAACCAAGTGAACACATCAGCAGAAGAAGATGATGAGTTCAAGTATGCTAAGCATCCAACAAGACTGGTGGTTCCTACTGCGTAGTAAGGAACACCATATTTGTTAACTTTCTTAAAAATTGGAGGAGCAATACCATTGACCGCATTAGAATATAAAACTCTGGAACCAGTATACAACAACGAGTTACCTGAAGATGTTGCAGAGGTCAATACTGCAGCATTGATAATGTGATCCAACACAGGAATACCTGCATTTTTAATACCAACAACGAATGGTGAAGCACCTGCATCACTTCCACCATTCAATAATTGAGGACTGTTGGAGTCACAGATGACCCCAATGACTAATGTTCCAAAGATATAGAAGAAGGCCAATCTGTAGATGAATCTTGAAGCAGCTTTAGGGATGTTGGCCCTTGGTTTAATGGCTTCAGAACCTGCTGTAGCCACTAATTCTGGAGAACAAATGAAAGCGAACCCTGATCTGATAACAGCATACCAGAATCCCAAAAACTTTCCTGTGTTTCCACCAACCAAATAAGGTTTGAAAGCATTACCATCAGTCCAGTATCTGAAACCTAATCTATCCTTATGTGGACCTCCTCCAAAGAACAAGATAACTCCGAGGAAGATCAAACCGATGATTGCAAAAATCTTCAAACTAGCCATGTAAAACTCCGACTCTCCATACACTGAAACCGGGCACATGTTTAATGTCACCATGATAAGCAAGAAGATAGTGATCCAAACAGCAGTAGGGACACTATTTGGCCAATAATCGATCAAAAGAGCAGCAGCTGTGATTTCAGCAGCCACCAAGATCGAAAACGCATACCAATAGTTCCAACTGATTGCAAATCCCATAGAATCATCAATGTAATCTTTGACGAAACTTTGGGATCCATTACCTGGCAAAGGCAAGAAAGTAATCATTTCACCTAACATATTCATAACGAAATAAATAACTGCAGACATGATGCAATAGGATAAGAACAACGAACCAGCACCACTCGTAGCCAAAGCACCACCACTTCCAATGAATAAACCTGTACCTATACAACCTCCAAGAGCAAGTAGCTGCACGTGACGAGACTTTAACCCCCTGTGCAAGGTAGTATCCTTATCTAAACCAAAAGGGATACTTTCAGTAGAAGATGCTTGATCCACATCGACATTGACAATTTTGGAATTGGATATGACCATGTCCAAATAGGACTCACCAGTCCTATAGATTCTTGGCTTAGACTCCGACGATTTCACTGAATGAACAGCCTTCATGTTTCGGATGGTTGCAAAATGAAGAAATAAATGGGTCAGCGATAAACCGTACAAAAAACTAGGATTTTAAATGGCAACGACATATTTATAGGAATCATCCACCTTGACTGGGATCTAAGTTGAACCAATTCCGACTCCCAGTGGTGTCTTTTAAGATTGCAAGGAATTTTCATACAAACTCGGGGATCATAACCGAGATAACGAGTTTTAGAACAATGTCCAAGGAATCACAATTTTCCGCTAGTGGAAGATAAAGTGGCTATTTGCGTTACAGTGGCTTGGCTAGTTGTTCATCGGGCATTTTACAGCGACCATATTGTAAAATGCCACAAACTGGTACTGCAGATCGCTTATTAAGGCCGTGAGCCAAGCTTAGCGTCTATCTTATTTTCGGAACAATAAGGGACCAAAAAGCCCTGAAGCTGTTTCAGCAGGCCACTTTAAGAGAATGATCTTCACAGTGTTTTAGGGGCGTGTGTATAAGTTTCTAATTGAGCCAATCTTGGTTGCATAAGGAATGATTTACGAACTTTATGAAACAACCTTATCTTCCAGAGTGTTGAGAGTTCTATTTCTTATCTGTGAGATTCACAAATACTGTATTACTTCTTATTGTGTATTATGTATAATCGTAAAAAAATCGTTAGTGATTCTCGTTCAACTGGAATGCAGTCATCTTATAGTCTTACAACCCCTCAAGCCTTTTTCTTGAACAAAGGTTCACCGATCTGTTTACCTCTCAACTTCACACCCAAAGCTCTTTCCATCTTACCTAACAATTGCTGGTTTGGAACAGCTCTTCCTGCTTCGTAATCATTGATCACTTGAGGTTTTTCATTGATCTTGGTGGCCAAATCTTTTTGAGTCATGCTCTTGTCTTGTCTGGCTTGTTGAATCACTTTACCAACAGAAGTATCAACTTTCTTAACTGATACAACTTCGTCTGTGTCATCCAACTTAGCGAGTCTTTGACCTTCAGGGTTGGACTTGGTGTTGGTAGAACCGTACTTCTTTTCGGTACTGATGACGTTACCACTTCTTCTAGCAGCGTTAATTTCAGCTTGAGTTCTTGCAACTGTTTGTCTTGGTCCACCGCCACCAACTCTGGCTTTTTGTCCGATAATTGTAACAGAATCCCAGTCTGACATGATTTATAAATGATATTTTTCACTTTTTCTTCCAGTAGCTTTTGCGAACGTACAGCTGTGACTAATTCGGTTGGTGCACGTCTTGATATATTCCAAATGATTCCAGGCTATTCTGTTGTGCTTGGAGGGATGATGACAGAGTTTGACGACCAGTGGTGGTGTATAGGGCACTTGTTTAGGTTGTTTTTGGCCTTTTTAGATAGCCTTTTCAAGGAGATGGTAATTTGCATCCATTTGTGGAATTGCCTTTTTGGCTGCAAAAAATGTGAGGACAATAGATTGTGTTTTAACGGATCATTTGTGATGAAATTACATATTTGTCCTAAATCTGTTGTGCTAGTGTGTTGTGTTGGAGTCGATGGTGGTTTACTTGTTGCGTAGTGTATCACGATCCTTCTCTTGACTGCATAGATTTAACAATATTGAACGAATCAGAGCTTGACGGTAAGTCGCTCAAGGAAGTTCCGGGTTAAAGGTACCTTCAATACAGTCTCCAAGTTCTTCTCATATGTTCCATTCTCGTTTGTGTCACCTTCTCTCCTTGAATTCTCTGCTGGAAGAATCACTATTCCACAGCTATAACCACTACTTACTATTGACACAGCCCACACTTCTATCATGCCCAGTTCTTAGAACTGTCTTGAGAACAACTTCTCCTTTGACACCTTCTCCCAACAAGGGCTTTTATCCTACCTAGAACAGGCCTCCTTCCACCACCTCGGACTTGGATCTAGAATACTTATCCTGCACACGCTTTCTCGCAAGACGTCAAGAAGCTTATTTTCCACTCTTAACATCCCACTACAAGTACCTGTGAAAATTATCCCAACGGTTGAAATGGGAACGGCTGAAGCGCAATCTTCCGAAATGGATCAGCAGACTATTGTTTTCTACGGTACAATTTTCAATGGCGAGGAAAAAGACTACCAATTCTATAAGACGTTCTACTCCACATTGGTGCACTTTGAAGGCTTGAAATCGGCTTTGATAACCAATCTCCTGCAAGAATCGAGAGAGTCGAAAGAGGATCCAATACTTGAGAAGAAAAAAGCCGTGGTAGTTCAATTGCTCAACAATGGGATAGAATTGCTTAAAGACATCTCGGACTTCAAAGAAGAGCATGGCCTCAATGAATTCGAGGAAGATGGAGATATCACAAATATTCACCCGAGTAAAGTTGCCAGTTTTGAATCTTTCAAGACCATTGATCATGACGTCAAGCACGAATTGTCGGTTAACATTTTGAAGATCATTCGAATTATAGTATCCAGCATTGCGGAAACAGACAACACTGATTTGATCATTAACGTTAAAATCAACTACGATCTGTTGTTTAAGAACCTAACCTTCTTGTTCGCCACATATTCTACAAAATTGGACCTTCAGAAGGTTCCTCAAGCAATTTTATCCATCTTTAAAGAAGTGATATACTTCATTTACGACTACCTTATTGTTGTCACTGCTGTTGACTATTCAATCTCGAGAGATTTCAGAAGGTTCGGCTTCCTCCAAACATTCAAGAGCTTGTTGGAAAAGACACATCCTCAATTCTTGAACGGTGAAGTCAACAAAACTCCCACAACTAGACTATCGTTAGAAACACTCATTAGAATCTTTTCCATTATATCTATCTTAGACGTTGACCATAAGTCAAGTCCTGAACTAGAAGATGAAGACAGATTCATACAATGGGTGTGTCAGTTTGATCAGATTTTGAGGTATGACCTCAAATTGAGCTTCGAATATCTGAATGACTTATTTCACTATAAAGCCATGAACGAATCATTCTTCAATTGGATGACTTCGAACTACCTAAACTTCACCGACGAGTACTTGAATGATAACACAATTAGGAACTTCAAACCCACAAACAAGGACTTGGAAGTCATTTTGAACGGTAGGTCAAGGGAATCTCAAGCTTTGGAACTCGAATTCTACGATCCCTTAGAGTTCTTGGGTATTTCCTTGTACATCAACACATACACAGATGATAAAAATATACTCAGGAAGTTTCTCAAACTGGAACCGTTCGAAAGCTGGTTGTGTTTGGCGTCTTACGTGTTGACATATCAGTTCAAATCTGTCAAATTGCAATTGGCTGCAAAAGTGATTCTAGTGATGTTCGATAAAATACTCAAGTTGGAAGACACAAAGGATCTCACCATCAATGAATACAAATGGAAACTATGTCGACAGAGATCGCCCATTGTTCCTACCAATAAGAAAGATGGTGCTTCAAAACCAGTCTCATCTTATATCCTAGACAACTTGTTAATTCTAATAAGGTTCAACTTGAACAAAAGGCTTAACGCTCGAACATTCATCGATGCAATTAAGTTAATGGAATTTTTATTACTGGTGTATCCTGTGGATGAGAATTATGATTACGAAGAGTTGTACAAGTCGTTGGTAAAGCTATTCATCTTCAATCAGATCCACATAAAGAATCAGGACCTAACTGATGAAATTGCCAGGTTATTTGACATGATATTGACATCTTCTGCCAAACCATATCTCATATACCAAATCCTTCTAAACGTTGACAGGTTCAACACAGGCATAGATGGACATGAAGTACTAAAGGAGTTGATAGAATTCTTGTACTCCAAATTCGACTTGAATAACGATGACAGTACGAAAATCAACTTAATTGACAGCGACTTTGACTCTCCAGAGCTACTTGACACCATCAAATTATTTAACAGTGACAAAAAAGTGGTACCACTGCCTGCGCAGATCAATGTTAAAGAAGTTTTGAAACAACTACAAATATAGAACCAGTTGCGTATAGTCGTTACAAATTTATATGTCTATAGAATTCACAACATCGTAAGCTAAAACTATTCTTTATAATGATATCCTCTGAAAAAATCCATACAAGTAGTAAAAACAACCAATAAAATACCTCCACCAGGACCTAATCTCAACACCTTAGGAACAAATCCTTTATATAAAGCAGCGAACCCTTCTTCTCTTGCAACCATCAACAAGGAAGGATAGGTCCATCTATATTTAGTAGAACCAGCTTGAATTCTTGATTTAACCACGTCGAATGGAGTGTTCATGATAGTACCGAAAGTACCACCAATGGAACCACAAGTTAAGTCAATCAAAGTCTTTTCAGTAGAAGTCTTTGGTTCTGGCATCAAAGTTCTCACCTGGTAAATCAAACCAAAGTAACCAGCATTCCACCAGATGTGTCTCCATAAAGTAGATTCTAAACCCTTATACAACCCCAAAACACCATTATTCTTAATGATATCCTTGGTGACGTCAGCCATACCATTGAACTTAGTAGTCTTATCCTGTAATCTGATCTTGATCAATTCGAAAGGAACAACCACAAATGATTCAGTAGCACCTGCAGTAGCACCTGTTAAAATAGCTAAAGGTTGATTCATGCTCTTCATGTCAAAGGTCTTTCTATAAAACTTTCCCCATTCGTCATTGGCGGCAAATTTGGTGGCTCTTTTTGGAGCTTCCATCAAAATTGGAGCACTTATACCTTTATATAATCTCGAAAATCCTTCTTCAGAAACAATTTTCTTCAAACTCTGTAAAGTTCCTTTATAGGCATTAGTAGAGTCCAATTGCTGTCTAGTTTTGACCACATCCAATGGGTACATAACCAAGATTTCAGAAACCCCAGCAATGGCTCCACTAATGAACTGGTAGATGAAAGGTAATGGCTTTTCTGACATATTGCTGATTCAAAAGAAGAAAAACTGTTGATGAAAATTCCGATTGTTTCGGTGTTTAACCGGTTTGGCGCGAGAGTTCAAATTTCTCCACAGTGACTCAGATCGCTCCGGTTCTGATAGAGACGTCGTGTGACAACCGAGTGGGTTAGTCAGACATTGCTAGGTTTCCAACCATACAAATGAATTAGAGAGAGGAGATGGATAGAAGGAAGAAAGTTGAACGATATTCAATTGAAAATATGTCACAAACCGTTTAATTTGCACATCAATAGACCGTAGGAGTCGAGGCTTTGTTCCCCGGTTCCGGCATAAACCGTCGAGGTGCTTGATCTACAGCCAATGGATCCGAATCGAATTGTCATGTGACAAAAAAAATACCAACTGATTTATGGGTACTGTTACATGTGTTTGGAGCCATATTTGAAAGCTGTGAATCTGGCTGCAAAAACACCTTTGGTTTTTACCCTTCTCTCATACTGAAAAATTTTCGTGTTACCCGGTCAAATCTCACTATAAATACTCATCTCGAGCATCGTAAAGAAATTGTGCGGCAGCCTTAACTATTACCGTGTTGCTTGTCTTTTTCAGATATCCCTACGAGTCGGCAAGCGTCAAGTTAATGGCGAGATTAAGTGGTCATCTTAACGCTCTGATTAGTTTTTCTGAATCGTACGTCAGGGTTTACTCTGAGGTATATGAGAATTATTAAGGGCTGGTAGATCCAAACATCTTCTCTAATGGTAGACCTGCCTATCATAATTTCTTGTTCATAAATGATTTTATAGCTGAGTCCTTGTGCTCGTGTTCTTTTTTGGTGGTGGTGGTCCCTTGGTACTTCTTGGATTGTTGTTTATTCGAGTTTATATCCACTGGCCTCTGACGATGGCTATGGAAAAATTGATGAATAATCCAGCAATCACAGCCATTTTCTGTCTCTTGTTGAACACTGTGTCGTCTGCTAAGATGAAGATGATCCCAACAACTCCTAAGAACACACCCACTAGTAACCCTACTAACAAATCTTCGTTATGGTTTCCGTCGAGATCGGTCAGCGGCATTGTATGATTCAAGGGCTCCTCTATGCCTTCATTCCCGGTACTTGTCTCAGGGTTAGGTGGAGCACCAATCCCAGGCCTGTTGTCTGACTCAACAGTCAGATTAATCCATCTTTCTTCTAGTTGCCTAATGTAATTCTGGCGCTGTTCTTCCTCTTCCAAATCATTGATCACTGCATTTGAATTCCTGCTGATGTTATATATCAGCTCAAATTGTGCTCGTAAATCATTAATGTCTTCTTGACTGAACCCTTGTTGCAATAGACGATCAAATCCTATCACTTCAGGCTGTGTAGACCTTACCACTTCCTGATTATCCAACTTGTTCTCTTTGGACAATTGATCCTTTGTCATTTGTTCACCAATCACACAATGAATGTATATTCTGTCATTATCAGGGGTGAACTTACTCAATAAATCGTGTTTGAAGTCAAAGAATTCGTTCAATACTCTCCCATTGTAAATAAGTTTAAGTCTCTTGTTTGAGCAATTTTTGTTATGAGTCCGGATTGATTGTTTGAGCTTCTTGTAATTGATGCCTTCTGTTTCGTGTATCTCGAAATCATCAATGTTTCCTCCTTTGTTGGAGTCGATAAACCTGACCACAAGAGTATTAGACATGTTTAAATGACAAACTGCGATCCGCAAAAAATGTGTAGTTTTAATAGTTAAAGAGTGTGAGACAAATAACAACGTGAAATGGGTTTCGTCAAGAGGATACCATCGTAGGTAACACAACGAAACACATCACAAGTAACCTGTTAGATTTGAAAGAAAGTAAGGATCATTTATGTATAGTCTAATCATCCAAATCAATTGTGCTACTGTCAATTTACTAAGTTGTAGCTAACCATTTTTCGTAGGGCTGATATTAGCGAAGAAGAGAGCACCTTCTCTCATTCCTAATGGAAAGATTCGAATCTGTGAATGCAGTTCCGCAGTCCATGATCCTTTCAATGCTCTGTTGCTGTTGCACGTAATTGAATACCTTCTGAGATAGGCCAACTATAGTACTCAATACTCTATGCGGGAACCAAATCTTGCCACCTATTTCCATATACGGAGCTCGTCATTAAGATCTAACTTGATCTGGTGGTCCTCTTGTCCTTTCTACCCCTAGTCCTTTCTATCCCTAGTCCTTTCTATCCCTTGTACTTCTTTAGCAAATCAGAATTCTCAACTAAGCCTGTACTTATCTGACCATCAACACACGACTCCTTCACCAAGTTATTCATGTAGTCCAAATATATCAAGTATATAAGCAAATCGGAAGAATCATTCTTGATCCTCGTCTTTGCTTTCTTTTGTATCACTCGTTTGAATCTTGCTTGATTAAGCGTCATATTTGTTTACTTAGATAACGCATTTCGATGGAGACTTTTATTGAGCTCATTGGTCGTGCGCAGGCTATAATTAATATAGACATGGGTGAATAGACCTATCAATTCAGCACAAAAACACGACATTTAAGCTTGCAATTCATTGAGTAGAGTGAACATGGACCCAGGAAAACTTCTTCCATTTTTCCCTATTTTTAAACCACTTCACACTCTTATATCTCTTACTATTTCGAATTTTGCAACTTTCACAATACATATATCAAGTACAACCCAAACCTTCGTCAGTCAACACAAAAGCTAAACTGACCTCACACTCTGTGTCAATATTCATCAAACGTATCACATTTCGGACCTTCACACTCCTCCGTGTCTCTGGTCACGTAAACCTAAAGCGGATCTATAACCAATTCTTCATCGAGTTCCGCATTTTGATTTTCATTTCTTCTATTCACCATGTCTAAAACTGTTGACCAATTGAAAGACGTTGTTGCTCCAGAAGACGCCACAGACGTCGACCAAGGTTCTTTGAGATACGCTGCTTATGCCAACAGATTTAGAACCATCTTATTGGCTTCTCACAGATATGTGGCTTACACCTCGGATATTGGTGAAAGTTTCAGACCAGTGGCACATCCTTATTTGGTCACTTTGGGTTACGGTGTGTCTTGGTTGTACATCTTGGGAGATGTATCGTATGCTTCTTGGAAAGTGAAATTAAAGAGTGAAGGAAGATACACTCCAGAGTTGAAACCATGGAATTATCCTTACCCAGAACCAAACCCAGTTACCAAAGATTTATATGACCAGAACACTGAAAGTTTGGTTGACAAGGACTGGAGATTAGCAGGTTTAAAAAGAGGTCTTTTCCAAAGTATTGCTTCTATGGGGTTGCCAGCTTTCACTATCCATAGTGCTGTGAGATACTCTTCTGTATTATTCAAGAACACCAATGTGAAAGCTTTGAAGACTTATGGTCCTGTGACTGTGGGATTGGGTATCGTTCCTCTCTTGCCATACGTTTTTGATGAACCAGTCGAACATGCCATTGACTTTATTTTTGACAAGGGTGAAGAGGTGTACAAGAAGAGCAAGAAATTGGACTAGTCAGTTCAGTGGTTCACATAGTGATTTATTTATATACATTAGATTTCGTCGTCTTGTCTGTCTCGTCTTGACTGTCGTCTCGTCTGAATCGTCTGTCTCGTCTTCCATCTCGTCCATCTACTCTGGTCTCTCAATTTTCAACTGGGTGTGAATAATTCAATGCCCCACATTTCTTACAAGTTCTGGCATCCATATCAACATCAAACGCAATTATAGCTTCTTTCACTTGGGTTCCGAGATCGTAACAGTGAAACTCAACTTCATGGATTTGACTCCGGCATTCTCTACAATACCATCTGAGCTTATCCAACATAGTCTCTGGTCTATCTTGTTCAACCACTAATCCTATAGTATCTGCAAACCTTGTAGGATTATGAGGTGTGTTTCCGGGTAACAAGAACGATTCTCCTTCTTTGATGTAAATATCACGGAACTCTCCATCGTCCACTACCTTCAAACACATGGTACCCTTAAACTGATAGAAGTATTCTGGGGTTTGATTAACATGATAGTCTGTACGAGCATTTGGGCCTCCTACAACCATGACAGAAAACCCACCTCTGTGTACCAAGAAGTTGTTAACTGGAGGTTGAAGAAGGTGCTCATTCTCTTTGATCCACTTCTGTAAATCCAATGGTTCCGGAAGCATTAGGTGGTGACTGAAAAATTACTATGGTGCGATTTCGAGCCGTTATATACTACTCGGAATTAATAATCGCAACTAGAAGTTGTCTGATGAGATAGATGCATGCGTCAAGAGATCGGACGATACTGGTTTACGATTTAACTAGGTAAATTAAAAGATTTGGGATCAGTGCTCCAAGATAGACAAGCTACCAGTGACCACGACATTTTCCAAGACTGATCCATTTGGAATATCGATCTTGTCTCCTTCATTACAGACAATGATCACGGTACCTTTCAAACTGACATTCTTACCCAAATTGACATTTCCTGTGATTGTCAAGTGGTCCAATTCCAAAATTTTTGGCATATGTGGGATTCTTGATTGGAAATTGGATACTTTTTTGAAATGACTACCTAATTTTATTAATGGATTAGCAAAACCTTCTCTGTTAGGGTCCAATTTCAAGGATCCGTGCTCTAAATAGAACAAGTCGGACTTCACCAACAACAAATCAGAACAGGTCTTGACTGGCAAGAATCTAGATCTTGGAACAACAATACCGTGAGCATTGTTGAAGTGTTTGATGGAAGCACCAACTGCTGTTTCCAATTGAAGCACATTGATGTCACTAGAACCCTTGGAGATGGATTTTTGATTTGGAATGATTTCAGATTGAATACCATTAGATTCCACTAATCTTTTGATAGCTTTCAAGTTGATCCACAAGTTGTTGGTATTGAAGTTTTTGAATTTCTTGATAGATTTGAATTCTTCGACATGCTCCTTTGGAACTTGGGCAATTTCCAATAATCTGACTTGACCGTCGTAGTTGATTAAAGTACCACCCTTAACATCAGCTCTAGTCTTATCGGTCAATTCCATGATGAATTCACTATCGGTTTCGATCATGTGATTCAAAACCTTAGGGTTAACGGTAGCACCCAAATTGTCACCGTTGGAAACGAACAAGATTTCTTTACCTTGACTCAACAAGTAGTCCAATTCACCACTGCTAACTAAACTTTCAAACAAGTCACCATGTCCTGGAGGGTACCAGTTTTCACCAGCATCTTCGTAGTCAGATGGGACTGGCAACAAAGAGTCCTTGAAGATTCTTGGGTATCTGGATTGGTTGAAAGTACGGACTCTGATTCTGTGACCTTGGTACTTTTTAATGATTTTAGCAGTATCAGCATCAGTGTTGAAAGAGTTCATCAATAACAAAGGAACATCGGTATCATAATTTCTGTTCAAGTGCTCAATTTGTCTGACAGTCAAATCGAGGAAAGTGTTACCATCTCTAACTTCAATGACAGATTTAGGACCTACACATCCCATGGAAGTACCCAAACCACCATTCAATTTCAACACCGCCAACTTCGACAAGTTTTCAGCGTTGTCATTGGTTAAGGAGTTGTAATTGACCACTTCTCCCTTAGTAGGACTCTTGATTTTGTCCCAATCCAATGAGGTATCGGAAACCTTGTCAGTTAAGTACCTTCTGAACAAAGCAAAGAAAGAGTCCATTTCATTTTCAAACTTTCTTTGTTCTTCAGGCTCTTTGACAGAGTCAACCAAGTTGTTCAAAGCATTTCTCATTTGAGAAGCTGCGACATTGGTAGCGGTATTGTCGAATGCCTTTAATAATTAGTAAATGATCTATAGATCAACCTCGACCGATTCGACACATCAATCGTTAGAGCGATGTAGCCACAGAAGAAAAAAATCGTTCGAGTGAGGTCAATTTGTACTTACGTATGCAGACTGAGTCTTTGTGTGTTTCTTTGGGGTAAGTTGTGACATGTTTACCGTAAGAATAGCGTTGATAAACGTTTGCTGTGGAATGAAAAATTGAGGAAAAGCCCAAAACAAATATTCGTTTCAAGTATCGTGCACTAACCGATAAACGCCAGATGTGAGACACGAGAATGGACACGAGCCAGACGAGATGAACTTAGGTCGAGGTACAGGTCGGAAGTGTTTGCAGACAAACCACTGGATGAACCTGTGGATGCAAAACGACTAACTTCAGACACAAAAAGACGTCAATTGATCGGTGTTGTAAAATTGTAAAATGCTGGGTGAAAAATGGGGAAGTTGGGGTTGGTGGGGTGAGGGCACAAAAAAGCTTTTTGCAAGAACGGAAAAATTTACAGGGGTTCCATTGTGTTGCTTTTAAGAGGAGAAATTGGCCCAGACATGTTGCTGGAGTGCAGAATGGTAGAAGGTTTTATTAAACGGTAAGGGCACGACAACTTAACTATTTTTGGCATTAATTACATTTCGGTTCGATAGGTATGGCCCCGTGTTCGGGTGAAGTTGAACCAGTGCAAACCTAATTGTTGCGGGAGCCTCGTGTTTGTGTCAAGGGTTGAGTCTATGTCCGGCTGTTTTGGAGATGGCAAGAGATTAGTGGATGTTTGATGCAGCTGCAATGCACTAGAATAGTTGCAGCCAATGCGAAGAATGGATGCAAAAAACTACAGAAACTGATTGAAATCAATTACATATATTAAATACCGAAAAACTAAATCTATGCTGATAACAGCAGACTTTTAAAAGAAAATGCACAGTAGAATAAAAAAAATGCCTGGGTAAGTCAAGTTATTGTGTAGCTTACAAGAACATAGCACCAACCAAAGCTAAACCAGATAAGCCCATCATTTGCTTGGCAGCACCATTGTCGTAAGTAGAAACAGCTGGAGCAGTGGATTCAGCAGCAACAGTGGATTGACCAGTAACAGTGGATTGACCAGCAACGGTGGATTGAACAGCAACAGCAGTGGTTGGAGTAGCTGGAAGACCAAGAGTGGCTGGACCAGTTGGCGAGAAAGTAGATGCTGGAACCAAACATTCACCAGTAACAGTGATGGTCTTTGGTTCATCAACAGTGATGGTGTGTGGAGCACACTTGTGTTGAGTACAGGTGGTGATGGTGACAGTGGTGGCAATTGGGCAGTAGGTGGTGTAGTCAGTGACAGTGATTTGAGTGGTGGTGGAGTTACCGTATGGAGCAGATGGAGCAGCAGATGGAGCAGGAGCTTCACCACCTTCGACCTTCAACTTCAATGGAACACAGTCACCGGTTTCAGAAGAAGCAGAGACGGCATATCTGTCAGCGGAGTAGTTGTATGGGTCGTTGATGTTCTTACAACCGTAGAATTGGTCAGAACCACCAATAGACAAGTAACCAGAAGAAATGTCAGCTTCAGAAGCACCAGTAACACCGTTGACCAAAATCTTTCCTTCGTCAGAGAGACCGACCTGGTAGGTGGTTGAACCAACAGTAGTTTCAGATGACAAGTGCTTGGTGGATGGATCGTAAGTCAATTCTTCACCAGAACTGGCAACGAAGAAGTAGTTTAAACCGGCACCTTCGTGGGTAGAAGAAATACCTTTTCCGTTAACATCTTGGTTGTCAGATTCAGCGACTAAAGTCAAAGCAGTAGCGATAGATAATAATGGTAAGAAAGCGAAAGATCTCATATTGATGTTTAAACTTGTTGTTGATAATGATTAAAAATTAGAGGTATTTGCACCTGTTTATATAGTAATTCAATAAATTATAAAAAAAACACCTGGCTGCAAAGTTGTTAGGGGCATCCATTCCAAAAATAGTAATGACATGGAGAAATATTGTGTTTCGGTAAGAAAAAAAAATAACATAAGCGATGGTAGCTAGTTACGTCACCCCTTTTTCTTTTTTCTCATAGGTTTTTGCAACCAATTGGGGAGGCTTGTATAGAGGGTTTAGGCTTTTACGAACGATTGTTTGTTTTGGGTTATGTTCCTGGAACTATTTAATGCAAGCAGCAATTCGGTTCAACTGTTAAATTTGGTTACATTCAGAGCCCTTCAGTTACATCATTGGTTACCATGCCCCACAAACCACAATACAAGCTTTCTGCAGTGTTTACCTTGCTGCATTAGGTGCTATCTGAGCCTGTTTGGGAAGAGTGTCATAGGGACCTTTGCTAAAACGTGGATCACCTCACCATTTATGTGTTTAAGAGTAAAGCTAAGCGTTCCCAAGTGTGTTGCACCTGGTGGTGAGAAGAACGAGCGGCAATAGAGAAGCGAAACAAAGCCACTTCTTCCTGCATGAAACCTGCGAAAACAGGATTCACCAAGGTTTATACCATAAAGGAGTCAAAGAGAGATTGCTATAAGAGTCAAGAAAAAGCGGTTGGTAGAAGTGTTGAGAGAGGATGTGTTGACGCTAAGATAAGGACTCCTTGACGAATGGTAGTGAACTTGTAGTGTTGACGTTTCCTTTTATTAGCACCTATGCTTGTTTCTAAATTTATTCTATTGATGCAAGAGGGATTATCTGTAGACTCAACAACATCAAATGCCTATAGACGCCAAAACCACACCATGTTGACGTTCAATAGTGCCATCTGTCCCTGAATAGCTATCTTGGGCGACAAAACAGATGACGTGACAGCTCGCCTGTGACGTTTGTTTAGTTTGTCTGCAATTGCCATTACTTCCAGTTGTGGTTACTCTCGACTTTTGAAACAGCTACTGCAGGCGTCCAAATAGTTCTCCTATCTAATTTCTTGGCATAATCATGATGACGTACCTCAAGACCTCCCCTCTGGGAGTACCCGGGGATGAACGTCTAAACTCGTCTACAAGATTGCCAAATATTCATCAATCGTTCACACAAGCCAAGACTTCTCTTGCCATCTCTTTTCACCAGTTCTTTGTTCCCCAGCACCTCTGTTTCCCTCTCCTCCGGCTATCATCTGTCAATACTCCATCAATGACATTCACATTTAGAGGGTGCTTTATATGCACACCGTCCGTACAATTAACACTCGACGCATGGTTTAGTGTCATCTTGACGCATGCTATTTATAACTTACCCTCGATGTTACATTTCAATTGTTGGTTGTAATTTCACCACGGCTGATAAACAGAGCTTCTAATTATACTTCGGTTGTTCTGAGCCATTTGTAATTCAGCTGAAATTTTGTGTTATGCAACTCTTCTGAGTCAAGTGCTTTCTATATCCGTTTTGAGACTACCCAAGAATCGGTAATGTCTCATGGTTGCGAAACTTTCACCAGTTGCCGTGAATCTTTTTCAAGTTAAGCTTTAGACCAGAGGCGATCTCAAAGTTGTGGCTGGTTCCTTGTTCGGATATATTGTTTTAAAAGTTAACTCTAAAGCAAAAATGAAGTCCTTTGCCTCAATGTAATAATTAGACAAAAAGAAAAGGTAGGCTGTTGTTATGATGAATCGGGCGAGATTCGAACTCGCGCGGCTTTACGCCAACAGGACTTGAATCTGCCGCCTTAACCACTCGGCCACCGATCCAATTTGTTAGCCAGATAACTCCCGCGCTCCGAGTCGAAACCCGGAACTGTTTGCTACTAGGCCAACTGTCCTACCATATTGAAGATGCTTTGTGAGAATGACTAGAGTATATGCAGGAACCGAGACAATTATATGTGCTCTAAGTGAATGAACAGACACCCTTAAGATTACACAGACAGATGCAGCATTGTCCATAAAACACTAACATGCATTTATGATACTGGCTACTGTTCAAAAGTAACAACATCCTTTATTATTGCGTACACAAAATGACTAGTTGATATATTTTGCAGCTTAATGGAAATTCGCGTTCTTATCAATTACTCATGTCACTACAATTTGTACCAATTACGTCGTTCATAGACTCATCTTTCTTCACCAAGCTCTCAGAGCTTAAGTTAGACGAGTTTAAACTTGATTCAAAACCCCAAACGATTTTTGGAACGCTCACAGACCCTTCAAAATTGACCAAGTTCAATAATGTCCCAATATTAACCCTCGATTACACATCTTTCAAACAAACAGAAAGTCACAACTTCATTGGGAAGATCCATAACGTCAATACAATCGAAGAGTTCAAATCTTCAGATAAACAGAAGATGCTTCACTCTTGGGGTAAAGACCTCTTGAAAGATTTAAAAGATGGCAAAACTGAAGTGCAATTTCATGTCTTATCATTCAGTGATTTGAAGAAGTACAAATTCTATTATTGGGTCGCCTACCCTACACTTCACAGTGAATGGTCAGTTGAAGAAACTCACCAGAGCACACTCCAGTTTGATTTGTCAAAGAGGTTTTACAAGCTGGGGACTGATTATGTGTTCATTGATAATTGCTTAGATGAGAGGATTTCCAGTCAGTTGAGAAACTATTTATTCAAAATAGCCACAGAGGGCGAAACTGAAGTGAAGTTGCATGTTTACAAAATGGATAAGCCATTGCTTCTCAAATTGAAATTGACGAAGCCCGTTGATACAGAAAATTTCAAGGTTGTTGGTTGGGAAAGAACAAGTGCAGGTAAATTGGGACCCAAACTTGCTAATCTCGGGTCTTTAATAGACCCAAAGCAACTTTCCAACCAAGCGGTAGATTTGAACTTGAAGTTGATGAAATGGAGAATAGCTCCTCAATTGAATCTAGATATTATTAAGGATCAGAAGGTATTACTTTTGGGAGCAGGCACTCTTGGAAGTTATGTATCAAGAGCATTACTTGGATGGGGTGTCAGGAACATCACATTTGTAGATAATGGAAGAGTGTCTCATTCGAATCCTGTGAGACAGCCATTGTTCAACTTCAAAGACTGTTTCGCTGACAACGGCCAAGGAGTAAAGAAGGCTATAAGAGCCAGTGAGGCATTAAAAGAGATCTTTCCAAACGTCAATAGCAAAGGAATAGAGCTAGAAGTTCCTATGGTGGGTCATGAAGCTAACGAAGAGAACTTCAAGGTCTTGAACAGTTTATTCGATGAACACGATATAATCTTCTTGCTCATGGATTCCAGAGAGTCTAGATGGTTACCCACAGTATTAGGTTTAGCCAAGGATAAACTAGTCATCAATGCGGCTCTTGGATTTGATAGTTACTTGGTCATGAGACACGGCACTGCCAAACGAGATCTTGGGTGTTACTACTGCAATGATGTAGTTGCACCCAATGACAGTTTGACCGACAGAACCCTTGATCAAATGTGTACTGTCACAAGACCTGGAGCTGCCTTAATGGCATCATCCCTAGCTGTTGAGCTCATGATATCGGTTCTTCAACATGAAGCAGGAAAAGACGCAGACAGCAAGAGTGCAGGAGTAATCGGCAACACACCACACCAAATCCGCGGATTCTTACACAATTTCGAACAGATGAAGCTTGTGACGCCCAAGTACAAGCATTGTTCAGCTTGTTCGCCAAGCGTCATCAATGGGTTCAAAGATCATGGCTGGGAGTTCATCCAAAGGTGTATAAATGACACCAAGTACCTTGAAGAGATATGTGGATTGACGGAACTACAAAACGATGCAGACAAAGTCGATGAGATGATGGAAGAGTTCGATGAGTTTGACCTCGATGATGAAATAAGCTAAAATGCCATATATAATCACAATTAGCCTTGCCGTGTATAAATGGCTGCAAACTCGATTCGCGTTTAAAAACACAATCGCGATTACATAAAAAAAAATAACATGAACTTTGTTAGTCAAGACAGGTCATCACAGACCCGTGACACAGTCTTGTTGACAGCTCCAAATCTCATACAGTCATGTATAACGCATGAAATTAATTACCACAAAACGAAATATCCCAGTTTGAAGGATTTAAACGATATAAATGTGCAACAAGCGCTCATCATTAAGGATTTGTTGTTTGTCTTATTAGGATTTGAGGGTCATTATATCAGGTTCAGTGATGCTTTTGATGCCTCGGACGTAGGAAGAAGTATACAGGGACCTGATTTTAAGATAGCGAAGAATTTGGACGTCTCGTTGAAGTTTATCACGAAGAAGATCATTAAGTTTGGGAGGTATTATTGTTCGATCAACAAGTTCTTGGAAAGTTACGATAATGAGACGTTCGGGAAGGTGGTACAGAACTTGTGCCATTCAATTGTGCAGTTTAAGAACAAGTATGAGGTTTTGATGGGAGAGTTGGAGGTACAGTTCAAGATGAATGCAAACTTCAACTTGAATAGCTTGGATACCATCTTGAATGAAGTAGCCAATCCCATGAGTCATTTCTACGAAATTGTGAATCTCATACATACGAATACAATAGAGAGGTACAGAAGTGAAGAGACACAGCTCCGATTGGATGAAAAGATGGACTTGTTCATAGATCCTTCTAAGTTGAATGTGTGCAAAGGTGGGGTAGTACTTGAAATTATTCAGAATAGAATCAAATCGGTCAAAGGAGATGCTGCAAGCACGAAATTTCTCATGGGATTGTTTGAAGAAGTCAGTAAGGATTATTTGAATTCTTTGAATCAGTGGCTCATCAATGGGATAATCGATGATCCTTTCAAAGAGTTTTTGATTAAGCAGACAAACTTTCAGAGCTTCTTAACTCCAAAAATGCAAATATATTGGGATGAAATTTTCAAAATACGATACGATGGAATAATAGACCAGTTCTTGAATAAAGATATACAGAGTAAGATACTTTTAACCGGGAAGTATTTGAACATCTTCAAGTATGGTTGTGAGTTAGAGAACTTAGATTCCATCAACGACAATATTAGCCCAATCACCAGTTTATTTAATCAAGATTTCGAGTTGAAAGTGAATCATTACTATCAACGAGCAAACAAATTGCTAATGAAATTGATATTCGACGGATACAATCTTGTAGAGATAGTGGATTACTATAAAGAGGTTTATCTTTTGAACAACTCACAAATTGACAAGTTCATTGAAACTAATTTCAATGATTTATGCAAGAATAAATTCAAAATGTCGATATCTAAACTAACGAAGAATTTCAATGTGTTGAAGGATGCCAAAACTGAGGTACACCAGATATTGAACAACAACCTCGAGTTTTCTATCAGCTCGTTGAATTTTTATGAATTAGCAAAAGAAGTATTAAATATTGAACCGATAACCAACTTTGAATCACAAAGAATTGAAGATTTATTGGGCAGCAGGTCTAAGCTCAGCTCTTCGAGCTCAAGAATAGATGATTTGACAGATAACCAGATGTCAGTTGTACTGGTCAATTTGAATCTCGAGTTACCGTTTCCTATAAATTTGATTATCAACTACAATTTTAATTTGCAATACCAATTGATCTTCAACAACCAATTGTATATAAAATTTGTGGATCGTTTGATCGACAATACCTGGAAAGAAGTGAGTTTGAGTCCCGTTTGGAAACACCGGTTTACTAGTGTTCGGGTTTCAAAGTGGATAGTCAGGAGCCGTGTTCTTTTGAACAGAATGAGAGATTTCATCAACGAATTGCATTTCTATGTCAGTTTTGAAATCGTGAATAGGAATCACTCAGAGTTTGTGGACAAATTGAAGAAGATATGGGAAGAGATCCTGTCAGAAGCACTTGAAAGCAATTTTGATGAGACGAATAACTCCTATAAAGGAGGTGTTGGTAATTATAACAATCTTTTCAATAAGGTACAAAACAAAGCACCAGAAAGTCAACTGGACTTGAACAGCTTAATTAACTCAATGTCGACATACTTGAACAACATTCTTCGTGATTCATTCTTGGCCCATGAACAGATCATGAACAACTTGGCCAATTTGTTGCACTTGATCATTCAGTATAATCAGTTCATGACCAAATTGAAGACATCCTTGATCCGGAGCGATGACCAGCTCTTTGAACACCACAGTGAATTATATCCAGACATGTTCAAGGATTTGGACACTACTTCGATGGATGTTATTTACGACAACATGAACGAAGAGTTGAATAAGTACTACGATGGGTTTAATATTTTGTTGACGAGGTTTATGAGTTCAATCAGTGGAAGTTTCGACAACTCCAGTCAACAGTTCTTAAATTTGTTCGAGACGTTGGAGAACTGCTTCCCTAACTAAAAGAGAAAGATTACTTTTTCATGTACATTAATAAAACTTTATATCTTATGATTCTTCACCCTCTTCAGCTTGTAATTGTTCAGTCAATACCTTGATGATTTCGTCAGTCTCTTCATCACTATATATTCTGAACCCCTTATCTTCGGTAACACTGGCCAATTGGGCATTCTTACAGTCTAATTTTTCTTCCATCACTTGTTTTAAGATCTTCAATGCTAATAATTCAGCTTCCTTCAAAGTCAAAGACTTGTGGTATTCGTTTTGTAACTCAGCTTGTGCACCTTCAGAACCAGATCCAATAGCTTTGGCATCGTATCTGTAGAAAGTACCACTTGGTTCAGCATGGTACAATTGAGGACCCTTTTGTTTATCAATACCGGCGATCAATAAAGCAACACCAAATGGTCTAGACATGAGTCTCTTTTCACCACTGGCACCTTCACCGAATCTCAAGGCTAAATCACATACATTCTGCGTCAAACTTTCCACTTGAATATCTTCATCGTAATATAAATTATGAGTAAGACTGCTGACTCTGGCATGGTCAATCATAGATCTAGCATCTGCTGTCAATCCAGACATGGCACATCCAATGTGTCTATCTACTTCCAAGATCTTTTCAATGGAAGAATGCTCTAATAACGGAGAAGTAACTCTTTTCTCGACTCCCAAAATCACACCTTCGGATGTAGCAATTCCTATGGCAGTAGAACCTAACTTAATGGCTTCCAAGGAGTACTCCACTTGAAACAATCTCCCTTCAGGAGAGAATGTAGATACACCTCTATCGTATTCACTTCTTGTCAAAAACATCAGTGGCAATGAATTTTAACAGCTTCCGCGAATTTGAAGTTGAATATGAGAGTCGAATTTTCATCGATTTTGTGTTAGTTTTTGGATGCTTCGCGTATCAGTGATGAGAGCACCTCATACAAAAGCTAGAGGTTAATTTTGATAGAGAATAAGTTTATTGAAAATATCTAGCTTAAGCCTTTGGAGCCAATTCAACAATCTTTTCAGCAGCTGGGTCCAAATCTTCAAAGGCATACAATTTCAAACCAGAGTTGTTGATCAATTCCTTAGCCTTTTCCATATTAGTACCTTGTAATCTGACGACAACAGGAATTTCCAATTTGAAGTTTTTGGTGGCGGCAATTAAACCTTCAGCGACGTAATCACATCTGACAATACCACCGAATATGTTGACGAAGATACCGTTGACTTTTTTATCGGATAAGATCAATTCAAAAGCCTTTTCAATGGTTTGTGGAGTAGCAGTACCACCACAATCCAAGAAGTTAGCTGGTTCACCACCGTATAATTTGATGATATCCATGGTGGCCATAGCCAAACCAGCACCGTTGACGATGTTGGCGATGTTACCATCTAATTTGATGAAGTTCAAACCGTATTTAGAAGCTTCCATTTCTTGAGGATCTTCTTGAGTTGGGTCTCTCCAGGAGAACACTTCTTCTTGTCTGAAGTCAGCATTGTCATCGAAACCTAATTTGGCATCCATGGCCAAAACTTTGTGATCTGGAGTTTCGGACAATGGGTTGATTTCAACTTGAGTACAGTCTCTTTCAATAAAGACCTTGTATAAGTTTTGGATGGTCTTAGCAGCTTCAGGTATAGCTTCTTCAGTGTAACCCAAGACAGATGCAATGTCAGTGGCCAATTTGTCGCTGACACCTTCAGCCAAAGGAACAGAGAAGGTCTTGATGGCAGATGGGTCTTTAGCAGCAACACCTTCAATATCCATACCACCTTGAGCAGAGGCAACAATCATTGGAGTTTGAGTACTTCTGTCCATCAAGATAGCAAGATAAGCCTCAGTTCTGGCGTCTCTTCTTTCACAGATGTACACAGCAGTAACTTCTTTACCAGCAGCACCAGTTTGTTTGGTGATCAATTTATGACCCAACATCTTTTCAGCCAATTCTTGAGCTTCTTCAGGACTGGAAACCAATTTGACACCTCCTTGGAAACCGTTGTCGAAATGACCTTTACCTCTACCACCGGTCAAAGCTTGAGCCTTAATAACCAATTTGTCAGTGGCCAAGTCTTTGGCAGCTTTGAAAGCACCTTCTGGGGTAGTGGCAGCTTCACCTTTTGGAACACCAACACCGTATTGAGCCAACAAAGCGGCAGAACGGTATTCATGCAAAGATAATAATCTTTTTTGGTTAGCAAGCTAGATTGTTAGTATCGTGAATTGAAGACGTGAATGGAAAACGTATAAGTGTCGATTCGGAAGCCTGTGAATCGGGACAATTAAACGAGGAAACAGGCTCCAAAAACGGGACCAAGTCCCACTGAACCAATAGATCTCGGTCCAATTGAAGTGTGTGCGTGTGTACATACTTTAGCAGTTCTAATGAAAGATCTTGACAACATTATAAGTTGGTTATAGAAGAATAATTGGAAAAAAATGTTGATGAAAAAATGCGTTTCTGTTGTCCGAGGGGTAAAAAGGTTTGACAACCACGGTGAAATTAGCGAGCGAACGCGACACGTTCGCGGTAGGCTGGAACCACAGGGAGGAGAGTGGGCCGGAGAAAATCCGGGAATCGCAAAAGATGGTGGGACGTTGATGTAACGGTTTACGAGCGGAAAAAGACTCAGAGATACACGGGACGTTGCCGAACCGATAGAATACCGTGTGTTTATGCGTTCTGGGTTTGTGGTTGGCTGAAAACGGTCGGTGTTGTTGGTATAAAACGAAGAGATGTTCCTGCGACCACCGGGACCCGGTGATTCGGTCAAAATGGAGGGGTTGATACTGGGTAAGATGGGAATGGTTTGTGGCAAAGATCCCAACACCTGGACCCATACACCTGGATCCACATATGGGGATCCAAACGTCTGTATTCGTGGATATAATGCAGTTTGTGGTTCCTTACTTCTGTTTGTGTCGTTTGGTGTTGAAAAGTTTACTGTTGCACTTTCCTGTTTTTGCACCTGCTTTTTGCAGCTATTTTGCAGCCTCTAGGGATGCCATTTTGCAACAACTTTTCAAAACAAAAAAAAACTGGCTTGCAATTCTTTTCAAACAGCCTAGTTGCATCACCTGTGGCACATTCAAGTCAATTGGTATCTTTTGATCTGTTCCATTGTTATAATCCATCCTGTTGTAAGGCATCTCATCTCTTCGCATTTTTATTTTTCTGCATACATAAATCATGAAACACGTTAAGCACAGTAATTATGACGATGTACTGTTGTCGATGAAAAGACAAGCGGAGTCTGATGATGATTACGAGAGTTTGTCATTTGGAGCATTGAATGCAGCTCAAAAGAAGATGGGAAGAGGCAGAAATACCAGAGATTCTAGTGATGAGAGTGAGAGTGAAAGCGATGACGAGAGAGAAGCACCAAAAACATCCAAGAATACACAAAGAGATTCAAAGCGCCAAAAGCCAACTAAGACCAAGACCAAGCACAAACACGCACCCACCGAAGAATCGTCTAAGAAACCGGTGTCAAAGATACGGAAACTTGAAATGAGCGCTAAATACAGCGATAATCTTCACACTGATATACGATTCGATGCAGCATATGGAAAAGCCGATCTTCAAGAGACCAGAAAGAACTACGGATTCTTGGATGATTACAGACAGAATGAGATCAACGACTTGAAACAAGCTATGAAAGACAAAAAGACATTCGAAAAGCTCTCATATTATGAGCAGAACGAAGTAAGAGATAGACTTCAATCATTGAAATCAAGACTCGATACTCTCAAGAACAGGGACTTGGAGTTTAAGGTTTTGGATGATTACAAAAAGGAACAAATGCAAAATTACAGAGAAGGTAAACAATCTACACCATACTACCTTAAAAGAAGTGATCAACGTAAATTGATCCAAAAAGCTAAGTTTGAAGGTATGAAACCTGCTCAAAGAGAAAAGGTCATGGAGAGAAAGAGAAAGAGAAAGTTGGGTAAAGAATTTAGAGAATTGGAGTTCAGGAAATAAACAGTTTGCAAAGTGAATAATTCTAGGACGTAATACGTAATGTAACTATATGACAAGATTAACAATAATAACAGAGACCTTAGTACTTTCAAGACTTTAGTTCTTTTTCTTTATCTCATTAGAAACCCAGTCTTCCCAGCTTCCTACATAGTTACCTCTTTTTTTGTAACCGAAAGTCTTGGCTAAATCCTCAGCTGCTGTAGATCTGATACCTGCTAAACAATAAAAGATAAGTTCTTTGTCTTGGTCTGGTTTTTTGAAACCAAAGTTTTCTTCGAAATCTTCTTCGTTCAATCCCAAAGCACCAGGATTAGATTTGAATGGGATATTTATAGCTCCGGGAATGTGACCTTCTTGGTATTCCACTGGTTCCCTAACATCAACTATGATGGATTCTTCTTTAGGGGAGTTAACCAATTGTTTGATCAGATCGTAATCGTAACTTTTGGCCTTGCATTCTTCGGAAATGACACTGTAGAACCGAGAGCGTGCTACATATGGAGAAACGTTCAATTTGGCGGCACCATTGAATGATTTGACGGGAGTTAATAAACTGAATTGCGGACGGCTGACAACCGTTCTTCCCAAGGAGATTGGGATAAGTCTCCGAAACATTGTGCAAAAGTATTAGTTGATGGTTTCAGAGAGACACTATTAAGTTCGATAAGTGGCGTCTATAATCAAAAAAAACCGTTATCAACAATAGTAAAAAGTTTTCTCCTAGAATGAGATTTTGGAGTCATTTTAGGAATTTTCAGGATCGCGCAAACGATAGGATCGAGAGGTAAAAGCGGAGGCGGGCCCGCTTGCCGTAGAAGAGCCATTTCAATTATTATATCTATTCGTTGTTGAAACTATAAACAACTCTATAAGTCGTAAATCATAAGGTTGAACTACGTTGACAGCTCTCAGATGGGATGGATCTAAAATAATCCATCGATTTCTCCATCTTCGTTCACTTCAACGTTCATAAATCCACAGTGGGTTGGCAAACCTGGAATGGTTTGGATTTCGGCTGCTAAAGCGTACAAGTAACCAGCACCGACAGAAGCTCTGACATCTCTGACAGGGAAAGTGAAACCAGTTGGAACACCTTTCAAAGCAGCATCATGAGACAAGGAGTATTGGGTTTTGGCAATACAGATTGGTAAGTTTCCAAATCCTTGTTTGGTATATAAGTCGATCTTCTTTTGGGCTTCTGGTAAGAATTCAACATCACCTGCACCATACATGGTTTTAGCAATGGTTCTGATCTTGTCTTCAACACTTGGAGCAGTGTCATATAAGAAGTGGAAGTTCTTGTCAGTTGAGTTACAAGCTTCAATAACACCGTTGGCCAAGTCAATAGCACCCTTTCCACCTTCTTCCCAATGGTTGGAAACAATGGCGTCGGCAGCACCGTATTTGAGGGCTTCTTGTTTGATGATTTCATGTTCCTTGTCGGTGTCAGAAGACATCTTGTTGATGGCCACAACCACAGGTAAACCGTAAGTTCTAGCGTTTTCAATATGTTTACCCAAGTTGGAACATCCCTTTTGTAACAACTCGACGTTTTCTTCGGTGTAGGCAGCAGCCAATGGAGCACCAGCTTTAACTTCTGGACCACCACCGTGAACTTTCAAGGCTCTGACGGTTGCAACAATGACAATACAGTCAGGTTCTAAACCACTGCTTCTGCATTTGATGTTGATGAATCTTTCACCACCCATGGTAAAATCGAAACCAGCTTCCGTAACAACGTAACCTTCTTGTTCCTTTCTCTCTTCAGCAGTTAAGTCTGGAGAAGTACCAGCCAATTTAAGAGCCATCTTATCAGCCAAGATAGAAGAGGCACCAATGGAAATATTGGCGAAAGGACCAGCATGGACAAACACAGGAGTACCTTCTAAGGTTTGCATGATATTTGGTTTAATAGCATCCTTCAAGAGAGCAGTAAGAGCACCGGCACATCCAATATCCTCACAGGTAACTGGGACACCAGCTTTAGAAGAGGCAACCACCATCTTACCTAATCTTTCTCTCATGTCTTCTAAAGAGTTGGCCAAAGCTAAAATGGCCATACATTCAGAAGCGACAGTGATATCGAAACCAGTTTTTCTGGTCATACCCTTTTCAGTTGGTGCTTCACCAACAGTGATTCCTCTCAAGAATCTATCGTTACAGTCGACAACTCTTCTCCAGGTAATGGTGTCAGGGTCAATGTCTAATCTAACGAATTGACTGACTTCTTCTGGGGTCAAATCATCGGGGTTGGTCTTGTTAATTCCCAACTTCTCTAATCTCTTCAACATACAGAGTGGGAACTTTCTAACACCCTTCTTAGCTGGCACCAATCTTCTGTACAAAGGAGCATCTTTTTGGGTGTTTTCATGAAACATTCTGGTGTCAATGGCAGCAGCCAACAAGTTGTTGGCCATGGTGATGGCGTGGATATCTCCAGTGACGTGCATGTTGAATTCGTCCATAGGAATGACTTGAGAGTAACCACCACCAGCAGCACCACCTTTAATACCAAAAGTAGGTCCCATACTTGGTTGTCTAACGTTAGCAAACACATTCTTGTTCAAATGAGCACCTAAAGCTTGAGCTAAACCCACAGTAGTGGTGGATTTACCTTCACCTAAAGGAGTTGGTGTAATACCAGTAACAAGAACGTATTTACCGTCTTTCTTATTTTCTAATCTCTTCAACAAGTCAAGAGAAACCTTGGCTTTGTAACTACCGAAAGGTTCCAATTCACTGTCTAAAATACCAGCTTCATAAGCTACTTGGTCAATCTTCTTTGGTTGTTGAGCTCTAGAGATTTCGTAATCACTTGGGACTGGCTTCAACAAATGAAGTTTAAGAGGGTTAGTGAACTTTGGAGTGGCATTGTTCTTGGAGTAGTGGTTCTTAGCAGCAACCACAACATTGTCTAACAAAGAAGCAACAGTCATTGGACCAACTCCACCAGGAACTGGAGTGATCAACTTAGCTTTTTGAGAACAAGATTCAAAATCACAATCACCGACCATTTTAGAACCAGACTTAGTAGATGCATCATCAACAAAGTTGGTTCCAACATCGATAACAACAGCGCCTTGTTTTAACCATTCACCTTTAACATAGTTAGCTTGACCAATGGCTGCAACAACAATATCTGCGTGAGACAAGAAAGCTTGAACTTGTTCCAAAGGAG
This sequence comes from Yamadazyma dushanensis, assembly GCA_030571835.1. Classification (NCBI taxonomy): domain Eukaryota; kingdom Fungi; phylum Ascomycota; class Pichiomycetes; order Serinales; family Debaryomycetaceae; genus Yamadazyma; species Yamadazyma dushanensis. The sequence goes on along the minus strand of JAJLYZ010000002.1, from coordinate 756,975 downwards.
TTTGAGAATGTAAAACAGTGACAGTAGCATTAGCTTTGGTCAACAAGTTAGCCATAGGTTTACCAACAATATCACTTCTTCCTAAAACCACAGCAGAGGCACCTGCGATAGTGACACCAGATTCTTCAAGTAACTTCAAAATTCCTTTTGGAGTGCATGGTAAAAAGTATGGGTTTCCACCTTTCTTGTTCAACTCACCAACATTGTATGGACCGAATCCATCAACGTCTTTTTCAGCAATCACAGCATTGGTGACTTTAGTCTCGTCAATATGAGAAGGTAATGGTAATTGCACCAAAATACCATCAACTGACAAAGAGTTGTTCAATTTGGTGATCTCATTCAATAACTCGAACTCAGTGACTTGTTCAGGTAAGTTGATAATTTCACAGTCGATCTTAGCTTCTTTAGCAGCCTTGAGTTTCATTCTCACATAAGTGGACGAATCAGGTCTTTCACCCACTTGAATAATGGTCAATTTTGGAACAAAATCCCCGTGTTTGGCTTGGATCTGGTCGATCTCTTGGTGGATATGCTGGCGGATAGAGGCAGCGATGGCCTTTCCGTCGATAATTTGTGCCATGGTTAGTTGGTGAATAAAATTTTCGTGAAAAAAAAAATGCTTTTATATTCGTCGTATGGAAGAGTCAACAGAGTCACGGGGTCGACCGTGGTAGGTGCGGCTTGATGAGTACCATACTGCATATATCCGCGTTTATCAAGATGAGATAATATATACAGGACTAAATTAAAAAGTGTTTGAGTTGATCTATCTCTTGTTGTTGGAGCGTGTCGACGGAGACGTTTTTGGTATCAAATTTACTGTTGATTCCTTGAAGAACAGAGCCAGGACCGAGGTTGACTATTTTGGTTATCCCTATTGTTTGGAGAGTTTCGATCGATTTTACCCATTGAACAGGTTTGGAGTTGGCAGCGATAACATTTGCAACCGTCTCATTTTTTGCAGCCATTTCTCCATTCAAATTGGAGATAATTGGAATGGTGGTAGATGAAGAAGTTGGGGATTTGATGAATTCTGCCAATTGGGGCTGGATGGGGGCCAATACTTCGTTATGGAATGGGATCTTTACAGGTAGATTTGTGGTTCTAGATATGATTTTCTTTGGACTATTGATTCGATCAATCACTTGATCAATAACCGTTTCTTTGCCTGATATCACAATTTGTTGGTACGAATTGATATTTGCAAGGATGCCTGCCTCGTCACACTGTTGCTTGATGGTATCGAAATGCACAGGACGAAATAGAAGAACCTTCATAGTGTATCCAGACTGAATAGATTGCAAACCTTTCATTAGCTGACCCCGAAGATGCACCAATTTGATACCCTCTGCCAAACTAATAGTTCCACTCAACACCAATGCAGTATACTCACCCAAGGAATGGCCCAAAACCACAGCAGCTCGAGAACCAGATCCCGGCGTTCCAAACAAGTCTATGCCATGTATGTCTCGAAGAACAGTATTTAGAACCACAGTAGTGGCCATAATAGCAGGTTGAGCATTTGCGGTGTCTAGCATCCACTGCTCATCGTTATCAGTGATAAGTTGTGAAAACTTCACCCCCAAAGATTGGTCAATTTCTTCAAGCACATGCTCAAAACAATGACGATGCTGTAGGTACGGCTGTAGTAACTTGGCCCTCACAAACCCCTGACCAGGACAAGTGACTGCAAACTTCATAGACGTCAGTGGGAGCTCCGGTGTGGACTTGGCGAAGAGTCTCACTAACCTGCAGACAGCACTAGTGCCACCCGCGGCCTTCAGTAAGCGTCCGGCACGCAAGCCCCGTTGCGTCGTGGTGTTCGGCTTTTTATTTCGCCCTGCACTTAGGCCCGACGGGTTTCAAGGCGACATCATCACCTGCCACAGTAACTCCCGCCAAACCTTAACACAAATCCCATTTACCAACGCCAACACCTCCAAAAAGTCACAAAAACCAAACTTTGCCACACAAACACCCCTCCTACAATAACCGGCAGGTGTTGAATGCTCCACAAATACCAAACATTCATTATAATCATAACGCGTCAGTGGCAGTTCTGGCCCCGAACGGCGGTGCTCGTAGCAAGAATCACCGCGTGGCCGGTTGTCCAGTTGCGGTAATTTTCACCCGCTCTTCGCCTTATAACTTCGCCCCGACGAATCAGACGGCTCGCAGTAAAAAAAAACTTGTTTATTTTTTTCCCATCACCACCAATTTCCCCCCTGTCCTCCCTAATTTCTCGCCCCAACTTTGTTGTTTTTTTTGTATTTGCAACTTTTCATCTACACCACATCGAATGTCTGAAGTTAAAGCTGCTAAAGACGCTCTTGTCGCCTCGTTATTCGAGTTATCCAGATCTGCTTCTGATGCTGCTTCTGCCACTGCTAATTTGTATAAAGTGTCCCACAATGGAGATGATGCTCCAGTTGATAGCTTAAACAGTTTAGCTAAAGCTATTAACACGTTAGTTGCTAGTATTGAATCTCCAACTATTGATGCTTCCAAAAAGCCTGAGAAGAAGAAGGCTGAAAGAGACCCAAATGCTCCAAAGAAACCTTTGACCATGTACTTTGCTTACTCTTTCCACATTAGAGAGCAGATTAGAGATGAGAGAAAAGCCACTGGTTTACCACCTTTAAGTGCCATTGAAATGAATGCTTATGTCAAGGACCGCTGGAGTGGCTTATCTCCTGCTGAAAAGGCTGTTTGGCAAAAGAAATACCAAGATGAGTTGGTTATCTATAACAAGCAGAAAGAAGCTTATAAGGCTCAATTATCTGGAAAACCAATTCCTCCAGTTATTGTTGCCCCACCAATTGCTGCTGTTCCTGCTGCTCTTACCGACTCTAGTGAATCTAGTAGTTCTGAAGAGTCTGAAATCGAAGCTCCTGAACCTGAAAAGAAGAAGAAGGAAAAGAAGAGAAAGCACGATAAGGAAAAAGGTGAAAAGAAGAAGAAATCAAAGAAACAAACTTAGGTTTCATTCAATTCGTACAGATTAGTCGCCTGTTGAGACTTTAACCTTGTATTTTGTATTATCTGAAAAGTGTTTACTATTGTTTTATTGTATTATTGAAATATATAATTGAGGAGATAAACTTTGCCATTTACTTTCCTTTCCTCTTCTGCTTCGTTACATGTGCTTGTAACACCTTCTGTCTATCTCTTAATGACATTTTCTGCTTTCCTTGAACTGATCTCTTGTGAATCATCATAACGAAATTCTTCTTTCTAGCCTTTTCTTTATTAGTGGTTGAGTGTGGGTTCTCTCTCTTACCCTTTCTGGATCCGAACTTCTCTCTTCCTTCTCTACCTTCCTTAGCATGCTCAATTCTTTCTTCTCTTAATTGCTTGTATTTCACTTTACCCACAAGAGAGTCCCCATCAACAGTATCATCAGTTTTAATACCCATTTGCTTTTCAACACCTGCTTGGAGTTTAAGTTCATCAAGCTTAGCGAAATCAGCTGGAGTCAAGATCTTGCTGGTAAGAAGTTCTGCCATGGTTTCTTCGGCAGTTTTAGTTACTGGTTGCTCTGTCTCTCCTTCATCATCCGATAAGTCAAGATCAGAGTCATCATTTTCATCATTTTCCTGTTCTGCTGCTTCATCTTCACTGTCAGTGACATTGTATTCTTTGTCGCTTTCAATGTTGACCCAATCACCTTCAACTTCACTTTCGTCATCTTCTTCTTCACTCTTTTCTTCAACCTCCCAATCTTCAGGTTTCTCATCGTTACCAAGTCCTTGATCTTCTCTCCATTTAGCCAAGAGGTCAAGACCTGCAATGGAAGTAATCGATTTCTCAACACCATATTCCAACTTACCATTTCCTTTAGAACCAGACATCTCAATACTGGCAGCTTTTCCTCTATCTTTTCTATGCAACATTTCTGGAGCCACTTCTCTATACAAACCAATCAAAGATCTGGCTGCCATCATGACAGCTTTAGCTTTAGATCCTTTATACTCGGTCAAGTCTTGTAATAAGGTTGCATCAATAGCAAGAGGAGCTCTGGTCAAAATTTCTCTGATAGTGTTCAAACCAGCACTGGCAACCTCAGCAGAAACACCATCACTGACGAACTCATCAGCAATCTTTCTCACCACCACCTGAATGCTCTCTGGTGGGACTAAGTCGTGAGATGCTTGTGCAACAGCAGCCATAATTTTAGTGACATCTCTCTGCTTAGGAGTCAAATATTTCAAGAAAAAACTGTAAATACCTAAAACTGTCAACTTATGAGAACCAATTAACCTAGAAATCAAGTTCATGAACAAGATCTTCTGTTCCAAGTTGAACTTGTTACCGTTCTTACCACTCAAATGGTCTTGGTACAACAGCTCAGCAAATCCCTGAGGATCCCTGAGAAGATGAAGAGCTGAAAAGTTCAAATAGTATTGAGTTTGCTTACTGTTCTTCTTCTTCACGGCTTTCACAGCTTGTTCTAATTTCTTACCTCTTTTAGAACTCTTCTTATTGATTTGCATCTTATGTCTTAAACCACTCATATCAACATCATCGTCATCACTTGAATGTTCTTCGAAATTCTCTTCTCTTTCTTTATCAGCACCCAAGAAGAATCTGGCACCAGCAACACTGACTTTGGCATCTGGGTGCAAAGCTGCTTGGGTCATGATTTCAACCGTACGAGAATCATCCCAAATACCTCTTTTCCAAAGCTCTCTAGTTAATTTGGTGGCCCAAAGACCTTGTGAATCTCTTTGTTCAAGCAAATTGAACAATAATGCCTGGGTGGATCTGTTGATCTTTTGGTTTTTAGCTCCTGTATTGACAGCCTTTAATAGCGTCACTAAGGTACTGTAAATTTGACGTCTCAAGTTCTTAGCATGCTGTCCAGCCATAGTACTGGAAGATGAGACAGCCAAGAGCGGGAAGATAGTTCCAATCAAGAACTCTGCAGATATAACATCTTTATTTCGTAACATCGTTAAACATTGAATAATTTTCTCTCTGAGGTCGGGCGGTAAACTAGCATGATTGTTTATCAACAAGTTCCTCAAATCATCAGGAAAGAGAGCTGTTTCCTTGGGATAGCAGTTACACACAGCAGACACAAATCCAACAAGATCACTGAAAGCCTGGGTGTTATTACTTGAATCATCAGGATTGGTTAAAAAAATGTCTCTTAAGGATTCATAATGACTTAATTGCTGAAGAAATTCTTCATGATACAGCTCTGGATCACGCTTTACCACATTCTGAAGAAGAATGATGTTTGTGGGGAGAATAGCTACTCTTCTTTTCTTAGCCATTTTTTTCTAATGAATGATAGTGTAGGTAATTTTTTGGGATATCTTAAAATGAGAGCTCATCGCATATCGAATGGTAAACACACGCATTTAAGATATTAATCAGAGGCTGCAAAAAATACAGAACTACAAGTCCTTCCCCGTTTATTAGTTATTTACCCCAAGAATTTGGTCCATATTAATGTAGTTAATCTTCTTAGACAACTTCTTGATTTCTTTGCCTCCGACGGCTTGCACAGCTTCTGCGACTCCCAAAGTGTCGACATTAACACCATTATTCTTCTTTCTTCTTTTAGTAGCACTGGTGTTACCAGCCAACTCATCAGCTTCTGCTTTCAATTTCTTTCTTTCTTGCTCTAACAAATAATCTTTGTATTTGTTTGTCCAAGCGATTTCTTTACGCTTGATTGTTTCTTCATCGTTCAAATACTCGTCTAAATCTTCATCGTCTCCGTCCAATTCAGTTAAATCCTCATTGGAAGGAACCATTTCAAGATAATACAGCGAAGGTTTCGTTTTCTCTACCAAATTTCTAGGAGCATTTGGATCATTCTCGAGATCATCTTTCCACTGTTCACTCATATTCTTGCTATTAGCGTCGGATAGTTTTTTTTCCGCTAACACAGCTTCGTATCCTTTGTTGATGATGGCTGTGAAACTCAGCATTTCTTTAGCAAGAAGATCAGGATTGAAACCCAACGCTTTCATCTCACGGAAAAGGATAGGATTATCATCTGTCATAGGAGTGGCAGAACCTTCGTCTCTTTGCTCTACTTCTTGAGCAGGTTCGGTGGTTTCTTCCACTTGCGGTGTTTTCAGGATTGCTGGCTCTTTATTCTTGATAGAACCAAGACGAGCAGCTGGTCGCCTTGCATCGCTTGGTTTAGCTCTTAATCCAGTCAACCTTGCGGGTCTAGCTCTTTCTGTGGTAGTCATAGCTTCGTTCACTTTCTTAATTTTCTTTTCGTAAGATTCTCGTATCTTTTGTTTCTTCAAATCTTGTCTATTGAAAGACGGAGGATTGGAAGAAGTTAGAGAGTCAGCTTTCTGCCTAAATTGCAGAAGTGATAAATTACCAGAATCAGTTTTACTGAATTCTCCCAATCTCGTTTGCAAAGTTCCTTCAGAAACATGGGCAACAGCCACAATTTCGGCATGAGATCTATTAAACCCATTCATTCTAGCAGCCAATAAAATACAAGCACCTGCAATACCGGCGGGTCTTCTACCTTCGTGAATCCAATCATCAGACATTCTTTTGGCGATCATCATAGCATCTTTGATCACCTTAACTCTTCCATTTTCCCTTTCCAGATCGAATTGTAACTTCTCGGCAAAATGGGATATGAAAAGTGAAGGATCAGCTAGTGGGATTTCTACAATATTCAAGTATCTAACCATCTTTAAAAAGGTAGCACCCAATGTGAACACGGATATTTGTAACTTAGAACTGAAATCGATCAATAAATGATGTGTTCTTTCCTTTCTGCATGCAATATACAAACAAGCAGCGGTAACATTTTGAGATCTTCTTCCCTTAACAAAGTTTTGATTCAAAGCCAATAAAAACCAATTGTATCCAGCATCTGCGATAAAGTCAGGAATCTTCAATGAGGCCGCCAAATCCCTGATACTTCTTCTTCCATTATTAAGTGTCTGTTCTCTTGAATCCATGGCGTTCTGTCTTCCCACAATGGTAGGTCTACTTTGGCCATAATTGACCATAGTTCCTTGCACCACCGCACCACCACTGGCGGTTTCACCGAAAGAAACCTCTGAAACGATGGGATTTTCGTAGGCAACACATCCACACCCTGTACATGTCAAGTTTCCTGAGTTTGTGGAGAGATCAGAAACAAGGGGAGCCGAACATCGGCTGCATATCCTTGAAGTAGACATAACAAAACAAAATAATACGCAGAGAATGAGAAATGAGTGAGAAAAAAAAGAATAAATTAAGATGGTCAAAACAGTTGCAAAAAGAGCGTACACAAACAATTAAGAAGAGTGAGAAATTGGCATTTCAGACTTTAAGAAAGAATGAACAGAGGGTGGTTCTTTGGCATATGGGTACCTAATTCTTAATTTTTTATACTCATTTTCAGTGATTTTCACAGAATATATGGATAAAAGCACACTGTAACACCCAGAAAAAGCCGTCAGAAACCTGTGGTCGAATAAAGTCACACATTCAACACAACTTTTCAACGCAACAATCTAGAACCTGCAAAGTTATCATCAACACAAACACAATATCTCACAAGCACATCTCACAAACACATCTCACAAACAATACTTTACAAAGTGAATGTGTCACAAAGTAAATGTCTCACTAGTTCTATCAATGCAATATCCTGCAGGCAATCAAGGCGTGCATAAACCATTTTGCTATCAGTAGATCAATGGCAAAATTAACTTTAGGGGTGCGACTCTTATAATCCCTTGTAAACACATAACTGATTTTTACAGGTAATTTTCAAGGTCTATTTGTAAACTCGCTTCCATAAACATGTCAGAAACCGACGCTTCGTTAAACAGAACCGTCAGGTTAACCCCCGGCCAAATCGCGTACGTCAAAAGAGCTTCCGTTAGAGATAAGTCAAGAACCGCTGCTATTGATAACTTATTCTTTGACCATCCACAATTGTCCAAGGATCACGCCGAAATCACCAACGATGATGGCATTTTGAAGATCAAAGACACAAACTCTAGTTTTGGAACTTTTGTCAACGATGTGTACCTTTTGCCTAATGAATACCACCCTTTGAAAACAGGGGATACTGTTAGTTTCATCATGCTTAAGTCTTACGACCAGATTAGAAAGAAGATCGCTTCATTCGAAGGCAAATATAACCCAATCATGTTGCTGCATTTTGGAAATCCTAAATTGCTCTTGGGTTTTGGGGTTTCTATTGACGCCGATGAAAATGACTTAGTAGTGAGACTTTTGCCATTGAAATCTAACGTTCCTACTTCTTCCAATTCGAGGTCTGGTTCCAAAGAAGTGAGCGACGATGCTACTATAGTTGCCGTTGAGGACTATAGTGATGATGGTCTTGTCAACAGCGTTAACGATAGTGAAGAAAGTTTGTCATACGATTCTGAATTAGATGATTCTTACTGTCCAAAGGGTTGTGGATCGGAAATTGTTGTTTCAGATGAAAGTGACTTCGCTGAAGACTTGGATACCAACTTACCCGACAATTCCTCTGAGCTTTGTGACAAATTTGAACAACAAAAATCCGATGCTATGGTTGCCTATCTTAAGGAAAAAGAACCCTCTGACGAAGCTGGAGAATTCACCGAGGATGATGTATTCACTGAGGATGAAGAAGATCAGGACATGACTGGCGATGACGAATGCATGGAAGAATGTATTAACGAATGCCGGATTGCGGTTTGTGATTTCTACAATTCTGAGTATAATGAAGAAGATGAAACTAATCTTTCTGAATATGCTGAAGATAGCGACGGACAAAAGATTAATCATGTGCCAGTTGCTAGAATTCTCGAATCGGACTCAGATTCAGATTCAGATTTTGATCAGCAAAATGATTCGGACTCAGATTCAGAGCTTTCACACGATTCAGAAGACGAATTCATTATTTCTTTGGTGAACAAGCCAAAGAAATCGTTGTCTCAATTGGAAAGAGAATGGGAAAAGCAAAGAGAAGATGCTATGATTGCTTATCTTCAGGAAGAAGGTATGGAATTGCTTGAGATGTCCGATGACTACGAATCTGAAGACGAATGTATTTGTGCAGATGAAGCTGGCTGCAGCGGCAACAACTTACAAGAGTTCTATGCCCAAGACTACGATGACGATACTGAAGATGATGAATATGTTGACAACGAAACAGTATATTATGTTTTCACACCAGAGACCACCAAATCGAAGGTTAGCTCCATGTTCAAGACCGTAACTAAGGAAGCTGCTAGAGTCTTGCTTTACGGATCAATCACGGTGGTTGCTTTGGCTGCCTACGGCTCCATGAAGCAGTAATTGTAATATCAGGTTCGGTGTCGGTTTATGTTTGATTTTATTATTATGTTTTTACAGGGTAATATATATATATTTTACAATCCTACCGTTTATAACCTCTCTTTTTATCATCATCGTAGTCCATGAATTGATTCATGGGCAGTTGCATGGCTGGCAGTGATTGCATTGGCAGAGGCGCCATCATCATACTAGGACTAAATTGAGGCAGTTGGCCCATCATCGCTTGATTTTGGGGAGGTTGCATTGGCATTTGTGACATAGGTGCTTGCATTGAGTTCATATTCAGACTCATGTGCTGATTCATGTTCAGATTCATGTTCAGATTCATGTTCAGGTTCATATTCTGATTCAGATTTATATTCAGATTCATGTTCGACATGTTTCCTGGCATATTCATGTTCTGTCCCTGATTTTGATTCTGCTGTGCTCTTTGTCGTGCCATTTGCAACTGCCTGAGACGTTGGAAATAAGCAGGAAATTTCTGCACTAAACTGTGCTGAATTTGTTTCGCTTGTTGCATAGCAACTTGCTGTTGTTGAGGATTCAATCTGCTCTTGTTGGGAGCCACACCAGTTTGTCCCATGTTAATCAACACATTTACACGACTTTGCAAATTTTTGAAAGTTGCCTGGTCTTGAGGACTGAGCATACTTTGGAACAACTGCTGCTGCTGCTGTTGGAAGATCTGTCTTGCCTGGTTAGATAATCCACCAGAAGTATTGGTCTGTCCGAATTGTTGGTTGTTGCCAGGCATAGGACTATTGGCTTGTTGTTGTACTCTGGATTGGTTATTAACAGGCATTTGTTGCTGAAGCTGTTGCATACGTTGATTTGGAACTGCACGACCCATACTTGGGTTGGCCATATTGTTTGACATCTGTGAATTGGACATTTGGGGAGACTGGAAGTTCTGGTTGAACTGTTGTTGCTGCTGTTGTTGCTGTTGAGCAGGCATTTGGTTCATCTGACCTCCAACCTTTTGTCTCTTTGCCTGCTGGTTTTGGAACTGAGCTTGTTGTTGTGCTTGACGTTGTGCCTGATTTGACAACTGTTGCTGGGCTAGTTGACGTTGTTGCTGTATTCTCAATTGCTGTTGGGCTTGCGCTTGTTGCATTTGTGGAGTCAAATTTTGTCTGGCACCAGAACCAGGAGCTGGCAGTTGCGCCAGCATTGGAGCAGGTGACGACTTTTGAGATGCCATCCGAGTATTAGGCATTGGAGGACGAGCTGTCTGACCAGGTATTGGTTGTTGAGGAATCAGTGGAGTTGAGTTGTTGCTTGCAGCTTTACCATTGAGTAACTTTTCCGGACTCTGACCGATATTGTTACTTTGGTTGATGGTGTTTATAGCACTGCTTTGAGCTTGTAATGCCACTGTTGCATCCTTTTGTGCCTTTTGTGCCTCTTTACGTTTCCTGATATCTTCGATGAACCGAAGTCTCATGAATTGACCAGTAGCAGACAAGTTCGAAGAAGGACCACCAATTGAAGAGGAAGCCAATATGTCATTCTTCTTGGTTTTGAGCTCAGCCTCAACAGTACCTTCCTTAGACCGTCCAGGAGTTGCAGGAGTTCCAGGAACCACAGAAGTCGCCACTGCACCAGAGCTAGTACCATTATTACTTCCATTGGCAAGGGATCTGCTCAAAGACGAACCACCAACAACCACCAACTTCTTCTCTGAGTCGTCGGTTCGTTTGTACTTGTTCGATAATAAGAACATAATTTCTTCGTACTCCGAAGACTTGTGTAGCACCATTTCTTCTTGGTGCAATTTTCTTGGTGGTTTCTCTGTTCCTTTACGATGAGAATGAACCAACTTATAGTCTTCAACAGTCTCATCCCATACTTTCTTTGGATATTCGGGTTCTGGGTGTAATGTCTCATCTTGCTTGTATGGATTCAACGGTACTGACAAGTCAAGTTTTCTATTAGTTAGAGTCAAGATTTCAGACTCCATTTGTAGTGATAGTGGGTCTGTGAACTTGGTCAATGCTGAATCCGTGTGGTATAACAAGTCGTAGTATAAAGAAAGTTGTGTTGGTTTGAGGATTGTACGATATGTCTTTGGTTTAGCAGCAGAGGACGCGGTGGAATCCGACGCACTCCGTCCATTACCATTAGCAGCAGTAGCTGTATCGCTGGGAGACCCAGAAGATGTTCCATTTCCAGTAGAACTGCCATTGGTAATGGATTGAGTACCTGAAGTAGATGGCCGCGTTGCAGAACTTGGTCCTGTTTCCACCATATTCCGGTGATCATACACCTGTAGTATGATGCACCCATCGTAAGCCTTTATGGCGAAATCTTTGATCAATTCACTCATTTCAATGGGTATCTCTTCCTTCAAGACATGGTGCATAAAGTCTTTAATCATAGGTGAGTCTTTAGGTATTATATTCGAGTCAGGAGAATTGTTAAATCGGTAATGATTCTCAAATATATGGAACGTCATGGAAGGAGGATACTTGGCATACTTTCGTAAGATTTCTTCGGAGGTGTAAGCAAATTCGTAACCTCTGAGTTTCTTCTGTTTGAGTTGTTGTTGATGTCTGAGAGCCAAAAGTTGCTGCTGCTTCTGCGCAGTCGTTAGCCTAGACGAGTTCAACAACTCAGAACCATTCATACCAGACGCCTGGCCATTCATTACTGGTGTTATTCCGTTGGAAAGTCTTGTCTCAGACATAGGAAAGTTCAGCAGTGAGAATCAGAAAAACTCGACCAAAATTGATGGGAAAAAAACGGTTTTTTTTGGATAAAATTACTAAGATGCCACACAATAGTGTAATGGGCTATTCAAATACCAAGAAAGAGCCACCTTTGGTGATGGATTGAAGTGAAAAATTCAGTTGTGTCAGATATGCAGCGATTATTTTTGAGGTTGATCGCGAAAAATGTCAGAGAGACAGGTCACGTGACATACAACTAAATACTACTTCTTACAGTTATTGTATCCATTTTGGTGTATATTAATCATTATCGTTAAGTTATAAATTAGACAGGTCACTCAAGCAGAAAAGCAAAACCTTGTACAATTTCATTCTGTCCTCTTCGTTGAACACCCACAACCCATAAATCTCACCCAATAAGTTCTTCACAATGATCAAATTATCGTTCAATTCGACGTCCATTTGCAGTATACCATTGTTATTGATACCTCTTGGGAAATAATGCTTTATCACGTTATTTGGAAGTAATCCTACCGAAAAACATTGGGGATTACTTCTGTTCAACAAGATTAATCCATAACAGAACAAGTTCTGCAAGTCCTGTAATGTTGGGTAGAAGTTGTGCTGGGGAGTTTGGAATCCTCTGAGATAAAGTGATAATGTGCCTTGGAAGTCTGTTTTGTTCCACTGTTCGCTGAATTCGTCGAATTTATAGATCACACAGTATGATGTATTGTACAAGAGTTTTTTCACTGAGGGATCGTACCGGGATATAACGTTATAGTTCAATGTGTTTTTATACAACTCCAATGCCAGTTTTCTCGACAACTTCTCCTGCTGACCGTTTTCTTTCTTATCTGTCTTCTTATCTGGTTTTTTCTCTTTGGTTTTAGCCATCTTTAGATATGTTAATTGAACATATTTTTTTTTTTCAATTATGCGAGCACTCTCCGGAAATAAAAAAACTATATAAAGAGCTTGAGTTGCCTTGCTTTGTGGGTTCTCAGTTTTTTCTTCCTTTGCTCATGTTTAGATATATCACAAAACCATCAATTCCTCATCAATTGGTTCGTACCTTCAGGACCTCTCCTCAATTGTTTGTGAAGGTGGGGGACTCTGTTCCGTCTGTACCTTTAGTGTTTGAAAAGCCAGGTAACGAATTCAATCTTGCAGATGCCACAAAATCAGGTAAATCCATTATTGTGGGTGTTCCTGGTGCTTTCTCTGGTGGATGCACAATGACACATGTTCCAGGTTATTTGGACCATTTAAGTGCTTTCAAAGACAAAGGATACAGCAATATATACGTTGTGGCACTCAATGATGCGTTCGTCATGGATGCTTGGGCCAAGGGTTTCCTGGAAAAGCCAATTGAACTGGTGAAGTTCTTGGCCGATCCAACAGGTGACTTTTTAAAGGCTTTTGATGTGACATTTGACGCTACTGCTTTCTTCGGAGGCGACCGGTCCAAGAGATTCGCTGTTACCGTAGATAATGGAAAAGTCACAAACGCTTTTGTAGAACCAGAAAACACTCCAATCGATGTTTCTGCAGCTGCCAATGTTTTGGCTAACATTTAAGTATAATATATCACTCGTATTTTTTATCGCAGCCAAAATTTTTCAGTTAATGATTTTAAATATATCAAAGGTGGGGAAGTGTTTAGGGCCACTACGGCTGCAAATACTTCAAACTTCGACACAAGCTTTCTTTACACGTCTTAAATCACAAGTACCTACCGAATTTTCAGTTTCGGAAATCAACAATGCTAAAAAATGGATTAAAGAGTTCACAGGTTCCAAAGTTCCAATGCATGAATTTGACATTTCTTTCAGCCGTGCATCGGGCCCTGGTGGTCAAAAAGTCAACAAGACATCTTCCAAAGCCACCGTATCGTTTGCGCCCGACCGATGGCTCGATCCACAATTCTGTTACTGGATTCCCTCGCCTATTTTGTCTCAGATTGCATCCAAAAAGATAAGATATGAGACCAAATCTGGTGGACTTCTAATACAGAGTGATAGCTCCAGAAACCGAGATGTGAATGTGGCTGAATGCTTCAATAAGCTTGTTGAAGAAATCAAGACCATAGCATATTTTCAAGAAGAAATGACGGAGGATGATAAGAAGAGATGGGATGAGATCAAAGAAAAGGCCAAGGAGAAACGAATGTTTAATAAGAAACGCCAGAGCGATAAAAAAAAGAGTCGATCTAAGAACTTCGACTTATAAGACGCTGCAATCTTTATTTTGCGGCATTTGGTCCCCTTTTGACATCTTTTAGTGTAGTGGTTTGTAAATACCTTTTGTACATAGTTAACAAAAATCGCATTTTGAAAAGTTTCAATTATGTCCAGATTAGAAGAGCTGATACGAGCATGTACTGTTTTAATTGAGACCATTGTGGCGTCTCAAACTACAGAACCAGATACTCCGTTGATCTGGAATCCTATAGAATTTTCCAGTTTTGAAAATGTGTTACCACAGCTTGAAAAAACGATAGATATCAAATATGAAATAACTGTTCCCACAGAAACAGAAGAAGATGAAAAGGAAGCTTTACAACAAGAGATAGAAGCATTCAATACTAATGTAGTGCACAGAACGAGAGAAGCAGTGTATTCGAGCGGATTTGAAGCTGTTTCACAGAAATACATCACTCAAATCATCGACAGTTGTAAAGCACAATCAGATCTTGTGAATATCGGTGGAGATAAAGTTGTTGAAGTGAATGAAGGAACCGCTGAAAGTTATATCAACATATTTGTGTTGTTGGATCTTGCTATATTTGTGGCGGCGGAAGACAAAACGTTGAAACGGTTATTCCATCGTCTTGTATCAACGATGCTGGAGATTCTTTTAGATATATCCAGTAAACAACTTGATGTGTTTTGGTATTACATGGAGTCAAGATTGGCGCTACTTGAAAAGTATGTTTTCGATAAGGCGGTAACAGGTGACAGAATTGCTCTTCTTGAAATTTGCAATCCTTTGACTGATAAGTTCTATAAGAAGTCAGAGACAGGTGAAAACAATACTTACAAGAAAGACACGTTTAACGACGTGCTACAAGCCAGAATAAGACACTTTGTGAACAATTTGTTGAGCTTGGAAGATAATACTGGATTGAACAAGTATTTTTCAGTTTCTGGAAGGACTGTACCAGAAACCACTGCTGCAAAGAGACCAAGTAATTTTGTCCGTGACATCATTAAATGTCTTCAACTTTTCAGAGATCCTTACACATACATTAAACCAAACAGGATCAGAGATCTCAGGGAAGCATCTCATTCATGTAATCGAGTTTTCGAAGAGTTGATGACTCAAGAAATGGCTCATTTGCGTAAGCACAGAAATGATCCATTTGCATATAGACCTCCTCTTGTGGGATCAGAGAAGGAAAACCTCGAACAGAAATACAAGGAAATAGAGTTCTTTCCCGAAGTGTACTGGCAAGGAGTGTTTGACGAAGATGGACAAACTGATAAAGAACAAATCAGAGATATCTTAGAAGACCATAAAATGAGAGAAGCGTTCATAACACAGATGGTGTTGATATGTAATTTCTTCAGTGAGATGAATTCTGGGTACAGGAAGCAATTTCTTCTGGACTTGCCTCCGAGAACGAAGCATATAATTGACGATGCAGTTAATGAGCAAATATCAAGCACTTTTAACAGGATAAAGAGACGTGCTATCCAAGATTTCAGGCTGGTGGACTCTCCATTTTCTTTTCTTTTTGTGAATATTCTAGTGCTTGAGAGACAATGGTGGAAGTGGTTGGTATACAATAAAGATCCAAAGACTCAGAAAGCCTTATTGTCTGATAAAGTCTTGACCACAGAGGATTTGGAGTCAACAAAAGACAAGTTCGTTGCATTGTATCCTATAAAAGAGAAGAGATACTTCAATGTGTATGCCACACCACAACTTTCTAGAAGAATGAGAGGAAAGCGTGGATTAGAGAACATAGAGATTTTGAAAGAAGACGATCAAATGGATTATGAAGACGAGAACATAGATGCACAGAAGTTGTGGAAACAGTTCAGAAGGAAGAGACAACATCAATGGGTGAATTTTGGAACTATTTTAACGGATGAAGTTGTTCCTTCGGAGAAAGAGAAAGAAGAGAAGGAAGAGAAGGAAGAGAAGGAAGAGAAGGAAGAGAAGGAAGAGAAGGAAGAGAAGGAAGAGAAGGAAGAGAAGGAAGAGAAGGAAGAGAAGGAAGAGAAGGAAGAGAAGGAAGAGAAGGAAGAGAAGGAAGAGAAGGAAGAGAAGGAAGAGAAGGAAGAGAAGGAAGAGAAGGAAGAGAAGGAAGAGAAGGAAGAGAAGGAAGAGAAGGAACAGAAGGAAGAGAAGGAAGAGAAGGAAGAGAAGGAAGAGAAGGAAGAGAAATTAGATGATATTGTGCAAGAGGAAGAGAATAAAGAAGAGAAAGAAGCAAAGGGAAGTGAGGTTATAGACAAAACAGAGGCTGTTCAAGACGATAAAGAAGATAAAGAAGATAAAGTAGACACACACAAACCAGAAATCACTACTCAGATTTCTCACGAATTTGCAGCCATTGAACAAATACCTTCCGAACCTGCAACCGGAGCCCAAACACAAGAAATAGATGAACCACAAAATCAAGCAGAGTCTCAAAAACAATCAGATCCACAAGCACAAGCAGACTCACAACCATCAGATCAAGCAGATCCAAGCCAAGATATGCAATTGGAACTTTAAACTTTTCGTGTATAATTTTCAAAAAACGCGTTCATCATCGCTTAACACATCTTTTACTTCACACATTTCTCATCATGAAAGTGTCTCCCTTGGAAGACAGGCCTATCACGCGGTCTCGATCCAAGACGATGACCAAGGAGTCTGTTGAAATTGTTCCCAGTCCCAAGAAAAACGAAGTGAATGGTGATACTAATAAGAAACGAGCTCCATCGAGAAAGCGCATCAGAGGTCGGGAAAGACTCAAGAGAAGAAAGATGTCACCTTCTCCATCGCCTTCTCCGATATCGTCTCCTATCAAACACAAAGACAGCATAGTGTCAGAGTCGAAAAAAGGCACCATAGGTCCAATTCCTGAGCTTCGAGAAGAGATGAGAACGCCTAAAAAGGCTGATACATCTAAAGACACAAACGCAACAGAACAACCAGAGGAACAGACAGAAGTGACACAAGCCCCAATTGTTGAAACTCCAATTACAGAAGCTCCTTCAGAGGTCAAATATCCAAAGAAACCGGTACAAACAGAGATGGAAACACAAAAAGATCCAGAACCACAAATGTCCAGTTCACCAAGAGGTAAACCTATTACAGATGATTTAATTGACCTCAATTCGTCCCCTATTAGACTAAAAGATCCACTTATAAGTTCTTCCCCTTCTAAAATGGAAAAGAAAGTGATTTTCTGTGACGAATTGAACTGTGAAGTTCCTTTCTTACCAAAAGGTGGTTCCAACACACCTGTACGACTTACAGCTACACCTAAGAAACCAATATTAAAGCTTCCAGTGGATGATGAACCAGCAACTCCAACTGTTGTTAAAGAGACACCCTTCACCAAACAGAACTTCCGACCTGATTTGGTGTCCTTTTGGAGCCAAGGAAACATCATTCAACTCCCACCAGAATCGTCCCTTATGCCAAAGTTAATCCTGGGATGCATAAATGTCCTTAGGAACAAATCTTTCAAGAAGCGGTTCGAAGTTTACGCTTCTTTGAATCACAATTTCAAGATCAACACCCTGGAGTTCAATCAATCGGTTTTGCTACCTAGATCGTTGTCTTCTCCTTCAAAAGCCGACTCTTCTGCTAAGAGTCATATATCTGTTCTTTCTGCATTGATTCAACGAGATATCACAACTATAGAAGAGCTGCTTGAATTGGAAGGTGATGAAAACAAAGAAAATGTCGAAGGATCTGTTAAAAACGATCCTTTTTGCACCCGTACAATTAGCCAGGCATTGAAATTGATTGGATACCTCATGTCAGATTCTGAATTGAACAATTATATAAGTGTTGACGATGCTAGGTGGTTCTATCTCCATGCGGCTTCTATGGTAACAAAGCCAAAAGTATCTAAAACTATGATTGTTCCATATGTGGCTATAATCAAAGAATGCAAATTCTCAGTCAAAAAGAAGAGATTGATATTCAACAGTGTTAATAGCATAGATATACCTGAACGGATGCTATTTGCTATTTTGAACATGAGAAGCTTTCCAAGTAATTCATTGGCTACAGAGAAATTTGCAACCATTAGGAATTTGGTTCTGAACTTTCCTTTGATGATGGCTAATAACTTTGAGCACTGGTTTGAAGTGTTTTTGATGAACGTTTGTGTTTTAGATGCTCCGTTTTATTCAAAAGTTGTAAGTACGGCTGTTTCAGCATTACTTGATATATCTCGCTCATACCTTCGAAACAAAGAGGTGAGCTTTATGGTCATGAATTGCCTCGATAAACCTGTGCCCAAGACCTATAAATCGTTCTTGATAGATAGAGTAATTTCTTTGACTTGGGGACCAGACGCAAATACCACAAATTTCGATGCGGTCTTTCTGGCGATCGATGGTCTTTTGAATTCCAGAAGATACAGGGTAGCAGTCGACTTTTGGGTTGCTATAACACTTTTTTGTGGGGGATCAGATGAAGGGATCGTCAAATGGAAGCATATCCCTACCTGGACTTATATTTTCCAGAGGATGCTCTATAGAGATGACAGTGTCGGCGCAAATGCAATTAGTGGCTGGAGAGCAATCATTTACGACTTGTGTATTTGTGACTTAGACAACTTACATAATTATGAGGTCAGCAAGGATTTGATCTTCACCGAAACCGATTATCAAATTTCAGAACGGTTGCAAAATAAGTTTGATTTGCTTTTGAAAATTTTAGATAATACCTTTATTCCCAGTTCTGGTGATGCATGTGAAACACAAACGGCTATGAATGGTATAATGTTATCGATATTTTATTGTCTTTTCAATAACCAAAGCATCAAACCAAACCAAGAACTTGATGTATATTGGGATAAAGTAGTAGTTCCAATTTTCGAAAAGTTCTACTTCGGTCCAAGGCTTCCTAGACCCAAGGCTGTTTTGCCAATGGGTGTGAAGACTTTGTTGAAACTTGTTGAGAGGGAAAACCCTATGGCACTTAACTACAGTCAGGTGCGATGTCTTTCGAGTGGTAGTGTACTCTTAAAGGATATCAATTCTTTCAAAAAGAAATGGGTCCTGAAAAACAGCGATAGAATCATGGCGTTGGTCGAGCAGGTTTTGTACCTGGAGGAAGTAGGTACAGTGATCAAGCTTTCTCTTTTAGATGTTTTCACAGAGATCTATGCTGATAACTACCATATAAGGGAAGTCCCTGCGTCTTCTGATTCGTTAGCAATAAGAAAAACTATACTTGAACATATATTTGAGGCATTCGATGAGACGAATCTTAATGGGGATGAAATATTCAAGGTATTTCAGTTCATGAAACTGTTATTTGGATTCTTGAATATGACGTATGTTGATGGAAATGATGACAATTCAGGTGATTTTTTGGCATTCCTCATGAATAACATGTCTTCATTACCAGAAGATGAAAAGGAGGCTACTGTAGTGAAATTACTCGATGAGATTGATCAGTCAAAATGTTTTATCCTACTTGCATATTTAGTCAAGTTCAATATTATTGGTCAAGAATCGAATTTGATCAAAGAGCGATTGAAATCAAGCAAAGTAGATATTTCAAATGTGGTAGAAATCAAGATCGTTGGTATGTTATTCGAAGTTCTCTTCGTGAATTACTCACTGTTCACAAAATCAACAGTTCAAGCGATGGTTCTATTGGATGAAGCAAATTTCCAGAATACTATTGACAGAGTAGCATTGCATCGTTGGACATTGCCTATCTTCAAATTCTATCTTCTATTGGTAGAGCCAGGACCTCGAAACCCTGTTAAGAAGGTTTCGTTAAGATTCACTTTACAGAAGTTTGAAAAAGAGCAGACTTTCTTGGAGATGCTTGAGTTCTTCAGTGAACATCTTGACTTAAATATCGCTGAGTTGCGTAAACCAATTATGGAGAGATATCACCAACTTAGTGATAAGGGCAAAGAATCGTTTCATGTAGTGTTAGCCAAATACTTGAACAATTTGATCAACCGCCAGAAGTTTGAATGGTTGGATCAAACTCTTGTTTCAGCATCAGAGCACGGAATTGAACTTCCTGAAATTGATATCTCAAATTGTCCATTGTATGGCAATTTGTTAGAGAGACAAAAGCAACAGAAAGCAGAGGAAGAAATAGCACAACAAGAAAAGGATGCTCCCATGGTGGATGCCAATGCTATAGAAAGTGCTCCTCAAGAAGCTTCTAGTCCAAAGATCACGACTTTGAATGGCTGCAAAATCGACTTGGATGATGCATTTCTGTCGGACTCAGACTCCGACGAGAACACATTTTCTCTGGAGACTGGTAATGATTCCGATGCCAACGAAAGCTTTATGGCTACAGAAAAAGAGCTTAGTAGCGAGGATATGACGGATAAAGACCATCAAGAACCAATTCAGGAATCAATAATTGAAGAGAACATACTCCAAGTGCCTGAGTCACTACCAAACACAAAAGGAGATAAAACGCTGGGCGTTCTTGTCACAAACACAACTGACTCAACCACAATCGAGTCAATAACAAGCGACTCACTAACAAGCGACTCAAATACAAGCGACTCAAATACAACAGTCATTGAATCTTTGTCACGAATCGATAATCTACAAAGAGTTCTCACAGAGATCGATGATTCAGAATTAAAAGGTATGACGAAAAGCCAACAAGACCAACTAGAAGTGCAACTTTTGAAGTTGATGTTGCAGATGAAAACCGTCAAGTCCGGCCAATCTCAGACTTGACCCTTGTATATAACCAAATACACAAAAGGAGGGAACTTTTTGGTATCTATAACTTTTCAGGTATCAAAATTTTTTATCAAACTCGCGAATTGAACTGATGAGCTTTAACTGTTGAAACATGTCAAATAATAAACGAAAGAGAGAATCGTCGGTTGTTAAACAGCTGAGTCCTTCACTGGACACAAAGCACAAGACACAAAAGAAACAAAAGGTCAAAAAGAGACTTTCAAACAGAAAGAAGAAAGAAAACAATATCGTTCCTGGTGAGAATCAGTTTAGCTCATTGCAAGAAGATTCCGACTCAGAGCTCATGTTCGACCACAATAAGAAGACGGATGACATTGTGCTTAGAGATGATTATGATGAGAGTGAAGGAAGTGAAAATGAGAGCGATGATGTAGTGATAGTGTCGGATGAAGAAGAAAATAGCGTGAATGGAGCGGAAGAGCCTATTGAAGTGGTGGAAGATACACCAGATGCGAACACTGATGAAGGTAACGAACTCACCACAAACACAGACTACATAGGGTTCGGGTTCGAATCTTCAGAGGATGAAAAACAAGATGAAGAAGACAATTATTCGGATGATGGAATGATAAGTAATGATGAAGGTAATCAAATCAGTGCACTTCTTCCAACGACTTTGTACCCATGGATCAAAGCACATGACCATTCTAAGCAGAAGGAGATTGCAGATTGGTTGACTAGAGAAATGAAGGACTTTGTTAACTATATCTCACCATCCAAAGATGAGATTACTGCTAGAAATTTAGTGGTTCAGAACTTGACACTGGGGATCCAAGAGTGTTGGCCCGGTGTGGAAGTTCATGTATTTGGCTCTTTCGCTACTGATTTGTACTTACCAGGTTCTGATATAGATATGGTGGTGATATCTCCAAGAGGAGATTGTGAGAACAGACATAAGTTATACCAATTATCTTCATTCTTAAGATCAAGAAAACTCGCAAAAGACATAGAAGTGATTGCAGGAGCCAAAGTTCCTATCATCAAGTTTGTGGATCCTGGAACTAATATTCATTTGGATATTTCTTTCGAAAGAACAAATGGTATACAAGCAGCTAGAAGGATACGGAAGTGGTTAGAAACTACTCCTGGTTTAAGAGAAATCGTTTTAGTGGTGAAGCAGTTCTTGAGAAGTAGAAAGTTGAACAACGTTCACGTTGGAGGTCTTGGAGGATATTCAACCATTATTTTATGTTACCATTTCCTTAGACTTCATCCTAGGATATCGACTAATTCTTTGAACATTTTGGACAACTTAGGGGCCCTTCTTATCGAATTCTTCGAGCTTTATGGTCGGAACTTCTCCTATGATAATTTGATTTTGGGTATAGAACCTCAAACTGATCGTCCTAAATACTTGAAGAAGAGCGAGTATAGACACTTGGAAACAGGAAGAAATCCCTTTACTTTGATTGTGCAGGATCCAGACGACCCTACAAATAACATCACAAGATCTTCTTACAATTTGAGAGATATCAAGAAAGCTTTTGGTGGAGCTTTTCAGATCTTGGTTGACCGTTGTTATTACCTAAACTCAGCATCTTATAAGAATAGAATTGGTCAGCTGATTTTGGGAGATATAATCAAGTTCAGAGGAAAGGAAAGAGATTTCAATGACGATAGAAGTTTGGTGGTGAACCATGCTCTTGTTAAACATGATTCCAAGAAAGTGGGAAATGGCAAAGAAGTGAAGACAGTTGAAGAAGTCAAAGTGGTTCATGTGGATGGTGTGGAAGATGACAAAAAAGAAGTCATTGAAGTATTTTCCGATGTAACTGTGGAAAGTGACAATGACTCCATTGGCCAAAAGAAAAAAGCAGTCAGAACCAAGGCCAAAGAAATCAAATCGAAGTCCAAAAAGCCACCAACAGGTCCTAAACTCAAAGCTAGTGATCTCATACTAGGAAAAGAAACCGATTCAGAAGACGACAATTCAAATAGTGTAGACAAAGACACAAGAAGAGATTACTGGAGACAGAAAGGTTTAGAATTGTAATATAGCATTAAATGTACATAATAAAGTCTAACAACATTTACTGTTTGAAGAAGTGAATTGGTTATTCAAAAAGTTGATACTAGGGCTCTTTTGATTCTCTGCTTCTTCTTCAAGTCGTTTGTAATGTTCTGTAAAAAAGGACTCGGGAATAGAGTCTATAACCTTATCGAAAATATCTGCGATGCCTTCTCCAGTTTTACTACTGGTTATGAAATGATCAATCTCTGGATTTTCCAGTAGAAACAGTGACACTCCTACGTTGTGATTAGACTCGACCAAGTCCCTTTTTGTGCCCACCAATACTATTTTGATAGGAGATTCTCCATCGCTCTCATTATTCAATTTAAGCTGCTCGATCCAATATTTTCCCCTGGATAGACTGTTTTCTATGTCTGTCAAATCATAACACACCAATGCCACTTTAGAATTCCTATAATACATCGGTGTTAGTGACCTGTACCGCTCTTGACCAGCTGTGTCCCATATTTCGAATCTTATCTTCTTATCGTTACATGAGTAATCTTTTGTTATAAATGCAGCACCAATAGTGTTCGCTAGTTGAGTGTTGAACTCATTAGTAGTAAATCTGTGAACCAAAGAAGTCTTCCCAACTGAAGATTCTCCCAATACAACAACTTTGTAAGAGGGACAGGGGAAATCAGAAGACATGGAAGGGATGCAATAAAAATAATGTCGCGAGAATAAAAATGGCTGCAACAAAGCTAATGTACATTTAGATGCTAGATACTTGGGTTGATTTTCTGGTTAATTTTCTGGTTAATTTTCGTCCAAATTCATATCGTCCAATTCGTCCAAAAGCTCATCGATATCGATTTGTGGAGCATCTTCATCATCGCCCATGACACTTTCTTCATCAACTTCACGAATTGGTGCTTCACTCTTATACAAGTTAATGGCTTGTCTCATTTCGTCATCTTCTTCTAATTCTTGCAAGAACAACTCGTAATCTCTTTCTGCTCTTTCTTGTTCTTGTCTGGCTTGTCTGGAATCGTCGGCAGCACCTCCTATTTCCTTGTGTTCTCTGGCCATTCTCTTCAATTTCCAGTTTCTGTTCTTAGATTTACGTGATTTTCTTGGATAATGTTTCTTGACCAAGATCACTTCCGGGGTATTATCAGCATCCAAAGAATCCCATAAATCGGAATTGAAATTGGAGTTGGTTAAAAAGTATCCAAGACACGAATCTCCTGGGTGCAAAATAGCTCCGAGATGCGATCTTATGTAATATGAATTATCGTTAACTCCCAAATCACTTTCTCTGGACACGGTTATATCAGCTAAAACGTTCTTACCTCTTACTTCTCCGGTTGGTTCCACATCCAACACAATGAATTCGACCATTTGTGTCACATTCACCAATGATGGGAATGGTGCTCTCCAGTAGATTGGAGCTTGTAAATCTGCTGATTGCAATGTGAAAGGGTCGATGAAATGGATCATGTTACTGATCTTATTACATAACACGATTCTGGAGACATTTCCCAAGGAGTTAGCCAACTTCTTTGGTAAAATCACCAAATCATCACGACAAATTGGTGCTAATTCCACAGAGTATGCAAATTTATAAGTGGAAGATCCTGAATGTATATCTTGACTGACCAATTCTTCAGATTTCTTGTACTTCAAAGGAACAACTGCCGATAAGAAATCAAGCATCTTAACTGCATGATTCTTCTGCGAATAGAAGAAATCCAACCCATCTGACGTTTCTTGAATAGAAACAGTATCTTGGTGTGCATTATGCTTCAAAATCAACTGTTCCAAATATAAGAAAGTTCTTTTATGAGGCACCTTTTGTCTGATCTGAACAGTAGCTCTCCAAGTATTTGGAGTATATGATTTAGCACAATCAGGACATTGCATGGCCACAACCACATAAACAACTTCAAAAGCTTGTTGTACAATAGTGTTATTCATGGCTTCACCTTGAACTGTGATCTTAATACGAATACGACGAGAATGAGGTTCCGTCCAGATAAAAGAAGCATCCACTAACCTAAGCTTATTCAACCCCTTCAACCTTCTCAAACACAAAGCCAACAATTCTCTCGATTCTAATTCAGCCTTCATCCACTGCTGTGGAGGCTGTAACCAACGTTCACAGTTTCTGCAAAACGATACATTTGCTTCTCTTGGAATACCCGCTGTGATATCCACAGTTAACTTTATACAATCGTAACACATAACCATTCCTGTAGACCCATCCATAGGCACACCACAGTTGCAACACAACACAGTGGCCTGTTGAGGACCTGTATTCTCCATTTGTGTATAATTGGACATTATATATCGAATATTAAATTAAATGTCTTAGTAATCTTTTAAAAAAAAATTTCAAGTCATCTCCATCTCAAACTGTGAGTATCTCATCGATTTTGTGTAATATATTTATGCGCGACAAAAATCAAGCCGTAACTTTCTCAACAGATAAACTGGACAAATCCATCAAATGGTTGACAGAAAAAGACATGCGCTGTCAAAGGTGAATGCCAATGGGCACCAGCACAAGAAGTCGAAGACGAATGGTGTGATAAAAAAAGAGGATACAGAAGAGCTCGATGCCATCGAGAATCATGATGGTGAAAATGACCACCAGAACCGACACAACGGCGGCAATGGTGTGGCGGCTGAGAATGACGACAGCGATGATGATGAAGATGAGAGTGATGAGAAGAAGGGGAATGGTGATGTGGAGAAAGATGAGGACGAGGACGACAAAGATGACGAAGATAAAGATGATGATGATGAAGAAGACGATAAAGATGAAAAGTCAGGTGACGAAGAAGAGGCCAATGAGAACGAAGACGAAGACGAAGATGAGGACGAATCGATAGAGGAGAAGAAACGAATCACCAACTTCAGTTTCGATGGAGTGGAGTACTCGTTCAAAGAAAGACCTTCTGTTATAGAAGAGAAGAATGGGAAAATAGAGTTCAGAGTGGTGAACAACGACGATACAAGAGAAAATTTGATGGTATTGACGGGGCTCAAGAACATTTTCCAGAAGCAATTGCCTAAGATGCCTCGTGAATATATTGCCAGATTGGTATATGATCGGTCCCATTTATCTATGGCTGTGGTGCGGAAACCATTGACTGTGGTTGGTGGTATAACATATAGACCATTCAACAAGAGACAATTCGCTGAGATTGTGTTCTGTGCCATCTCTTCCACTGAACAAGTGAGAGGTTATGGTGCGCACATGATGAACCATCTTAAAGATTATGTGAGAGCAACATCTCCCATCAAATACTTTCTTACTTATGCTGATAACTATGCTATTGGATACTTCAAAAAGCAAGGGTTTACAAAAGAAATCACTTTAGACAAGTCTGTATGGATGGGATACATCAAAGATTACGAAGGTGGTACTCTTATGCAGTGCGAGATGTTACCAAATAACCTCCGATATCTCGATTCTGGTAAAATTCTACTTCTCCAAAGAGCAGCTATAGAGAAGAAGATCAAAGAAAAGTCCAATGCACATGTGGTACGTGCTGGTTTACAGATCTTCAAGACCAACAAAAACATAACCTTGAAATACGAAGATATACCAGGTTTGAAAGAAGCTGGATGGCTGGAAGAAATGGATAAGTTGGCCCAGAAACCTAAAAGAGGTCCTCATTACAATTTCATGGTCACTCTATTATCAGAACTCACCAACCATCCTTCAGCTTGGCCATTTGCTACTGCTGTCAACAAAGATGAAGTGGGAGACTATTATGATGTAATCAAAGAACCAATGGATTTGGCTACCATGGAACAAAAGCTTGAAAACGACAAATATGAATCGTTTGACCAGTTCCTTTATGACGCTAGATTGATTTTCAACAACTGTAGAGCTTACAACGCCGAAACTACCACCTACTACAAAAATGCCACTAAACTTGAAAAGTTTTTCAACAACAAGATCAAAGAAGCTCCGGAATACTCCCATTTCTTAGATTCTTAGTTTAGACTGTATATTAATTGACGAATAACGATCCATTTCGCATGTGTATTTTGCATCCATATTTTGCAGCTATTCAAAATTGCGCAAATCGGGCAAGCCTGAATTTTTAATCTTTAAATATCCCAATGGTTGCAACAGTTTATTCGTACCAGGAGTCTGTTGACGTAGCAGGAGCTCTTGCCAAGCATGTGTTGAAGCTTCAAGACAAGGCCATCAATTCGTCTGGAAAATTTAAGATCGCTGTATCTGGTGGATCCTTAGGGAAAGTGTTGAAAAAGGCTTTAATCGATGATGAAGCAGTTTCTAGTCAGGTTCAATGGGACAAATGGGAAGTTTACTTCAGTGACGAAAGAATTGTTCCTTTAGAACACGAAGACTCCAATTGTGGCTTATTTATGAGACTGGTTACCGACCACTTGAAGGGGTCCAAGCCAAAAATCATCTCTATTGATGAGACTTTGTTAACTGGTAAGGATGGACTTGTTGAAGGAGCTGATATCGAAAAGGACATTGCCATCGCTAAAGATTACGAATCAAAGTTGCCTTCTGATAAACAAATCGATCTTGTGTTGTTGGGATGTGGTCCAGATGGACACACTTGCTCATTATTCCCTGGCCATGACTTGTTACATGAACGTAGTCAATTGATTGCTTATATCAAAGATTCTCCAAAACCACCACCAAGAAGAATCACTTTCACGTTCCCACTCTTAGAGAAAGCCACCGCTTTGGCTTTTGTGGCTGAAGGTGCTGGTAAAGCACCAATCTTAAAAGAGATATTCACTGATTCCGGTTCCAAGCTTCCTTCGAAATTAGTTAATGATTTGGACTTGGAAGTCAGTTGGTTTGTTAATAATGATGCCATCAACGGTGTTGACATAATCCCTTCCAAGTACTAGATAAGAACATTTGCTATACTATTTACTATTTTCTCTAGTGTCTTCTACAACCATTTCCTCTAATTCCGAAATGCGACATTTTTAAGTGCTTTAAGTATCACCATTTATTCATCCATGAGTAAGTCATCCTTTGAAATGTGGTTTTGTGTCACTTTACTAACTGCTCAGGTGCTTTAGGTGTAAGTTTGTGGCTTTGTCCAAAGTCCAACTCGCCTTTGCACGACAAATTAACCACACTTATGGGGTCGTTAAATACTTTGTTCCCCGGACTGCCACCAAAATTCGACCCCCACATTACTATTACAAGTAACATATCCATTGATTTAAACAATCCCCACGATGATGTTGATCGAGTGTTATCGGCGGGAGCTGTAGCATTGAATTCCCTACCCAAAAATCATTCTGGTTTGGTCACTTTAGGAAGACTTAATACTCAACGTAAATTTTTCAAAAAGCTTTACTTCCAAGCACAAAAAGACCCTAATCTTCTTTCATTAACTAGAATAATCAGAGAATTGTTTGTTATATTGCCTGCTAAGATAGAATTGGAAAACCAAAAAGAGAACCCTCATTTATACAGGAAAGATAGTCATGGGACTCTCGTCAGAAGATCTTCTTTGAAGAAAGACAAACACAGGAAATCTGATGAGAATGCGTCACCTGCTAAGCCGCTTGATATGGAAAGATTAGGAAAAGAGGCTGCTGAAGAAGCTGCAAATTGGTGTCAAAAGGAATATGATCCTCATCTTTCGTTGGTGTATAGCGACATTCACCCTATTGACAGTGCATTATGGAGGACAATAAAAACCAGAATACAGGACTATTTGAACATAGATGATTGTGATGCCGCTGATCTTGTGGATAACGGATTATCATGGGACGGAGGGGTGCTTAAATTGGTACTCACAGAGGGAGACGTCAATGACTGGATAGTTTTGGGAAGTGTAGATTTACATTAATTGTAAGATAACTGTTGAGGGGTGCAGAGTGATTTGGAGTGAAGAGTGAGTGTAGATTGAAGAAGTGTATGCATTAATTATGGAATAATACCTGCAGACAAATGTGGTATATGATTTGCCGAACAAGCAGACGTTTGCAGCAAATAAAGGTCCCTTGGCCTTTAGGAACTTCGTTTTAATATCGGATGCCAACTTTTAATGTCGTTTTTGGGGTACCTAAGTTCATACCACTTGTATATACCAATCAATGTCAACTATCAGAAATAGGTAGACGGTCGTGTGCTAACCAGATATGTACAACTAAAAGCAAATAGGCTGCAAAAAACTCTCTTTTGCAACTATCACAAATGACAGGTCAATCATGTTTAAAAGCGCAAACGTTCACTTATTTGCACATCAGAAACTACTCTCTTGTCAACTACCCTTCGACAGTGCTTTCCAGTGTAATATTTTGTGTTGATAAAGAGTTCGTAGAGAACAGAAGAAAGACAAGAAGGACTATTAATACGAATAATAAAGAGATTACGAAAGAGAAATGGATGGGAAATGTATCATTCAGATCATTCACTCCTCTTAAGTCTACCATAAGTCATTTATTTACAGGCTATATACAATTAAGCAGTCACTTTATTAGACAAGTCAACTTGAGAAGCAGGCATGGCTGCCAATTCCCCATCAGTATAAGATGCTCTGAAAAAGGAATAATGCAACACTACATCGTCAATGGTTCTCAAATCTGGATC
This sequence comes from Yamadazyma dushanensis, assembly GCA_030571835.1. NCBI lineage: Eukaryota > Fungi > Ascomycota > Pichiomycetes > Serinales > Debaryomycetaceae > Yamadazyma > Yamadazyma dushanensis. The sequence goes on along the minus strand of JAJLYZ010000002.1, from coordinate 727,524 downwards.
ACCTGCAAAGTCTGGGTCAATAAAGAAAAACACAGGCATATCCACTTCTTCACCAGGAGCCAATCTCTGTTCTTCGAAACAGAAACATTGGATCTTATTGAAGTATCCAGCTGCTTGTTCTGGTGTAACAGAGTATGTGGCCATACCAATAATATCTTCGTTAGACATATTTTTGGCTCTGTAAAAAGCCAAAGCAGTTTCTCCAGGTACCACATAAACTTCTCTTTGAAGAGGAGTGAATTTCCATGGTAAAATTCCTGACGATTGACATGTGAATGACACTCTAATTCTTTTGTTTGTGTCCACTGGTATAACTTTATCTTTAGTGAACTTCGAAGCATCAGTAATTGGTTGACCTCCCCAACCAGTTCTCTTACAAAGAGCACGATACAAAGGAACTGCCACAAATGCCAAAGCCAAGAAGAAAACACCGAGTGAAACAGCATAATTTGTAGACGTTCTCATTCTGTACTTCTGTTGAGCAGCTCTTTCTTTTTGAAGTTGGTCGAAGTTTTCAGTGTAAAGCTTACTCTTTTGTTCTTTAGAAAGATTGAAAAGCAATCTCGAAGTATTTAAAGCTCTGAAACCGCCAAATCCAAACATCGGAACCTGTTTGAGTATCGCAGATTGTGGTCTCAAGGTCCTGAGACCCACACGACCAACTATACTTCTTTGTATCAATCTGTTCATGATACTTCAAAAGTGAAAAATTCGTTTTTAAGTGGTGCGATGAAATTATTCAATACACTATGTAAGTTTTACGACATCAATTGATTCAATTTCTCCAAAGAGTATTCGTCTGTCATGGAAACCAAACTCTTGAAATCCTGTTCTGTCAAATTTTGCTTTAAACTGCCAATTATTTGCACCAAATAATCTTTGATGTTGACACTGAACACTGGATCGTATTTTTGCAACAATTGGAGGTATCGAAGCTTTTCACCGTTTTCTTTTATATCTGCATCCAAATACCTGTAATCATCGATCTCCTCGTATATCAAGTCCAGTTGGTATGCATCAACTTTTCCAGTACCATCTTCTTGGATTTCTTCAAGAAATAATAGGGTGTTCTTGATGACTGTGGGAAAAAGTGAGATGAAAGGCTGGTCATTACTGAGTAACGATAACATGGCTAACAAATTGACCTTTTTGTTTCTTGGATTCCCGTTGTTTATATAGTATTCCATCCAGGTTTTCAAGAAGGCATTCACATCATTGAAATACAGAAGCATCTGTTTGAAGAAATCGGTGGAGCTATAAGCCAATCTGGAAAGAATAAGTAAGATCTTATTGGCATTGACAATGGATTGGTTTTCGTCCAAAGCATAGGTTATCATGGAATTTATCAAACCACTGTCAATCATAGATTTCAAGAACTTCTCATTGGTGGAGTTTTGGAGGAATAAAATATCCATCAATGCAATGAAAATAGCATAAGAGTCATCTCTCATATTGGATAAGTAACCTGAAAGAACTCGGAGCAAATCACAGACCGAGTCATTAGTGAAGATTTCAGGTGAGAGCAAACTATAGCTTCGGAGTATCGATAACACCAATGGGAGTATTTCTGTTGAGTTCATGAGCCCATAATCTACTAAGACAAAGAGCCCATTAACCTGCGATTTATCTTGATTTCCTTTGGGGAAGAACTGCAACAACGACAACCACAAATCATAACCGTCTTCACTTAATAACTGGTAGTTCTCTGAGTTCGAATTACCATCACAGCATCCTCTAATCAAAGGAATAGCTATCTCGTGTGCGAAAGGAGAGTTGTCATTCAAACAGATTATCAAATGCTTCAACATTCTGATCAATGAATTCTTCAATATATCCTCATTCTGTGAATTGGCATGTTCCCAGTAACGTGGAATTATAGACAACATGTTGACCAAAACATCATAATCAATCAAAGGATTACATCTCTCAATCAATACTGTCAATGTTTGTAAAATGAAGAGCTTTGATTCTGTCAAGTTCATACCATCCAAAAACATCACCAAGTTATCGATGAAAGGATTCAAGTATGGTTTGAAATGGTGCTTGTTGAAATCCCAATCATCTACGATTGTTCTTAAACATTGAACAGCACTCAATTTGACCACTTGATCATTGATCTTATTTGTATCTGATAGTATCTGCAAGAGAAACTTGTAGATTTCCACTCGGCTTTCAGGAGAACAGTCAATTCTTACCCATTCCTTTATGATTAAACAAACTCTTCGTTTCACAATTTTGTTCTCCATTGGTTCGTTTCTGAGCCCCATAGGAATGAAAACGTCGACTAATAATTGGTTGAAGTTCACTTTATCGGCAATTGAATCAGCAGATAATTGGAAACAGCACAAAATAGAATCTTGTGCTAGTATTTCACTGTTGTTCATCAAATTGTTAGATATTTTAGCAAGTAAGTACTCACTGAGTTCAGTTTTGAAATACTTTATTAAATCTTGGAAGAAATTTTCAGCACAAGGTCTGATTTGGTACTCCCAACTGGAAGATACTTCTTCATTACACCATTCTTCAGGCTCTAAGAGCCAACTTTCCAAATCAGCAGGTGTGAGAAGTAAGTACCAATTGATAATCAAATCACAAAGTTGTTGCACGATTTGTTGGTTGAAGAAATTCGTAGTCAACTTGTTAATAGACTGTTCGATCTCCTTCTTATCCTTAGGCTGTCTCAAAGTCACAGCACCTTTTTTGAATAGATAATTCATGAGTTTCTTAAGAATCATGAATCCCTTTAAAGCTATTATTTGCCAGAAATCCGATTCTTCTGTGCTATTATGGATCCTTTCAGCGTGTGTTTGGAGGTAGTTTAAATAAAATGCAATAATGTCATTACAACATGGTAAAAGAATGAAACTAGTGGGTTTGACATTGATGATGTTGAAGTATAATTTGCTGTAACATTTAGCGTACCTTTCAATGAGATCAGAAGAGTACTTGTCGTGTTCATTGATCAAGAGTTGTAAATGACCCACACTGACTTTCAAGAAGTCGGAGATATCTTGCACTTTATTAATCTCTTGATAACTTTCCGGAATGAGTCTCCGAAGATTCTTTAAAACCAAATAGCAAATTTCCATCACTGCCAAATCCAAAGTCCTGGTCCATTCATGAAAGAATTTCTGGTATAATTTCACCAATAAAGGAATTATTATTGGTGATTTACTCTGCATGGCTATTCTTGGTCTTCCAATCCTCACAGCAGATAATGCTTTAATGATTTGATTTAAAATGATCAATAGGTTGTTTGTGGATGTTAAATCATTGCGTACAAACACAAAATCAAGCAAACTCTTCTCCAATTCATCGAAAAGTCCTGGCCATTCCACTGGAAAGTCGAATCTTACAATTCTCGCTATAGAATGAGCATTCTGAATAGACAACTGGTTATTCTTTTCATTCAATAAATGAAACAAACGATTTCTGATCTGTTGTTTTTCTTCTTTGTGGATCGCATGTTGCTTACTTGGTCGCCAATACTTGTCAATTCCGTTTTTGAAGCAAATAATGCTCAACCATCGAATCTGTAAAGGTAAATCGGTATTTAAATACACAGATTGAAGAGTGTAGAAATAACCGGGCCGTATTTCCCATTCTTTCAATTGTGCTTCAGCTTGTTGTTGCTGGACACTTCTTTCAGACTCATTGGCTACTGTTAAAGCGGCGATCACAGAAGACTCTGAAATCTCCATTTTAAATGGTGTAATTTTTTTATATATGCATCGCGATGTCTTACACTGTCAAATACGACATTTATAACTATAGACTAAGGTTGCAAAAAAACACAAGTTGGAGTTTCACCATCTCTTGGCTTCGTCTCCTTCAGACCATTCACGTTCAGTGTATCCCAATTCTTGTTTGACATCAGACACGACTTTAGGGTCTCCCATATTCTTGCCTAGATTATCACTGAGTTTAATAGAAGGAAATCCACCAGCTTGTTTGAGCTTGATGACGATATTCAAAGGATTAGACTTGATAGAAACATCTGAAGCTGTCTTGAAATCGTTGGTGAAGAATGTACCAACTCCAAAACTAGGTATAAGTCCTAATTTATCTGCTGTGGCTTTGTATTTGATGCACTTCTCGATGTTCAACGAGTCACTGAAGCAAATTATCTTGGACTTGTCTGGGTAACCTAAAGACTTGTAATGTTTACTGATCTTCTCAGCATACTCTTCCGGGTCACCAGAATCTTGTCTAACACCAATATAATGATCAGAATAAGGCTTAACAAAAGCTTTGAGGAAGTTATCAGTTCCAAAGGTATCAGTTAAAGCCAATCCAGCATATTCAGGACCAAATGACTCAAGCCAGTAATCCATAGCCAATTTATTGGCCTGTGTATAATCCTGTTTGATAGAAGCGATTCCCATAAACCATTCATGAGCAACAGTTCCGATAGGCATTAACCCATAGTTCTTAGCCAATAACACATTCGAAGTTCCCAACAACAACTTGGCTTGATCAGGATGTTCATTTTTGTACTCTGCAAGTGCTTTCACCACAATGTCTTGGGTTTCAAACGATCTTCTTCTCCTAGTACCAAATTCACTGAAAGCACATTGATTATCGAATAACTGCTTACATTTTTCTTTTGCAAGCAGCTCTTGGCCTTCGTACAGCCAGTCTGTGTCCACAAACTTAAAATAAGCCTCGGAAACTAGCGCCAACACAGGTATCTCATATAAAATAGTGACTTCCCACGGACCAGTGATTTCTATACCGAACTCACCAGATTCCAGAAACGAAACCTGTGTTTGTGGATCTAACTTAAACTCAGACAACGAATCGATGTATCGACTGTTCAATTGCGGTAACGTCTTTTTCAAGTACGCTATTTCGTCAGGGGAAAAGCGTAACTGACCCAAACTTAAAATCTGTTCCTTCAACCATTTAATAGCAGCACCATTTAAAACCATAGAAGGAGTCCGATTTTTGTAAGTGTAGGTGACATTGACCCCTTTAAAGTGCTGGTACACAGCACATTGCATGAACAACTTGTATAGATCAGTGTCCAACAACGAAAACACAGAAGGTTTCATTTATTGTAAGTGATTGTTTTTAGAAATATTGTGAGTCAGATAAAATCAATAAAATAATGTGAAATAATTTACGAGATGCTCAATTGATTAGAGATAACTTATAGACAGGAAAGTTCAGACAGTTCTATATTTATTTGATCCATTGATAGTTAGATGCTTATAACAAGTTCTTGGATTTGAATTCGTTCAACAAGGAGTTACCTAATCTAGCAGGAGATTTTTCAACCACAACACCAGCAGATTGTAAAGCAGCAATCTTGGAGTTAGCATCTCCTTTACCACCAGCAACAATAGCACCAGCATGACCCATTCTTCTACCTGGAGGAGCAGATACACCAGCAATGAAGGAAACAACTGGTTTTGGAGAATCCTTGGTTAAGTTGTGTTGTTTCAAGAATTCGGAAGCTTCTTCTTCAGCAGTACCACCAATTTCACCAATTAAAATGATACCTTCGGTTTCTGGATCGTTCAAGAATAACGTCAAGGCATCGATATAGTTGGTACCTGGGAATGGATCACCACCCATACCAATGACTAAAGATTGACCCAAACCAACTTTGGTGGTTTGAGCAACAGCTTCATAAGTCAAAGTACCAGATCTGGAAATGATACCAACTCTACCTCTTTTGTGAATATGAGAAGGCATGATACCGATCTTACATTGATCAGGAGCGATCAAACCTGGACAATTTGGACCCACCAATCTGGTCTTGGATTGAGTCTTCAACATTTGGGCAATTCTCACCATATCGTGTTGTGGGATACCTTCAGTGATAGCAACAGCCAATTCGATTTCAGCTTCAATAGCTTCTTCAATGGCAGCAGCGGCAATTGATGGTGGAACAAAGATTCCAGTGGCATTAGCACCAGTTTCAGCAATGGCATCTTTAACAGAAGCAAACACTGGTAAATCCAAATGAGTAGTACCAGCTTTTCTTGGATTAGTACCTCCAACCACTTTGGTGTTATAAGCAATTGCTTGTTCAGCGTGGAAAGTAGCTTGTTTACCGGTGAAACCTTGATAGATAACTTTGGTATCAGAGTTAATCTTCAAGTTTTTGATGGTAGAAGCGTAATTTGCTGCAGGTTTTGAAGAGGAGAAACCACGGACGAATTGTTTGGACATCATTGTGACGAACTGTAACAGACTGTTAGACTTTGATCAACTAGAATAAAGAAAAGAAACAAGTTGTTGAAAAATTTAATTTTTTGTTCAATTTCGCTTTTCTATTCGGGTGGTGTAAGACCGCCGAGGTGGTTGAGATTTCGGTTTTTTTTTTTGTGATCTATCACATGGCAGGCACAAAACGTACTTTTATAGATGTTACACAAGAGAGAGTTGGTGTATGAATCCGTTTGAACCCGTTTAGTTTGGTGGTATGGCTTTTGTACGATGTTTTATATGGGATATTAACACGGTATCTGAGGGATCAAACGTCTCGAGGGGAAGCAGAAAATGTCGTGCATAAGTGCATGAAATGCATCAACTGCAAAAACCGCGACATTTATTTATACTGTCTTCATACGCCCCTCTTTTAGCTGGGTGTGATCCAATGATGGTGTTCGACAATGATTCCTTGGTTGGTTTGATATTCTTAACACATTTGTCCTTTCCCCCACTGCAACAGCGGCCCCATTCATTTTTTTCTTCGGCCAGTTGTTAACCGTGGGGCAAATGTCGTCTGGCACTTTCCCACGCTCGGGAAAGGAAACGACGCGATGCTTTGCAGCCATTCTCCGGGCATTGACCATCATAGGGTTTTAGTAGTTGAAAAGTGACTTGTAGTACAAACTTCTGGATTCCATCATTTCCCAATCTTTCAGAGAAATCCACATCTCATTGACCACTTTCAATCTACCGTAAACTGAACCTCCTTTCCAGGTTAAGTCTCTTGGATCAAACTCTCTTGGTGGTGGAAGAACTGTCACCGGCAAAAGTTGTCCTTTATCAACAATTGAGTCGATGTAGTCCAAATCAAGTTGCATCTTACATTGTTCTTCGATACTTTCCATATCCTCCTCGGGTAATTCGTCGTCATTTTGAAGATTCTTTGTCTTTTTAGCTTCTGCAATCAACTTCTTCCTCTTGAACTCGAGTTTAGTCTCTTGGTTGGAAATGTAGGAGAAGATATCTTCAATGTTACTGGTAGATAAGAATTTGGGTCTCCAGATATTGATTCTGTCTGTCATCAAAAGATCAAATCCATCTATCTTACTCAATCCTCCACCAACAAAAAGCAAGTTATCATAGAACTTTTTGACCTTACCGAAATCAGTTGCAAGTCCTGCATTTGTTATAGATTCAATGATAGCTTTTTCAAGGGGTACAGCCACCTCTTTTTCGTTAATATCCACATTTGTGAACTTGGCTTTAGTGAACGGATTAGCAGTCTTTAACAACTTGATATCATCACTCAATCGGTTTAGTAAATCTTCGTCTGCAAAATTACTGAAAAGTCTGTTTTCAATAACATTAGCTTGTGATTGTGAGAATGGGTTGTGTGACTTGGACGAATAATGGTCCAAGGACCTGCTGAACAATTTATATGACTGGTTGTTCTTGATATCGAAGATACCTGGGTAGAACATACCCAATGGAGATAACATTACTTCATCAAACACTTTGAACTCGTACTTTAGAGTGTTTTCAAATGGTTTCCTCTTGTAGAAGTTGTAGATTTGCACAGCAATATCTGCATCTTGAAAAGTCACGAAGTTCTGCTTTAACGTCTCTGCCAACTCCCAATCATAACTGTAGTTCAAATTGATGTCTTTATATGGGAAGTGCTGTTGTAACAAGAACTTTACAAATGTTTCTGTCACATTGTCACCTCCATAGTTCAACTTAATTCTAGAATCATTGATCACCAATCCTTCATCAACACACGAAATAGTAGTGGTTTGACTTCCAACGTCGATGATACATGCACTGGAAGTACCAGCACCAAAACTTGCAGCCACACTCTCTTGAATGAATCCCACTCGGCCAAATCCCACCAACTTGAATAACATTTCCACCAAAGTCTCAACAATCATTTTATCGTACAAATCAGGTATAAGCAACATACACTTGAATTGGGATGGTTGATCTATTTCAAGCTTCTTGAGACCGTGGTTGATAATATGTGTCAAATCACCCAATAGCTCTTGCTTACTGGCGTAATCAGAGGACTCATTGAATTTCCCATTCAACATGGGGTGTCTACGTCTCCAGGTTTGAAACTTATCACAAATTGGCAAGCTCAACGCTTCTTCTCCAACAAAAACCTTGGTATCTGGATGATCTTTGGGTTCGATCCATTCTTTCCTGTACGGATCGTTATGTTCGGGAAGTACTTCAGGTTCCTGTCTCTTATTGAAATTACTAGCAGTCTCACGAGAATTTGGCAACACTCTTCTTTTATAGAATCTCATACGAGCCTTAAAATCTTTGGTCATGTCTGCTTTTATATCCTCAAACTCCTGGCTGAAAATCACTTCTCCTTCATCATCCACTGTCCGTACAGGAGCTGGTGGTTCATAATTATCAAAAGATTGTTGGATTGCAACCACAGCAGGAATTGTCAAAGGTACAGCATCTGTAGCCCTTCCCATCCTGAAATTACCAGATCCTGGTTGAAGCACTATAACATCGCTACCGATCCTTGCTTTCTCGGCTACCACTGCTTCACTAGCTTCTCCATCTTGATCTTCAGCGTCCACATCAGCGTTATCATCGTCATCTTCATCATCTTCGTCATCGTCATCATTGACATTGTCGACTTTCTGTCTCTTCATCTCCTCTTCAATGTCGTTCAAATTGAAATCATCAAAATTCTTAGGTCCTTCGTCTCCATTATCTTCAGGTTTAGCTTGTTGTAATTTCTTTAATTTCTGCTTCAACAACTTTTCAGTTCTCCAATTCCTAATAAACCCGATCTGATCATCTTTCTTCAAGTAATCCGTGAAATAATTCTTTTGGTTAATCAATGGAATAGGTCTTATGCTTGATAATTTGAATCCATTCTGTTCATCCATTCTCATTATACCTGTTTTCTTCAAATTGGAAGCAATGGTGGCGGCTGCCTTTAATCTACCTTCCTTACGTTTCTGTAACACTTCAGCACTGGGCTTACTGACTTTCTTCTTCTTCTTATCTGGTTCCGAGTCCATGTTTTGTTGGTGTCGAAAACTTTTCAGCTTATAATTTGATCGCGAGGTTTTACTTTAGCTATTGTAGATTACTATGTACAAGGATAAGGTGGACGTGTGGCCACCAAAGTGTTTAAGAATCGAATTTCTTAAAGATAATGCTACTGTTGACACCTCCGAACCCGAATGAGTTGTTTAAGGCGAAATTGATAGGTTTAGTCCGAGAAACTTTTGGGACATAGTCGAATATGAATTTTTCACTGGGTTCTAATTCGTGCAAATTCAATGTGGGTGGTAAAGTGTTGGTTTTCAAGGCCATGATTGTAAGAATCGACTCCACTGATCCGGCTGCTCCTAATAGATGGCCAATTGATGATTTTGTCGACGAAACACTGAGGTTCTTGTTGTCTTTGAATACATTGTAGATGGCTGAATTTTCTGCTACATCCCCAATCTTCGTTGATGTAGCATGGGCATTGATGTAGTCAATCTGGTTGGAATCAACACCTCCGGTTCTAAGAGCCATTTCCATCGCCAATTGCGCTCCTTCTCCTGTTTCCGGAGGTGCTGTGATATGATGTCCATCTCCAGACAACCCGTACCCTACAATTTCGGCATAGATATCTTCAGACTTCACCCCACGGGCCGATGCATGGTCTAAACTCTCTACCACTAAGATTCCACACCCCTCACTCAATACAAACCCATTTCTCTTTGAATCGAATGGTCTTGATGCTTCTTGTGGAGTTTCATTGAAATCAGTCACCACCGATCTGGCCCTAGCAAACCCAGCGAGTGCCAAAGGATGAATACTAGACTCAGTACTTCCACTGACCATCATATCTGCGTACCCGTTCCTTATAAAGTTGAAAGCATCTCCAATAGCATGTAGTCCAGTAGCACAAGCAGTAGAAACCGCATGATTGGGTCCCATTAATTTATACTTAATTGATATATTCCCACTGGCCATGTTCGTAAGAAGCTTTGGTATAAAGAATGGTTGAACTTTCTTATATCCAGAAGTCAGAAACTGAACACTATTCTGGTATATGTCGTGGAAAGACCCAATACCAGATCCCACATTAACACCGACTTTTCTCTTATCTATTTTGTCCATATCCACAGCGGCATCTGCCAAAGCCTCTTCAGCGGCTACTAAAGCATATTGACTGAACAACGCCAATCTGTTCTGTTCACTTTTACTAAAGTGTTCATCAGAAGTCCATTTTCCAGATTTCAAATCTCCATCAGGAACTTTCCCCACAACTTTGCTTGGGATTTGCTCCCATTGACTATCCGAAAAAGAGTTTGTGGACACAATTCCACTCTTCCCAGCTATAATGTTCGACCAAGTAGTTTTAAGACCCACTCCTAGAGGAGTTACGGTTCCTAAACCTGTTATAACTACTCTTGACATAATGTGGAGAAATTTTTCGCATTGAATTAAATATTGTCATTAACACATTATATAGCCACTAAAGCCTCTAAATAACATTCCAAACGTTTTGTGTGGCCCACAAGCCAATTGTACTCGTTCTCTACCAACTCAATTGGGAGGTTCAAGTCGTTACATAAATTTATCCACTTGTCGAAATCAGTGGTTCCATGCACCTCATGAGTGGCTTTTTGCAACTGGAACTTCTCGATAAAATTACACAAACGAAGTTTCTTGAGATTTGTATCTGGATACTTTGGTTTATTTTCTCTTTCAAACTTTGATTGGTCAATGAGTACATTTTTGTACTTGAGAAACACAGTTTGTTGGTCTGGGTAGTCGCCAGTAACCAGCAGTTTCAAGTCCACAAAATGACCAGATTTGACTTGAGTCTTTAGTTCAAACAATTGATTGAGAAAAAGCTGTTTTTCGGTGGGGTACTTTTTAGGAACAGATGCTACTTCGTGCTTGGCCCACTCATTGTAAATTTCTTGTTTTTGATTGAATTTAAGTTTGTAAAAAATGGGGTACTTGATAAGTTCGTTGATCAAGTCTTCTTCAACGATAGAATAAGGGTCGTAGATATTGATTTGCGAGCGGAGACTTGTTAACACCGATGCAAACTCGGGGGTTTCTGTATCCGATTGGTCGTCAGATTGTTCATCTGACTCGTTCAACAACAGGTTCACAAGGTTATCAAGGTCGTGCGGTGGAGATGCTTGTTGGGATGCTTCAGACTCCGGTGCAGACTCATATTCATTTTCTGAGTTGTGAATGGAACTATTGGACTCATCTGAGTCAGAAGAGTACCCTAGGTCCAATCCTTTAGAAACAGTCTTTTGTACTTCCTCATCTTCCTCATCTACCCCTTCCACTTGCCCCTCCACATATTCCTCCACCCCTTCCACGTCTTCCTGATCCACACTTTCCACTTCCACGCTTTCCACTTCCACTTCTTCCAGTTTTCCACTCCTTCTCGCGCCAGGACCGACCTTCTCTTCAATTTCCAATCCTCGGGCCTTGGCAAACATCACATACAACCGGTCAAAGTCAATCAAAGACACATCCAAGCCAGCTGGCATACTCCAACTCTTTGACCCATCCACATGATTGTAATAGAAATGACTAGATTCCGAAATTATGATCCACCACTCATTGATCTTGTAAATAAACTTATACATCGATTAAAGCGATCGTCGCAGACACTCAATCATATAAGTAGTAAGTCGTGTCCCTACCGCACACATTCCATCCATTTCGGGATTAAGCATAAGCAAGAGGGGGTACCGTCTCCCTATCGCTGTGGTAATGACCTTGTGGAGGGGAACTTGAAATGGTACTGTGGCCGAAAAAATGGGGATGGCAAAAGCCTCTCAAGGCACAAGACCAAGGTCCAAAACTGGATATGCACAGCATTGTGGAATCGGGGAAGTAAGTGATAAGTTCGAAGTTGACCAGCAGCTCTAAGTAAAGGGGAATATTACGTCACTATTGTCCTTGGAGTAACTTTGCTGTATCAGCTAATTCCTTTTTTCCGCACGTCAAACTTGAAATGTGGGGATTCATGTAAGAAGCATTTGCACAGACATTTTATCATTGTTTGAACCATTCTTTGGGGTAGCGGCTGGTGGAGACGATTTCTGGTCATTGCGGCTTTCATCACTGGTATCGCTAGACGCACTGCCGGTGCTTACTTCTTCGTCAGTTGATGTTGGTACATGACTACTCTCCATAAACTTCTTCAGTTTCCGTAATCGGTTGATAGATTTCTCCAGTCCTTGATGTAGATTTTTGGCATGTCTTAGTAATAAGTCTCTTCTTGAGAAGGGTCGATTGCATATCCCACAAATAAAGGGTTTTAACTTATTGTGGGTGGAGAGAATATGTCTGGTGAGATGCTCGTCTCGAGTGAATGCTTTATTGCATTTCAAACAGTTGTATAGTCTTGAGTTCCCGCCAGGGGTTTTGGATCCAAAATTGCTCATTTGATGGTTTTGAAGATGAGAGGATTTGATGGGGTTTTTATGTTTTTTTCCATTCATGAAAAGGCGGGGGACGGAGGGGTGGATTCCATCTATATATTTACGGAGTTTTTTTTTTTTTTTCAGGGCACTTTTCAGTGTAACTGGTGGGGAATGGCTGTGAAATAGACTTTAGTTACTACAAAAAAATGGGGGTTACAGGTAGTTCCTGATCGAGTAAGTGATTTGGGAGGGTTAGAGAGACGGAGCAATATCAGCCGTACAAGCAGCAACTGGTGTGATTGGTGGTTGGGTAAAGGAATATCCGAAGTTATTGACTAGGTCAGAACTGACTAAGTACGTGCACACAACGGGCCGAAGGGACTTAACTGATTGGTTTGGAGATCTTGCATGACATAAAAGCCGACTTGGTTTGAATTATAGTTCATGTGGGTGTTTTTGTAATGGGTGCAAAAACTATCTAAAGAAGTCAGTGTATATGACGTATATGTCACTCAAGTTTCCTTCCCCCACCAATAACTTGTCCAAATCGTTGTCGAACATTTCAAACACATAGGGGTTTAGGAAAAGTTTACTTTCGATTTTCAAGTTGATGATATTGATCAAAAGGGTTCCTTTACTAACAAAATCATCTCCTTCTTCCAAGCACACCAAGTTGTTGAAACAGCTCCGTTTGACATCTTTCCCATTGATGATGAAGTTGGGCTTGTACAAGTACTTCAACAATAGGTAGATTATAAAGATTGATGGACTAATGGAAACAATTCCGAGCAATAATTGCTGAGACTTAATCAACTTATCGATTCCACTTATCACCAAATCCCCATCGACTTTAGTCTTCTGAATCTGAATCAAGAGACTTCTTACCAAAGTTCCATTTACCAAGTTCTTAATTGGGTTTTGCATTTCTTTTTCGTATCTGGACATGATCAACGTGAGATCACCAGCCTCCACTTTTTTATGAATGTCTAGATCGCTAATATCGATCTTATTATCGATCAAATACTGAGTCACCATTCTTTCCAATGACCCCACACTTGAACTCAATGAGTCCTTTGCCATGATAATATTTGAGTCTTGTTTGATGACGTTAACCACATCTTTAATAGGACTTATGATCCAATTCTCGTAGAATCCCGAGATAACATCTCTTACATTTACCTTCAACCAGTCAAGAATCTCGTTCCGATTACTTACAACTTTCACAGATAACACAGGACCAAATAAGAGTCCTAAACTGATGGGAATCCAATATTTCACAATAAAACTTGGCTCTATGCTTTCGAGATGGTCTATTTCAAACTCAGAAGAGTTTAACTTGCTCAATTGATCCTTATTTGCGATCAACTTCCCCAACTTCTCGTAATTGCAGTCCAATTTCCCTTTGATATTCTGAATGTTCTCATTTATATCATTATTCACCATCTTCACAATATTCACATCTTCAAGAATACCATAATTGAAATTGTTCGATTCAAGCTTCTTGTATACTTTAAACAACACTAACGGAAGACTTTGTAACCCATAATATGCCTTGTAAATCCACGAATATTTAATACTGGTCCAATATTTCAAGTTTTCTCTATATGTTAAAGTCTGGTAGATTAATTGGTTGGAAATCGTACTGAATTGCTTGGTGTCATCATCGACCGATTGGTTAATTATGTTATGCCTGTTGATACGTTTCAATACCGAACGAGAGCTAAAAAGATCCATTTTGTCGAGTTTTGTGACTATTGCTTAGGAAGCAATTGCTGCAATGAATGCGAAATTTTACGATATTTATATTATCTAACTACTCATCATCTTTTTGATCCAAAACACCCGTCTCTTTGATCAACAATTCGATATCCTTGTCTTTCCAGATCTTATGAACAATCTTATCGCCTACTTTGGATAAAGTAGCGAATTCCAACTTATCAGCATTCAAATTGGATGAGTCCATGGTCTTGGATAACACTTTTATGGCCAATTCACATCCTTCTTTTAACGTCAATTCATCTTTGTAATCCTTTTTCAACAATGTTTGGGCGGCAGAATTGTTGGCTCCAATACTAGTGGCTTTCCATCCACTGTAGTTACCAGAAGGATTGGACGTGTATAACTGGAATTCGTACCTGTCGTCATACCCAGCATATAAGAAACTGACCCCAAAAGGTCTTAAACCACCATGTTGTGTGTACCCCTGTTTGACATCACAGATTCTCTTGATTAAAATCTCACAAGGTACCGGTTCATTATATGTTTTCAAGTATTGTTGGCCATACACTCGAGCACTATTGATCAATATAGATGCATCAGATGTCATACCTGCCACGGCGGCAATCATTTGGTCGTTTATAATGTACAATTTCTCTGCCAGGCCGTCATTATCCAACAATTTAGAAGTGAATTTCTTCTCACAAGCCAATACCACTCCTTCAGTGGTCAAAATTCCCATTGCTGTTCCTGCATTGGAAATGGCTTCTTGTGCATATTCCACTTGATACAATCTTCCTTCAGGAGAGAAAATAGTTGTTCTTGAATCGTATCTTCTACTCATTGCCACTGGTTTAGTTGGAAATTTTCGCGATCTTTAATTTTACATTTCAACCTTGTTTCAACTTAGACAGTTCCAACCACTTTAGCTTCTATGGATGAGTGTGTTCATTTCATCGTTGAATGTTCCCATTGGTTACACAACGCCTAGGTTCCCGCTGCTCTTTTGGCCTCTTGGTCCCACCGCGTCAAGGTATCAGCTGTCGATTCTATACTATGAGAAAGACGTATGGGTATTCACCGTGGCATGGTTCATGATATTCTTTGTTTCGTTCTACTTGATGGCGGGAGTTATAGCTTGTGTAAACTATACTTTTAATGGGCGGCAAAAGAATCTGAATGTGTTGTTGAATTGGTTGATAATGATAACATCGTTTGTGGTAACAGGAGCTGCAATTGCGTTTGTGAGTGGAAGTGTGGTGGGGCTTCTTCTATCTGTGGTGTATAGGGCTGGATCTATGACGATGAGTACATGGATCCCATTTACATGGGCGTTAGTGGGGATTCTATACGATATATCTACCAGTTACTCAACCAGTCAAATAACATTGTAGCAGAACCACAGATAAAGAAACACAAAACCGAACAACTGTAAAAACAAAAATGAACCACGATTGAATGAATTCCCACAATGGCAATAATGACACAAACCACACAAACAATACAACCCACAAACTGAATACGTCTTTTTAACCTAGATCACATGACTTACGAATACATACTATCATAGCTGCAAATGTTCTCGCGAACTTTCCTCATGGAACCTTTTGTAGAATTCCCCAAAGCATACACCCAATTCAAGGCCACCGGGGACCAGAAGTTCCTCGAAAGGTGTAAGGAGTTGGCGTTGAAACATCCGCAGTTCAAATCCAAGATCGAACAACCAGATGAAAATGTCATGTCCAAGATCAGGCTAGATATTCAAAACCATATTATGAATAACGAAAGAATTGCCCCAGAAACCATGAATGATCTTCTTGTGAGTCACTATTTGGCGATGGATTTCAAGAGTCTCAACGCTGTGTTGACCAACGTTCATTTCCTCACCAACGATATTCAATTATTGTGTTGGTTATATGTTTCTCAAGTGTACCAAAGATGGTTTGAGGATGATAAGGTGAAGTTGCTGAAAGTCACTGCTAATAATCTTAAAAAGATCACAAACTACAGGAAAACCAATAATACGGTAGATATTGAGTTACAAAAGATGTTCAAGTTTGTGGATTTGATTAATTACTTGAACATGTTCAAGACAGATTTCGATATTGAGGTGCTAAAACAGGAAATCCCTCTATCTATCGATGACTTGAACCTGTTCAATTACACGACTGAATTTTTACTGGTGTACTTGGTAGTGCTTCTTTGCTCTAAACCGTTTGCTGAAATAGAATTGCCAGAAGAGTATGAAGAGCATCTATTGGTGTCGTGTCCAGCATTAATGGAATTGTATCGAAACTTAAAAGTGCTTAAACTAACAGAAATATCGACTGCCAAGTCAGATTTGGCAGGTGTCACGTTTCTATACGAACATAACCGATTTTTCACATATTTAGATTTGCTCCTTAAGTTCAAATGGTTCTTAACCTTCATTTCATTTACGGGTAAGATATCCATCGGGCAACTATCGGATTTAATTGCCACAACAAATCCAGATCAAGATGTGGAATCCTTTGTTTTTCTCATATCGTTCCTCAACCTTAATAAGTACGGAATTGGTTTTGATTGTAATGAAGATACTTTTTTCAATCATGAGATCAATAACCACAACTCAAAAGTCGAACTATCTTATGACATCAATAGGATAAATCACCTTATAACGTCCCAGAAGCATGTGCTTAACCTTGTCAATGAGCTAACAAACCAAATCTAACTGTTTTTTTTTCACTATACTGAAAAAAAAATCATGTGAAAGTGTACTGCATCAGCCCATCGCCATCCGCTTCTTCATGCAGTAACAACACGTCTAAGGTATTTCCGGCCCCAGTAACTCCGATACTGAGCCTCTCGTGTTCCAAGAATTTCAAACGGTCTGGAACTGCGTTAGATAAAGGTTGCCTTGCATAGCTTGCATGTTATTTTCGCTAATCGAATTTTGCAGCTTATAAATATCTGGTGGTTTTCGCTTATTGTGTATCAGACATGACACCAATCTACACATCTGCTTCTCCTGTGCCATATCAACCACTAAGACCGGTGGTTAACTTGATCATATATCCATTGCTTCTCATTATTGGAGAGATTATTAACATATTAACTGTGCTTAAGCTACTTTAGAATTTAAATGTCTAATAATTTTCAAAATGTCTAGTCGTCCCTTTAAGGAGTCAAACTTCAAGTTGGAAAGGTCAAAGTTGATCTGTTCATTAACAAGCATGTTGACCAAATAACATGAGATCATTATCAAATACACTCCACAATCATCGAAATTGGACTGCTGTTCGATCTTCATATGTTTGACTATTAACTTTGTTGGACTTATGACTGAATTTTTCGTTAATTTCCCTATCAAACTATCGATCAACTGGCGATTGTCGTCTCCCTCGTCCACCATGGAATCATAAATGAGAACTTCGCTTTCAAGTGTGTTGATAAGTACAAGAAACCAATGATCTCCTTCTTGTGTTTCGTTCACTGGTAGGAAGATAAACTTGGCTGCCAGGAACTCTTTACTGTCAAGGATTTCATGATCTGTGAAACTCACAAGTTGAACAACTGCTGGTGAAATCAACTTAACGAATTTCTTATGCATATGCAAGAAGCTATTATTCAAATATTCATACACCAACGATATTATATTATCGTTAATCCACTCCCCTGGTAGTATTTGGTCGAGATCTGTGGAATATAATGCCACAGACTCGTATTGGAAGAGTTTAGTCTCTTCTTTAGTAGATAATTGAGAATGTACTGCTTTAATTTGGTTTCGTATCATTGCCGCTGTAACCTTTGTTTCTTCGTCTTTTGTGGTTCTTTCAACTTTCTCATGAAGACTTAACTTCTCTCTTAATTTCCTTTGACTTACCCGGATTTTTTTCTGTTGTTTCTCCAATCGTTTCTGAGTCTTGCTTTTCTTATCAGACTTTCCTGCGTCTGATTTAACAGGCTTTAAAATATCCGGTTCTTTTTGGTTTGAATTGTCGATTTCTGTATATGATGGAAATGTGTCAATACCAGTAGTGACTTTCTGTATATGTGCTGGATTTTTCTGATTGTAATCTAAACAAAAGCCTTTGAACTCATGCAATACAATAGACATTTATATCTCCATATTTTTCAATCGCAGCATTTGAAAAGTTTAACGAGTAATGATATTCAAAAGATACTTACGATCTCGGCCTCAAGTTCCGTTCAAACTCGGACAGCCTACGTTTGAGACACGTCGCCATCGTATAACAAAACGAGGTGATTTGACCCCAGGAATTACCGCTGTGGAATATTATGAAAGAAGATTGAAGCTCATTAAACAGTTACCAAAGAACTCAGCTACAATCTTGATTGGAAATTCGGTCCAATACAGTTCTGGGTCGGTATTCTATCCTTTTCAACAGGAGAACAACTTGTTCTATCTAACAGGGTGGTTAGAGCCCAATTCGGTGGCGGTTATCGAGAAAGTGGCTGATAATGGAGATGAGGAAGATATGGTCTTACATATGTTGGTACCAGAGAAGAATCCACTGGTGGAGATTTGGGAAGGTGAGCGGTCAGGTTTACAAGGATGTTTTGAGAATTTCAATCCTGATTTTGTGGAGGATATAAAGAAACATAGGAGTTATTTAACCACCCTCTTAAAGAGAAATCATCATATTTTCATTGATAAAAAACTGTACAATGAATATAATCGGTTTTTCCTGTTACACAAAGACGAGAACATGGATGATATTAACGGATTGGTTCAAACACATGCCACCGGCAAAGTGGTGCAGCCAATTGCTCCTATTGTTGCCAAACTCAGAGAGATAAAATCATCTCTGGAGATTAAAGTGTTGAATAAGGCAGGTAAGATTTCTAGTCAAGCTATTAACAAAGCTATAGCCAGAGTCGGCAGTGATTCTCCTATCCAAAGTGAGAGAACCTTGGCTGCGTATCTTGAGTATGAGTTTATTTCTGGTGGTTGTGACAAACAAGCTTATATTCCAGTAGTTGCAGGAGGTGAGAATGCATTGATTATTCATTACACCAGAAACGATGATTTACTTTATAAGGACGAGTTGGTGTTTATAGATGCAGGAGGTCAGTTGGGAGGTTATTGTGCCGATATATCAAGAACATGGCCCAATGCTGGTGGGTTCTCTGAGGCCCAAAAGGATATCTATGAAGTAGTTTTAAGTGTCAATAAAGCATGCATTGACCAGTGTTATGCAGACAATCAGATGTCTATAAATGACATTCATGATCTTAGTGTGACGAAACTTCACCAAGGAATCAAGAACCTTCCAGGGTTCCTTGGTGTTTCAAGGTCTGATTTGACCAGATACTTGTACCCTCATTATATCGGGCACCATTTGGGCCTTGATCTTCATGATATCCCCAGCGTTCTGAAATATAAGAAGTTGGTTCCTGGTAATGTTGTGACAATTGAACCTGGATTATATATCCCAAAGAATGACAAATGGCCAAAGCATTATCAAGGGATTGGGGTAAGAGTGGAAGATGATATAGCAGTGGGAAAAAGCAAGAGTGATACTTTGAACTTGACAAGTCTCTGCGTCAAGGAAGTTGCAGATATAGAAGCTTTGATTCGAGCAGGAAAGTGTACAACTCCTGGGATTTATGATGAGTTAACAGACTTACACATTGATTAACATATATATTCATTTTTATAGACTTTTCGTTTTATAGACTCTTCATTAACATGTACATAACTTGGTTCTATTTACATTGCTGTGCACTTTTGGATGCTATTTACACACTAATGGTTTTCACCAACATATCCTTTATAGGAGAAATAGAGTTGAATGCACGAAGACCAAAGTTCCGTAATAACTTCACAGGGTAAATGTCATTAGTAAAGAGTTTGTGCAATTTGTCACACACTCCAATCACAGCATGATTCATAGGGTAAGAATTGGAAAAGTAAGGTTCCAACACTAAAGAAGATCCGATATCTAAACCTCTAGTGACACCATTTTCAATGGCAGTTGTCAATTCTTGGACATCCCCTTGTCCCAAATTAAGACCTTGACCAGCTAATGGATGTGTTGTGTGTGCAGCATCTCCAATCAATGCTACTCTTGACGAAATATAAGAGTCTACATGAGACATCTTCAATGGAAATTGGGCTCTGCAGTTAGGTTGAATATCAATTATAGTGGGCAAGTCAAGATCATCGTTTGGGTTTTCAAACTCATCTAATCTCCATTTCAAATCCTCTATCACAGAAACGTCGTTTGGGTCCTTTTCAAGCTTCTTGAATACATACTGTAAGTCCACTTCTGGTAACTTCAATCCAGCATTTAATAAAGACACAAATATCTCATCATTTTGTACCAGTTTCAAGATCTTGGCTATATCGTTCTTTGCAGACCACACAAACGTAGCCTTATCTTCAGGAAGTGGTAAGAGAGCCAAAGGACCGGTGGTTAAGAATCTCTGTAAAAGGTTCTCGTTATAAGCGTCTGAGTCCAATGTTACCACTCCCACGGTTCCCCAACTACCGTAACTCCATCCTCTAGACTCAATTCCAGCATACTTCCGTACAGGAGAGTTATAACCATCGGCACCAATCAATAATCTTGTTTGGAAGGCCTCACCGTTTGACAACTTCACAATTGGCCAATCAATATCACCATTTTGTTCGATAGATTCCACTTTGACGTTGTCAATCACATCGTCATCCGCGCCCAACTCTTCTATTCTTCCGAGCAATGATTTTTGAATGTTTAACACCTCGCACATAGCTCCCATTGGCGTATAATCAATTGAATCATTCTCAAACTTGACACAAGAATTATGAGACTCTGAGTCGAAAGCCACCAACGATTGATAGAATTGCATTCTATCTACATCCAAGTGATCAAAGCTTCCTATCTTCTGCATGAATTTCATAGACTTGTTTGTCAAAGACACTATTCTATTGGAGTAATTCTCATCATTGAAGTTGCGGACCTTTTCTAAGTCTCCACCTTCGATCAATTTACACTGTAAATGTCTAGTTTTTGTGGAGTTTTTCAATGCTGTTAAGATGGATAACCCAGCCGGACCACCACCAACTATGACCACGTCTTGTAGCTTCGGCGCCGTGTGAGAAAACCGCTTTGCTATGAGCCTGAACATGATACGATTTTGAGAATAATTTTTCATCGCAGCCAAATCTTGTGGAGAAGTAGAGGGAAAAAGTGATCGATATTTCGAGTTAATACAGTTGGAAGAGAGATCTGCAACTTGAGCGGGACTTTGAGGATGAGTCTCGTGTTATGTATCGGAACGTTGTAAGGTTTTTGTCTGCTAGAGAGTAGAAGGGATTGTACTATTAGAGATGTCAACAGGCTAGAATATACTAAGTGTGGACGTTCTTCTTGCAATGAATGGTCTTCTGTGGTCAAGGCTGTACGTAGAACACACCTGTTGAACATATAGTAGATATCTAGGGTAAAACTTCTCTACTGAAACTGACCTACTGAAACTTAAGAAACTATCTCAAAATTTGGGTGCAAAATATTCCACCAAAACACCATACTTCTTTTTGTACATGAATTTACTGATATTCACAAGGTGGTACCACAAGGCGGTCCATATTGTTTGATTGTTCCACCGGAGTTAAAGACCACTATGATGTACTTTGTGAAGCCATTTAGTTGTTTCACTTCTGATGAGATTAATAATCAGAACTTCAGCCACATTCTGAGTCGTTTTAACAACAAAGCCATTGACCAATTACTCAAGCTCGTACTACTGACCAGAAAACACATACTTACTCGTATTAGTCATTCAAGACAAAATTAGATGTCTTTTGATTGTCATGCTACTGAAGGACTGGTTAGCAAATAATTTTCAACAAACTGTCAACTAAGAGACTATAGATCCTGTTGTTGGTACAATTGACAGAGATAATCACAACAATACGAAAGAAGTGACTGCAAAGTGTTTGTGTTTGTTCATGCACCAGAGCGTTTGTGAGATTGAATTGACAAAGTTACCATAATAGTAAAATCGCGAAAACAATCACCAAAACAAGAGCATGTATTCAACCTAAGACACCATGAGTGACGAACCAAAAGCATGTCTTTGTTAAAAACCCATCCCCTTCTTTCCAAAATACAAATGAAAAATGGTCGTTCTCCAATCGCAATACAAAACCCAGATCAAACGTTTTCCACCAGAGCTTCGTTCCTCATGGCCCAATGGTCAAGGCGTCTGGCTACGATTTAGTAACCACTTCTGGAACCAGAAGATTCCAGGTTCGAGTCCTGGTGGGGAAGCTTCTTTTTTTGTATTTTTCTCGCACCATTTCCCCACGGCTCGTGCTAACTCAGGGTGCAGGCCGCGAGACCGGGGAACTTCACAAATCCAGGGCTTCACAAAAACTGGAAAAGTACTTAAACCAGCACAAACCCAAGTCAAAGTCACAAGTTAACAGCAAAAGTATCTTGCACCAACATTTTAATCTTACACAAAACCTAAAAATACCGTTTGTGCCACCTGATTATAGTCTCGTTCCCAAAGGAGTTTCGGCAGCAATAGTAAAAAGTGAAATTCTCAATTGTGAACAGTTGAGCCATGGATTCTAAAACCATCTTTCTTAGACTATCCAATGATGGATATCCTGTGAACAATGCATCTGTGGATAATGGAGTGTTGATCTTACCTTCTGTGGCTTTACCCGAAGATTACAAGCCAGGAGATGAGGTTTTTAACTTACACTTAATTATCAATGCGTCTGCTGAGGTTAGTGAAAATGCTACGGTTTATCTGAATGTTTGTGAACATGATGAAGATTTCGATAGAAACAGTTACAAGAAGTTTCCAATTACCAGTTCATTTCACCAGGATATCAATGTGAAGATTCCAATTTATAAAAGTGGCTGCTATTGTTTCTTTATTAAGTATGGGGAAGATAAGGAAACACCAAAGTTCTACTTTACAGTTCCTCCTAATTTAAGGATTAAGGATACATTTGTGCCATTCAATTCAATCAACATTCAATCGGTGGTTTCGAAGTGGATCGGTCCGTTACCTAATTGGGATCTGTTCTTTAAAGAAGTCAATTATAAGGGATATAATATGATTCATTTTACTCCATTACAACAAAGAGGTGAAAGTGACTCTCCATATTCCATATATGACCAATTAAGACTCGATCCTTCATTATTTGACTCCAGTGAAGCAGGTACTAAGTTTATTAGAGACACAATGCTGAAATATGACTTGATGTCTTTAACAGATGTGGTGTGGAACCATACTGCTAACAATTCCAAATGGCTTGAAGAACATCCGGAATCGGGATATAATGAAGAAACTGCCCCTCATTTGAAGGCTGCTATTGAATTGGAGAACAAATTAATGGAATTTTCGGCCAATTTGAGCCATTTGGGCTTACCTACGAATATTACAACTGGTGATGAGTTGAACACTGTTATAGGTGCTTTGTCCGATCATGTGATCATTCCATTGAACTTGTGGCAGTATTATGTTTTTGATAAGCAACAGGCTTTGAGTGATATCAATGATATTGTTAACAACAATGGCCAAGTTGAACCTATTAAGATTCCTAGTGATGTCGATCCTAGTAATTTGAAGCAGTTAGCCAAGTTTGTGCTTGAAACTGCTAATACCCACGATACTGTAGTCCTTGAAGACAGATACAGTAACAAATTAGACGCTAAAAGATTTTTGGGCATCCTTACCAGTTTGTTCAACAAGGATTTATCCAGTATAGAATTCAATGTGTTGGAAAATAAGGCTTCCAGTATCATTGATGAGATCAATTTAGACCTTTATAAGGCTTATGATGAGGATGTTTCCACTATAAAAGTTCAAGTTAAAGACAGAATCAGATTCTTGAGATTAGATGCTAATGGCCCTCAATTAGGTGAAGTCACTGATAAACTGCCTTTGATCGAGAACTATTTCACGAAAGTGACCCAAAAAGACACAAAAAAAGTTTACTCTCTCGCTAATAATGGTTGGATCTGGGGCGGTAATCCTTTGGTTGATTTTGCTTCTTCTGCTTCTAAGGCTTATCTTAGAAGAGAAGTTATAGTCTGGAGTGATTGTGTTAAGTTGAGATATGGTTCAAAACCAGAAGACTCTCCATATTTATGGAAGAGAATGATTGAATATACTGAACTCTGTGCTAAGACATTTGATGGTTTCAGAATTGACAATTGTCATTCCACTCCATTGAATGTAGGTGAAAGATTATTGGACGCTGCAAGAAACGTTAATCCAGACTTGTACGTGGTTGCTGAATTATTCAGTGGATCTGAAGAAATGGATAAGATCTTCGTCGAAAGATTAGGTATCAACAGTCTTATTCGTGAAGCAATGCAAGCTTGGGGTGCTGGTGAATTATCTAGATTGGTTCATAAACATGGTGGTAGACCAATTGGATCTTTCACTTGGTTGCCATTGGATGAGTATTCCTATCCTGCCCTTAAGGAGCCTAAAAATAGCAAGGTGCCAGTTCCTAAAGTATTGACTTGTCAGGCACCACATGCTTTGTTCATGGATTGTACTCATGACAATGAACCTCCAGCTCAAAAAAGGACTGTAGAAGACACTTTACCCAATGCTGCATTAGTGGCTTTCTGTTCTTCTGCAATTGGTTCTGTTTTTGGATATGATGAGTGTTACCCTGCCTTGCTTGATGTGGTTTCAGAAAGCAGGCAATACTCTATCGACAAAGATTTGGGAATCAGAGACATTAAGAGAAAATTGCATCATATCAGAAAACTTTTGGGTGAAGAAAGTGAAGATATTTTAAGAGACCATGAAATGTATATTCACCACGAAGGTGAATACATTACTATTCAACGTTACAATGCCAGAACTGGTGGAGGTTGGTTTTTGATTGCAAGAACTAAATTCACCGAAGGGGATTCTCATCAAATCCTCAACCCTGTCAGATTGGTTGGTACTAAAGCAAAGTTGGAATTCGCCAATTACCTTGCTAAAGTTGGTGATTACAAGAAGGATGACAAATTCCTCACACCAATCCCAACTGAAGTCAAGGATTTGGAAATGCCTCCCATTGAGGAATACGACAACGAAACAATTATCAAAGTAGATGATCGTTTTGTTCCAGGTTCCATTGCTGTTTATTCCACTTACATCCCTGGTGTCGACATGAAACTTGATGACCATGCTAAGACGGGGGCAATTGAAGCTTCAATCGACCTCGATTTGTATGATTTAAATGCCTTATTATACAGATGTGAACCTGAAGAAAGAGATGCCAGTGGTGGTACTGATGGCTGTTACAACATTCCTGGACATGGTACTCTAGTCTACAGTGGGTTCGAAGGTTGGATTTCTATCTTGAAGAAGATCATCTGGGAAAATAATTTGGCCCACCCCTTGGCTGACCATATTCGTGATGGACAATGGGCTTTGGACTACGTTGTTAACAGACTTGACAAGTATTCAGAGGATTCTAAAGGTTTGAAGAAGTTCCATGACTGGTTAAAGTCTAGAATGGACTCTATTAGATCCGTTCCTTACTTTTTGAGGCCACATTTCTTTGCATTGGTTGTAGGAACTGCTTATGAGGCCTGTAGATTCAGAAGTTTCAGATTGTTGAGCAAACAGATTCAAGAATCAACCAACTTCGTTCAAAGCTTGTCCTTGACCAGTATTCAAATGTGTGGTAAAATGAACAACACTTCGTTGGTTCCATTTGAAAAGGTTGGATGTTTGGCTGCTGGGTTACCACATTTTTCTAATGATTACATGAGATGTTGGGGACGTGATGTTTTCATATCTTTCAGAGGTCTCTTGATTGTTACCGAGAGATATGAAGATGCTAAGAATCATATTTTGGGATTCGCAAAGACCTTGAAGCATGGATTGATTCCAAATTTATTAGATGCTGGTAGAAATCCTCGTTATAACGCCAGAGATGCCGCTTGGTTCTTCTTGCAAGCCATTCAAGAGTATGTGACTCACGTACCAAATGGAATTGAAATATTAGACGAGAAAGTAGCAAGAAGATTCCCATTAGATGATACCTATGTACCATACGACGACGAAAGAGCCTTCAGTTATGAAAGTAGCATTCGTGAAACCATGTTCGAGATCTTACAACGTCATGCATCTGGAATCAAATACAGAGAAGCCAATGCAGGTCCAAATCTCGATAGTCAAATGAAGGACGAAGGTTTTAATGTCGAAGTCCATGTTGATTGGAACAATGGATTAGTATTCGGTGGTCAACAATTCAATTGCGGTACCTGGATGGATAAAATGGGTGAAAGTGAATTGGCCGGTAATAAAGGGTATCCTGGTACTCCAAGAGATGGAGCAGCAGTTGAAATTCAAGGTTTGTTGAAGAGTACGTTGAGATTCGTTAACCAATTGGGAAAAGACAAGTTCGGTTATGATAAGGTTAAGAAGCCAGATGGCGAATACATTACCTTGACTGAATGGGAGCAATTGGTGGCAAACAACTTTGAAAGGTGTTTCTATGTTCCTTTAGACCCTGCTGAAGATGATCAATATGATGTTGATGCATCGATCATCAACAGAAGAGGAATCTACAAGGATTTATACAAAAGTGGAAAACCATTTGAAGACTACCAATTGAGACCAAATTTTGCAATTGCTATGACCGTAGCCCCGGAATTATTCGACTATGAAAAGGGGTCCAAAGCCATCAACATTGCCGATGAAGCTATTAGAGGACCCATTGGTATGTGCACCTTAGATCCGAGCGACTGGAACTACCGGCCATACTACTTGAACAGTGTGGACAGCACCGATTTCGCAACAGCCAAGGGTAGAAATTACCATCAAGGACCTGAATGGTGTTGGTGTTTCGGGTACTTCATTAGAGCATTTTCCGCTTTCAACTACAAGCACAAAGATAAATTATTTGTTGAGCTCAATTCCAAGATCCAAGGCCATATTAACTGGATCAAAGACAGTGAATGGGCCGGATTAACCGAATTGACCAATAAGGCCGGGGAGCTTTGTGGGGACTCGAGTCCATCTCAAGCATGGAGTACGTCGTGTTTGTTGGACTTATACTTTGATTTGTGGAATAATTTATATAAAATTTGAGCAGCGGAGTTGGCATTACGCATTCGGAAACCCTATTACGACACGTGAAACCGCCTCTGGTCTGCTATTTGAAGATCTATAAAGGTCTCTCCTACATGATAGATCTATAAGATTAAATACATAGTTCGTTTTTCAACCTTCCAACTGTAGTTACAAGAAGAAAATAATTCTATCAGCTGCAATTTTTCCAAATCAGCTGCAAAAAAAGTTTGAATACCCATGGGTCGTGCGCGGGCTCGATTTCGGTTTTTGTGGGGACGGGAAGGGAAAACCGATAATTTTCAAACTTTCAGTACTTAAGCAGATACTGATCCAACCATTGGAATTTTAAGTAATTTTCTTCTCAAGATGCTTAGAACTACCGCTAGAAACGTTCCTAGAGTCAAATTGACCAAAGGAGAAGTTTCGTTATTAAGATGTTTCTCGTTAAACAGTACCACCACTGATTTTCCAACTTCGCATAAGGTTAGTCCTTATGTCACTCCTAGTTTCGTTAACAACAAGTTCTTCGAGTCCAAATCCACCACCTGGTACGAAGTCCATGATCCAGCTACCAACGATGTGATTTCAAAGGTTCCACAGCTGACACCTGAAGAGATGGAAGAAGCTATTGCTTCTGCTGAAAAGGCTTTTGAAGTGTGGAAAGGGTACAGTGTTATCAAGAGACAAGGTATTGCTTTCAAGTTCGTCGAGCTTTTAAAGGCCAACATGGACAGAATGGCTGGTATGATTGTGTTGGAACAAGGTAAAACTTTCCAAGATGCTAGAGGAGATGTTTTGAGAGGTTTGCAAGTTGCTGAAGCCGCATGTAACATCACCAATGATATGATGGGTTCTACTTTGGAAGTTGCAACCGACATGGAAACTAAGATGATCAGAGAACCATTGGGGGTTGTTGCATCCATTTGTCCTTTCAATTTCCCAGCTATGGTTCCTTTATGGTCTATTCCATTAATCATGGTCACTGGTAACACTGCCGTTATCAAGCCAAGTGAAAGAGTTCCAGGAGCTGCTATGATCATCTGTGAATTGATCAAGGAAGCTGGTGTTCCAGAAGGTGTTATCAACATTATCCACGGTAAACACGACAGTGTTAACAAGATCATTGAAGATCCAAGAATCAAGGCCATTACTTTTGTTGGTGGTGACAGAGCTGGTAAATACATCTACGAAAAGGGTACCTCTTTGGGTAAGAGAGTTCAAAGTAACTTGGGTGCTAAAAACCACTTGATTGTCATGCCAGACGCCGATAAAGCTCAATTCGTCAATGCTATCAATGGTGCAGCTTTCGGTGCTGCTGGTCAAAGATGTATGGCTATCAGTGTTCTTATTACTGTTGGTGAAACCAAGAACTGGGTCAAAGACGTTGTTGAAGATGCCAAAAAATTGAAGGTTGGTAGTGGTTTCGACAGTTCTAGTGACTTAGGTCCTTTGGTCAACCCTGCCAGTTTGGTTAAAGCTAAAGAAATCATTACTGACAGTGAAAAACAAGGTGCAAAGGTCTTATTGGATGGTAGAGAAGGTTCCTTAGCTGCCCCATACGACAAAGGTAACTTTTTGTTCCCAACTGTCTTGACTGGTGTCAAACCAGGTATGAGATGTTACGATGAAGAAATTTTTGCACCCGTTTTATCTGTCATTAATGTTGACACTTTGGATGAAGCCATCAGTGTGGTCAATGCTAACAGATACGGTAACGGTGTTTCTTTGTTCACTACTTCAGGGGCCAATTCTCAAAAATTCGTTAAGAACATCGCTTGTGGACAAGTTGGTGTCAATGTTCCAATCCCAGTGCCATTACCAATGTTCTCTTTCACTGGTAACAAGGCTTCCTTCTTAGGTGACTTGAACTTCTACGGTAAGTCTGGTGTCACATTCTTGACTCAACCAAAGACAATCACCACTTTGTGGAGAACCAACAAGTTTGAATACAACATTCCGTCCACCAGCATGCCAATCCAAAATTGAAGTATATAGGTTTATAAAGGAAAAGAAATGGCTGCAATATAAAAGTTGGTCATACACGACCCCCTTCGAACCCACTTTTAAATAATTATATCGCTAGGTTAAAAAGGAAGGTGGATACAAGTAAAGGGTGAATAGCAATCTAGAAGAACAATAGAATGACTTACCGGTTGAAGTTTACATTAAAAAGCGTAATGTTGAATCGGTTGCATACCGTCCGTGAAAATTGCAGATAAGAGAAAGATCGCTGAGATATTTTAAACAAGAGACAAAAGAAACTACATGTAGTGCACGTTGTTTCAACCCTGAACAGTCCGTATGCTTATCAATTCCCTACAGGGGTCATTCCATGATTACCAGGTAGGTGAGTTATGAAACAATAATACTGAAGGATCTGGACACCGAAGCAATTAAAGCCCCCTTTCTACCTATCCCTTTTTTTAATGCGCTTCCTTTTTTGGATTACACATTGTTCGTGTTGCTTGAAAATAGTAAGGCGTCTGCACGGCTTTGTTTTCAGACATCTGCAATAACAATAGTTCACTAGCCACAAGAATCTGAGACACAAAAAAAAATTGGTGTATATGATGAAGGAAGCGAGATTCGAACTCGCGCAGCTTTACGCTAACAGGACTTGAATCTGCCGCCTTAGACCACTCGGCCATCCCTCCAGTTCGAAGGTGTAATTGTGGCATTTGGATTTTGACGGGATTACCGAATAGGAAGTTTGCCAGGTGTACATATTATACGTATGTCACATACATGCCATTCATCAGGCTGGACACAAGTCGATCCATAAGTTCCGACTTAACAATATACGCGCTTGGAACGTTCACGACAACTTCAAATCTCATCGCGTAAGTGGTGCAGAAACAGGGAGGTGCCGGCTGCACGAAAAATTTTCAGTTCCCCCGGATACTTGGAAGAATGCAGCGCCAATTCCGGCGAGCAGGAACTATTAGAGACTACAGAAGGTGACACATACTTAACCACTATGATCATCTCATACCCCGGAAACCACAAGTACCGGAAGGTATCGATCCCACTCCCAAGCTTGTGCGGAATCTTAACGAGTAATCGCTTAAACAAACAATTTTGTTAATTGCTAAATTTGAGTCATTTTGAATCAACCGGTTCGGATGGAATTTTCCGTCACCTTAACGGGTTGACTCCGGCTACCCCAGCAACACAGACGACACGCAACTGTTAATCAAGGCACTTGCCCGAATTGACAAGTTTAAACATTAAAGCCAAATTGTTGAATAAGAGGGGGCAAACAGATAGTTACAGACAGATTACGAAGATAATAATAAGCTGTTTGTGGGCAAAAGAAATTATAAGTCCACAAAATCAACTGCAAATCATCCCTGGCAGTAGCGTCCTGTCGCGCTAAGCTTGGGCGGATGAGCCCCTGGCACCGCGACAACGGACAATTTCGGAACTTATTGTTCGGTGTTTAATGTTTGTCGTGCCTTGCTGGTAATGGAACTCTTTATGATTCGTTTTTTCAGTTTTCAATTTGTTGTTTTCTGTGCATGAAGGTTTTATAAAAGGAAGTGAAAATTCACTAATTTCATAATTTTTTTTCCAGTATAACATCCAATATAACTGTTGCTTTTTTTTTTTACTAGTATTAGTTATTGCATTGAGTTACAATTCTATTCTTCTTCTATATATATTCAAATGAACTAATATCTTTGTGAAAAAAGTGTTCACCATGTCAGTTAGTCAAAAGTCATCTGGCACCTTGTCTCATGGAAAATTATACAGCAAAAGCAAATTTGATATATCCAAATTAGCTAACGTACAATATTTGAATGAGGGTATCAAGGTGGTTGACCACGAAAATAACGAATTGAAAATTAAACTATTGGGGTTGATCGATGAGTATAAGATATTGAAGCAGTTGGTGTTGAACAATAATGATTACAATTACAAAAAGAGATCTTTTACGGAGATTGAGGAAGATGTGAATATGCAAGTTCTCGATAGCACTACAATTTCTACCATTGCATCTCCTATTGCTAGTGCTGGTACTAGCAATACCACCACTTCCACCACTCCTATAGCGAACGTCCACGAAAAACAAATCCTCGACTTGAATCTTGCACTCCCACTACCATCATCAGAAATTGACGTGGATATTGATTTCGATCTTGAAGATGATACCCTTGGAGGTTTGAACTTAAAGCTCAATACTGTGGATAGACATGAAACAAAAGCCAATATCAGTGATTTTATTGACGATGAAGAGTTGCTTGATGAAGAACTCGATGATTACCACGAAGATATGGACTCTCCCTTGTTATCGAGAACTTCCTCTCCTTTGGATGATGAAAACCATTCTTTAATGGCCACTTTGACAAGATCCACAACTATGTCTACAAACAACTCCTTTATGGAAAAAATGCCTACATTCATTTCGATGCAGCATGCCAATAGTCAGCAATCTAGATTTTTTGAGTTGCCTAAATTTATCGACAACTCAAACAAAAATTTCAAGAATTTATCAAAAAGCTTCGATATCTTTCAGCAAGATCAATACAATTTGATAAATGACTTCTTGGAAGAGAAATTGATCAACAATGATTTAAACTATTACGAAAACCTCAAAGCTCAAGATGATTGATTCGTCCTCCTAATGAACTTAACGACCAAAAGCAATATGTCTGAACATTTAACTATGTTATTTATTTATTTTATTTATTCAATAAACTCATTTCTTTCTGAATCATCATGTAGTAGCGGTTTAAATCCTAACTGGGATCGTCAGTTACAAAGCGTGTCGTTACCGTTTCGCTAGTTGCAAACGTTAGCCGATTTCGTCACTCGTATAACCCTATTGAATCGCCAGGACAGTGTTCGGTTCAAAAGCTCCGTCGTCGTGAAACATGTTTCTGTAACACATTCGGGGCTGATATATCTTGTCATATATGACTGGAACTGCCTCGGTATGCTTAGACCCCAACATCTGAGTATAGAATTGTTTAGCAGTATTTTTTTTTTTGAGCATGGCCTTTAATTTTGCATTGAAACATACCGAAATGACGATGCCCTGGTATATATAATGAGCAAAATCCCCCCTATGATTTTCTGTTGACATCTTCCACTGTATCACTTTGCTTAAGCGTTCACTAATCGCGTCCATTCCTTTCAATTGATACAGTCATCATGGTTAGCTTTCTTAAATTGATTCCTTTGATTCCTGCTGTTTTAGCTGTTCCTTACAAGAGATATGACAATGGTACTGACACCGATTACTACAATAGTACTTCCACTCAAACTGTGTACGATTACACTACCATTGTCTTACCTGACACCACTTTAGTCATGCCAACTTCTGCAACCAGAGAATTGTCTATTTTGTCTGGGTACATGAGCCATGAAGGTATCAGTACTGTCACCGAAGTTGTCACTGCTTACGAAACTTTGACATCTGGCAGCTATACTTCCACTGTCCCTTACACTTTGACTACTGAAAAAGTGGTTGCAACTGCTTCCCAAGGAGCTTGTTCTGCAACCACTGTTACTGAAACTGCAACCGTGACTGAAACAGAAACTATTACTGCTTCTTCTGCAGCCGATGAAAAGTATTCTACTGTGTACTTGACCTCAACTTTGACTACTTCATTTCCTGTTGAAGCTGAGTTCACTTACAGTGATATTACTACCACTTTGACTTCTTTTGTGCAAGTGACATCCACCATCACTTCTGCTTCTGAAACCAAATTCCCTGCTTCTTCTAGTGCTGCTGCTGTTTCCAGCTTCCCATCGATTGCTCCACAATTCAATGGTACTCACACCAACGGTACTTACTCTTGGCGTTAGGCTGGGAACACTTTGACGTAAAGTCATTGTTTCTGTTTCTTGTCATGTGGGATATTCCCTCTGGTCTATGTGGACCAGTTTCGTGACTTCTTTTCGTGTTAGGTCCTTTAAACTTCTTCTTATTCTCTTGTTTCGATTCAAATATACAATTGTTAAAGCCACTAAAATATTTACTACATATTCTGTCTCATAAGGACACCATATCATCATAATCTTCTGAAACCATGTCATTCACCGCCCCCGACGAAAATTTGGGTTTATTCTCTATAATTGCCTTGAAAACTGGTTCCAGGTACACGAATCTTAACTGCTGGTCAATTTTGTAGTCGAACATCACTTGGTCTCTCGAAAATATATCACATTCTGCTACCTCTATTATGAAGCTGAACTCGTCACAGTCATTTACTTCGAATCTTGTGAGATACCTTAGATGTCCTGTTCTTACAATAAATAAGCTGTTTAATGTTTTGTAAGTGATACGTTGTTTGTACTTGGCCTCAAACTTCCGAACACAATCATATGAGAACTTGACAGCTATTTGGTGACTGCTATCACTCACTATGGCCGAAATACCTCCGTCCCTGGTGACCTTTATAAACTGAAAAATTCGTATCAATGCAGATGTAGGTACTTTATTGTTTGTTCTATACTCCTTTACGAAATTCTTCTTTATCAAATGAGAAGGATACGTACGAGACTCATACGTCGGAATTATAGAACGCAAGATCCATGCTTCTTGTATGGTAATTGGATACTGGAAATTTGCAACCATTAGTCTAATATTTATTTAACGCGTATTTACAAGTTTTTCAGATGGATGCAAAATTTCATTAGCCTTGTCTGGCTAAACGCTTGACTCTTTTGGCTTCTTGCTTGACCTTCAACCTTTCTGTTTCCTTCCTCTTCCTTTCCAAGCTTTCTTTATCTGCTGATTCTGAAATAGCTCTCATCAACTGCAAGTTTTCTTTTTGACTGTGCGTATCGCTCAATCTTACTATCAACGAGTCGAACGCAAATACGATCTCTAGATCGTCAAAAGACATCAATTCCTGTCCTTCACCATCCAATTCGAATAGGTTGGTATTTCTGGTGCTTCCGTATTCTTGGATGTACTTTTTGAGGGTGTCAGTGGCTCTGTTAAACTCTTCAGCAGTAATAATATAATAAGCAGAGCCAGAGCTTCTGGTACTGAAATGTGTAAGTATAAGCTTCTTGCAATTCATGTATCGAGCTACATTGATTGCTTCGATGGTGGTAGTATGTTTTTTTGCTATAGCTTCTTCGATCAAGTCATTATCCAAGGAACATTCGTGGATCAAAAGATCAGAATTGTATCCTATGTCAACGAATTTGATGTTTGGCCTTGTGTCCCCCGAGTAGCTGACTTTGAACGTTTCCTGCTCATCAAGTTGAAATGTGAAACTGACAGAGTAAGCCCAATAACAATGAATAGCTCTGCATGCTTGTAAGTCTATGATTTGTAAATCATTTGCCAATCTACGATGTGCTTCTTCATCGATTGGCTTTAACGGACTTTTAGGGAGATCTGTCTTCACAGTTCCCTCTGAGAATAACTCTTCGAATGTTTCAAAAGAGATTCGTTGATACTCTGGCGTTCTCACTCTGGTAAAGTCTTCACAGCTGATATAGTTGATTCTGGATAGGTCTGCAGCTTTGTCCAATTTATACCATTCATTTATAAAGTGGTCATATTGCCATGGGACAATCAAGTGGAGGGTATGGTCATTGTCCTTATTGACTTCCATCCATTTGCTAATAATCGACACTAAACCGAGGTGATGGTCAGCATGAAGATGACTCAAAAAGATCAATCTAAGTTCTTGTAAGATAGAAACATACTGATTGTCGTGACCAAAGGTTCTCAAGATCGAACCTAAAGTATTCTCACCACCATCAAGAATGATGCTTTTGAATTCAATTTCACCAGTTGAAAGATTCTTAAAAGGAATTCTGATCAAATTGGAAATGACATTACGGTAGATAGATGGTAAAGCAGACCCAGTTCCCAAAGTCGAAACTTGGATGTTATCTTTCAAATTAGGTGAGGTGAGACCCAAAGATAACGGGGTCTCATCTATAGTATCCAGTTTTGTACCAGGTAAGTTCAAAGGTGCCACATGTTCATCGTATACTTGTGACCAGTGGGCTTTCGATATCAATGAATCATCGAAACCGACACCTGTGGTTGATATTGTAAACTGTTGCAAATTATGTAACTGTGAATTAGCTCTGCCGTCATATGGTTCAGAAAATGGAAGATTAAAGTGTCCTTTCTTTATAGCCCTAAGCTTCAACAATTCAGCCGAAAATGTTTTGAAAGTGATAGTATTGTTAGCAAACCGAGAGTGACTCATAACATGAGTACAGTCATCTGGGAACTTTCTGATGAAAGCCAAGTATTCAGGAGACTCAGGATCAATGTCATCGCCCAAAAAGTGGTACACCAAAGCGGTTTTTTCATCTTCTGATTCTCCATCGCTCTTAGTGAACCATTTATC
This sequence comes from Yamadazyma dushanensis, assembly GCA_030571835.1. NCBI lineage: Eukaryota > Fungi > Ascomycota > Pichiomycetes > Serinales > Debaryomycetaceae > Yamadazyma > Yamadazyma dushanensis. The sequence continues at coordinate 691,856 of JAJLYZ010000002.1, read as the reverse complement.
ACTATCAAGGGTGTTCTGTAAATACTCAGCATTTGGGATATCCAAGACCAATACTTTTCGGAAGTATACTGATTCACCCATAACCGCTTCAGGGGGAATAAGTTCTCCATTTTCGTTGACCACAGACTCTCCTTTGGTGAGAAGAGCATAATCTTTCCCAGGTTTGATATTCAAAGCTTTCGCTCTGGCTACATCGAACTTTCCTCTCAATGGCAAGAAACGTATCATGTAACTCAACGAGTCTTGTGCAAGACTTTCAATAGGCAAGTCACCTATAGAGACATGCGAATGCACGTCATTATCAGCTGGATCACTTTTATATGACTCTGGATCCGGGTCATTGACTTGACTGGTATCCAAAGGAAACATCAAAGATGTAAGATCTTTCAATCCTTTGAAGTAGGAAGTATCTTGAGGCTGCAGAGGTCTGGAGCTAGGAATTTTGATGGGGTTGATAACAATATTACTATCAGCAATTATTTGATCAGTTTGAGCCTCTTGAATCTTCAATTGTACCCCTTTCCTGAACACGAAGTATCTCCAAGTAGCCACGATGTAGTTCAAGATTCCAGAAGAGTTTGAAAACACATCAATGCTCTTTTTCGTAGCATCACTGACGGTCAAAAATAAACCAGGTAAACCACCAATTTGATCCCATGAAGTGAGACTTCCTGTCATGAAAATGGCTTTTAATCTTCCAAGTTTGAACTTACTATCGTTCAAAGATCTTTGTGCACCTTCTCCAACCTTTCCTATTAAGTATCTTTGACCTTCTCGATTGGTTAACAAAAGTAACGGCTGTGGAGTGTCTGAAGTTTTATGACAAACAGTGGTGAATGTGAACATATTGGATGTGATTCTGTAGAACTCAGGGAACTGTTTGAAGTGTTTATGTACGTCTTTATATGAGTCATAAAAAGCTAACGGATGACTGTGTGCACTTATCCTCTCTTTATCAGTGAATCTCTTTTCTTTTGGGGATTTGGCTTTGTGATTGATCTTATTTGACGCTTTGAATCTCTCCGGACCTTGCGTCTTAGATTGGTGCTTGTTCTTTCTAGCCAAACGAGTGGTAGATGTGGATAAGTAGTTTGGACGAAAAAGCAGAACAGATGGTATTTGGCCCGGAAACAACGATGAATTTGCGGTTCGATACACCTTGAAGAAACGACTCTAATGGTCAAACAACAAATACGATTTCCTTTCAGTTAGAAAAAGGTGTCGTGATATATGTAGTGAACGATAGATATCTTTGGTGGTACAGCGATGAGGAAGTATGTCGTGTCCAACTCAAACGACATCGCGAAAGATAATACCCCAAATTTTATCAGTATCATTTATCACACATTTCATGAGTCAGGTAACAGGTTCGGGATATAAGCTTAACAACGACTTGAGTGAAGTGATCGAGTCGTTAATTCTTCAGTACAGTAAGTTTGTCAATAATAATGACGTGGAAGAAAAATCGCCATCGGCTGCAAAAATCGTGACAGACTCGCTTATTTCATATGCACAGAAAGTTCCATTGATAAATCGACTATTGCCTAGTTTGGACGAGAAACAACAACTTATCAAGTCGTTGTTGACTCAACAGAAGATAGCTACTACATACCAGAAATGGCACGATATTTCATCTCAGTTGGATGAGTTACTAGGAAATGACGAGTGGAAATTGGAACTTAAGAGCGACTTGTATGACTACGAGCAAATATCCAATAATACGAAGGAGATGAGAAAGGCAAGGCTTGATGAGGATTACAAGCTTCTATTATACTTGATTAGAACCAAATGGGTCAGAAATATTGGTAATATGGGTGATGTTTCATTGTACAAACACTCGTTCGTGGGGACAAAGAGATTGGTGGAGGAGTACATAAATGAATGTCAGGCCTCCTTGGACTATTTGGTCAACCATCCGAGTGTTCAGTTAGATGACAGGTACTTGTTGGGATTATTGATCCAAACCAGGAAAAATATCGGTAGAACTGCTTTGGTGTTGAGTGGAGGAAGTACTTTTGGTATGTTCCATATTGGAGTGCTTGTATCTTTATTGGAGGCTAATTTACTACCAAGAATCATCAGTGGTTCTTCTGCTGGGTCTATTGTTGCGTCTATTTTATGTTGTCATAATAATGAGGAGAATAGAGCCTTGATAGAGAACTTGAGTGAACGAGAGTTTGAGATCTTCTCTAGCAGTGAAGAAGATGATAATAAAACCCAGAACAACTTCCGGAAATTACTCAAATATGTCGGCCATTTTCTTAAATATGGAACTGTGTTTGAGTTGGAAGGGTTGAAACAAACTATTATCGGGTTTGTTGGTGATTTAACATTCAGGGAAGCTTACAATAGAACTGGTAAGATTTTGAACATCACGGTATCTCCTGCGTCTTTACATGAACAGACCAGATTGTTGAATTACTTGACAGCTCCAAATTGTTTAATTTGGTCTGCTGTCTGTGCATCATGTTCGTTACCTGGTATTTTCCCCAGTTCTAGCATTTACGAAAAGAACCCTAGAACCAATAAGGTTCAAAAATGGAATGGTGACTCTTCGGTGAAGTTTGTGGATGGTTCAGTAGATAATGATTTACCTGTTACTAGATTGCTGGAAATGTTTAATGTTGATCATATTATTGCTGTTCAAGTGAATCCACATGTGGTTCCAATCTTGAAAATGTCTGTCACTAATGCAGGTGGATTCTTAGAAGATGATTTAACAACCAAGCTCAAACATTGTTTGAGCAATGTGTATGACTTCTGCACCAGTGAAATGATCCACTATCTCCTGATAATGAATGAAATGGATATATATAAGAATTTGTCGACCAAAGCAATTTCATTATTGTCCCAGAATTATAGTGGAGATATCACCATTTTATTGCCATTCAGTGTTTCAGACTTTAACAAAGTCTTTGTGAACCCTACACCTGAATTCATTGCCGACTTTATTATCAGAGGTGCTAGGTCAACATGGCCCAAAATAACTATAATTAATAATCATTGTGGGGTTGAGTTTGAGTTGGATAAAGCTATTCTGGTGCTCAGAGGAAGGACGATTTCTTCGACTGACAAATCGACATTTGCTAATTCTTTGGTTGTGAATCCTATCAGCTATATTGCTGACGAACAACAATCCAATAATCAGAATGGTCATGCTGGTCATGAACTTGAAAAGAACGGAAGTATCAACAAAACCACGCCAGATATAGACGGAGCTTTGTCTGCTTTACAAGAGTCGACGCTGGTGAACAAACAGACACCTGGTCCTAATAATAAGAAGGATATATTCACCTCAGAGCATAAGACTATGCCAGCATTGACGCCTCATAAGAGTGCTCCAAGGCTTCAGAGAAGAAGTTCATCATCTGGCAATGCTATGCATCACCAAAGAAACTCCATTAGTAATTTCCAATCTTTAAGGAAATCAAACACGTCATTATCCTCCATGTCATTCAGCCCGACAACACCCCTGAAGAAGGAATATACTAGGAACAGAGCACAAAGCGACCAGCAGATAGAAAAGAATAGGATTAGAAAGGCAAGGAGTTCAGGTAATTTCAACATAGGAAACGATAACGAAAACAGCCCCACGAATCAACGGCTAAGGTATCAAGCTGATAGGATTCTCTGGGACGAAAACCCATATGCGGATCAGTATACTGGAGGCCAGCCCATTGAAACTACTGATGAAGAAGATATTGAGCAAGAAAGTAAGGAAAACGACAAAGAAATGGAAGCAGTTGACATTCGTAATTTCAACGAAATTCAGGAGAGTGGCACGTCGACACCTTTATTGGATGCCGACAATTCAGCCACGCAAGCCAATTCTAGTGAAAAGCAGAAAGGTGCCAAATCTGTAGGGTTCAGTTTCAATGCCACAGACGGCAGTTCTAGCAGACGGAGCTCTTTAGGAAGAAGCGGGCTTTACGATGAAGACGATGATGGGGAAGAATTCTTCATTACTGGGTTGAATGGTACCACCACACCAAGCGATGTGGATATTCAAGTCAGTAAAAGAGATGCAGAGAAAGCTAATTTACCAAAGAGATCGCAGAATAACTCATCTACCAATTCCTACATCGGATTGAATCGTTTGAAGGACGCAAATTTCTCATCACACAAGGCTCATTCACAAGAAGTGAAGACGGCATTGAACCGGGTAAACAGCGAACACATGAAGTCAAAAACTCAGCCATCCAATAAACCAAGTACTGGTGAAAAAAGATAGTGCAAGATCAAATATAAACGTGAAACTGATAGCGAAAGTGAGCCTATTACACCATGCCGCCTGGTTTGTTGCCACATGCCGAAGTGATCGCATAACATCAGATCTTTCTTCTTGTGTGATGATAACCAGATTATAACGCAATGTTCGCTTAGATAACCCAATCATTCGTCAGATAGGCAGCCTTTCTTGCACCCAAACCGTATTAGGCACGAAAGCTCGGAAAAATCGCAGCAAATGATTCTGCAACATTACATCAGCAAGTCGAAACTGTGGCCCAAAAGGTAAAAAATACTCATCCGTTTTCACCATTGCCTTACAGTACAAAGCACGTACTCCACCTAAGTCATCGGGCTTGAAACGGTTACTCGTGAGAATAATAAAAAAAAAAATTCTACGTCGCAGAACGTCATGCATGTTGATGTCGTGTTTCATTCTCATAACCAAGGGATTTGTTCAACCGTACATGCTAACTAAATGAGATAACATCTTTTGTCGATTATAAATGATACAGCCGATGATCGAACAATAAACAAGGTTTCTCTTAGATCTTTCCGCCTTTTGTAAACAGTCCTCTGCTTATCTAAAACACTGTTTGTGGAATGGAATGGTTGTGCATCGCATACCACCTTAAAAAATAAAAAACGTTCCTCTTACTCGAGTGGCACCAAATCGCCAATAATCCCCAAAAACCTGTGGTGGGTCCGTACGGGTTTTTTGTTTTTTGCTGAGAATACAAGAGAAACTGGTGACAGTACGACAATGCCTTGCGTCGAAGCCATTTGCAGGGCGGGCTATTGTTTTACGTTCATAATCGTCAAGTGACTGGTGGACGGAATTGGGCCACTTCCGAGGGTGTGTTTCTGATAAGATATAGACATGCAGGCGATGCATTAAGAACTGCTTCGTAAATGATAACGATTGAGGTTGTTTGCCGTTGCAAACACCGGCTCTGATTGTTCCTAATCATTGTGGTGCCACTTGAGCATGCAGTAAGAGTCAGATTTCAACTCGCTTGCCTGATTTCATGTACCTTTTACGAGCTTTAGCGCCCCACCATCGTTGGTTAACCAGAGAAGGAAAGTGAGGATTGCTGACGGGGAAATAAGAGCCATTGGACATGGATGTTCTGTTTTATAGCGAATAATATGTAATGTACGCATATAGTTGGACAGAATAAGATCTGAAAAGGCGTATTGAACGGCGACTGAGCAGGGTAAATAGAGCCGAAAAGACGGCAGAGCACTGCAATGACACCAAAAAAGCCAACAGAAGTCCCCTAAGCCATTTCTTTCTTGATTATTGTTTGTATTCTCCATGTTGCAACAATGTAATTAAACGCATATAAATGAGACAGGCACAAAAATTATTTGCAGCCATATTGCTCAAATAGAGTTTTAACATCAGCTTACTACACCTTCGGTACCTCAAAAAACCACAAAAGCTTCAACTTCAATCACCAGCCTTCTCTCAAAGCACAAGGCTTTGTGCCAGTAAAAGAAACCTGTAACAGAAACTCGCAAAAGCAATTTGCAGCCTAAACTTGATCGCTATCGGTGATCATACAAACCGCTGGAAAAGAAACAAAAGATTGTTGCAACATTCTTTTAGCGGATGCAACATTCCATTAGTCACAGAACGGCTTATTTTCTTGTTCACATTAATAGGTGTGTCAGTTGGTGCCAAAGCATGCTCGGATCACCAAGAAAAAAGAAAGAAAAAAAAATTGACAGGTAGATCTTCAAACCCCTAGGAACACCAGACCACCAGGTCTCATCAGTGGCACCGCAACAAATAACTCAACACACTATAACAGTAACACAACCCAAGTACTTGTCACCAATCGACATGTAACTTCTGTCAAACCTAAAATCATAGTTGACAAGAAACCGGAACTCATCAATAGCAAAACCGGTGTCTGCTCATCACGGTGTGCCACGACAAACGCCCTCTCCGCTTCGATCTGGCATTTGTAACACCTGAAAAATACGGTCGGAATATGCAAACCATAAATCCTGTGGCATTAGTTGTTGCCCAATTGGATTAAAGTCTTTTGGCCATTCACCAATTTCTTTTTCTTATCGGCAGTGAATTTCAAAAAGGAAACGGCACTTTGTCGCGGCAAAAAGTGAACATAGGTAAAATGCAGGACATTAAGACCCACAAGCTATTGTGTTATCAGTGAAGTAAAGTTTCCGTTTGGAGACTTCACAGGTATTTAAGGCGGCAGAGTTCCTTGTTTGAAATATTCAACCATGTCTTTAGACGAAAAAGTGGCTACTCCTATTGAAAAGCAAAGCTCTGTTGAAAAAGTTGCTGGTCAAGAACAGACTTGGTCTGACACCATCTCTGCTGAATATGACTACGATGATGCCAGAAATTACAACACTAATTACACTGATGAATACAATCCAAGGGGTTTGAGAGTTCCAACTGAAGAAGAAGCTTCTTCTTTGAGAAGAATTTTAGGACATGCTCCAACTGCTGTGTATTTGATCTGTGTGGTTGAATTAGCTGAAAGAGCTTCTTATTATTCGGTTCAAGGGTTATTGTCCAATTTTATTCAAAGACCTTTACCTCCAGGATCTACTACTGGTTCTGTTCCAAAAATCGATGGTAACTCCGATGTGTCTGCTGGTGCTTTAGATTACGGTGAACAAGCTGCTACTGGTTTGACTTTGTTATTGACCTTTTTGGCTTATGTGGTTCCATTGTATGGTGGTTACATTGCCGATTCTAAAATTGGTAAGTATAAAGCTATCTGGATTGGTGTTATTGCTGGTTTCGTTTCTCACGTCTTATTCATTATTGCTGCTATTCCAAGTGTTATTGCAAGTGGTAAAGGTATGGCTCCTACCATTTTGGCTATTATTACTTTAGCCATTGGTACCGGTTTTATCAAACCAAATTTGTTACCTTTGATTATGGATCAATACAGATTCGATTGCGATGTGGTCAAGGTTTTAAGTACTGGTGAAAAAGTCATCGTTGACAGACAAAAGACTTTGGAAAGAATGTCTTTGTTTTTCTACTGGTGTATTAACATTGGTGCTTTTTTCCAATTAGCTACTTCTTACTGTGCTAGAGATGTTGGTTACTGGTTAGCTTTCTTCGTTCCAATCATTGTCTACATGCTCTTGCCAGTGATTATGCTTTTCGTTGGTCCTAGATTAAGACCTGTTGAAGTTCAAGGTTCTGTTTTGACCGAATTCATGAAGATTTTGAAAGTCGCTTACCAATCCGGTTGGATTGCCAGATTGAGAAGCGGTCAATTCTGGGAATGGGCTAAACCAACAAACATGGCTGCTAGAGGTATCAATTCTTATAAATCTTGGGGTAAGGAAAAACAAGTTACTTGGTCTGACCAATGGGTTTTGGATATCAAACAAACTGTTAATGCTTGTAAGGTGTTTATCTACTTCCCAATCTATTTGATGAACGATGGTGGTATTGGTACGATTCAAACTTCTCAAGCTGGTTCTATGTCTTTGAACGGTGTTCCAAACGATTTGTTCAACAATTTCAATCCTTTAACTATTATCATCATGATTCCAATCTTGGATTACGTTGTGTACCCATTCTTGAGAAAGCACAAAATCGATTTCAAACCAGTTTACAGAATCACTCTTGGTTTCGCCATGGCTGCTGCTTCTCAAGTGGCTGGTGCCGTTATTCAACATTTCATCTACAAGAAATCTCCATGTGGTAACGAAGCTTCTTCTTGTCCAACTGTCGCTCCAATCTCTGCTTGGGTTGAAATTACTTTGTTCTGTATCCAAGCTGCTTCAGAATGTTTTGCCAACACCACTTCTTATGAGTTGGCTTACACCAGATCTCCTCCACATTTGAAATCTTTGGTCATGTCCATTTGTTTGTTCATGTCCGCTTTATCTGCTGCCTTATCTCAAGCTGTTACCCCAGCTTTGGTTGATCCACACATTATCTGGGCTTTCGTTGCCATGGCAGTGGTTGGTTTCATTTTCGCCATTGCTTTCTTCCTCCACTTCAGAAACTTACACGTTGAAATGGAACAAGAAAGAATTACCAGAGAAGCTGCTGATAGAAGAGATGCTTTGGTCACTCCAGGTGCTGTCATGGACGAAGCCAACTTGGCCCCAGTGACCTCCATCAAATCTGCTATTGGTAAATAAGGGTGTTTATTTGATTTAATCATAGAGTAATATATAATATGAAAGTGAAGGTCCGTCTTAACTTATAAAGCCTCTTGTCGGTTATAACGGCCTGAAGATAAAAGGCTCAGGTACATTGCTGCGAAAATGGTGCAAAAAACTTGGGAAAGTGGTGCAAAAAACTTGGAAAAGTGGTGCAAAAATGATGTGGGAATGGCGCGACCTTCGCGTAAGGCCGGAAGGGCTCCACTGGGTTCTTTGTGGGGATGAAAGGGCTTCTGCAGAGTCTAAATAAGTCAGGCGACCAACCACAACCACAACCACAACTCCACACCCACAGTACCTGTTGCCTTAAAACCACACGGACAAAATATCTACAGAAGCGTTCACTGGCGTAAACCTTAAAATTAGCATCCAAATTTCAAATGAAATGAGACACAGATATGGCGGGCCATACTCCAAAAACAGGATATCGGCCACAAAAGAAGAGTGGATTGATTACCGACAGAGTCCAATTGTCACTGGCAGAGTCTACAAGGCCACATTCCCAACGGCCATACCAATATCATGCACCACAATTTAAGGATTTCCATAGATAAGCAGAGAAAGCCGTCTTGAGTATAGGCACACGAACGGCCTCTAAAAGTGTCTCTTCGGGTAACAACCAACGGAGACCATTAGCACGTCGCCTTACCACAGACAGAACCAACCTGTGCATCTGGGAATTTCCGATATGCGTCTTCTGAAATGCAGTTTGAGGGATTAGACAGCCATAGTGACGGGTCGATAAAGAATACAAGTGGCTCAAATAAACTCGGGGATCCGTACAACCCAAAGGACTTGTTGTGTGGAGCGATTTGTGACTTAAACGAACGGCAGGAATTGTGAGAAGAACAAGGTTTTATGTTCCTTCATCGAAGATTCGCTTGGATCTCACTTGTTGAACTAGATGAACTAGATGCTTGTCAACACAGTTGTTCAGTTTTTAAGCCGTATAATGGTGTGTGACAAAGATTGGCATAAACTGGCGGAAATAAATCCCGATATCAAAGGTGGTTGTATTGGCAAGAAAAAAAGCTCCCCAAAAAAGAAACTGACATTGTAAATCGTTATGAAAAGTGCAAAAAAAAAATAAAAAAAAAAAAAACTGATTAAACTATCTTTGATATGGCTCCCGTATTGTGATTACGAGTTATCACTAGGAATAACGGCTGATAAGAATTCTACAATTGGAAATTCTTTCAAAACTATATATACCAGGCACTTTCCCCCATTTCGTCTTGTTCTCTAACTCATTTCTTATCAATCATGGACAGAGCTGTGAACTCCACTAGTGTCGCTAACAAAGCACACGAAGTGATGGACACATCCCTTGCTGCTAACAATATTGACTTGACTGCTATTACCTCGAACCCAGTTTCTCTTAATCACGTAGGTGTTGACTTAACTTCTGAACAGAAGTTCTTCATCTTAAAGAGAATGGGACATGCTGACTTGGTGTCTTTGGAAGATTTACCAATTGGGGTTACTTTCATGATCGAAAAGATCCAAAACTTACCAGAAGAACAAGCTGTTGAAATTTTGAAACAGGTTCTTATTGACCATCATGAAGATGTTAACTTCCCAACTCAAGTTTACGACTTGATTGAAAAGTTAGTTGAAATGGCTCCTGAGTATTTGGGAGTCGCTCATGTTGGAACTAAACTCGAGTCCAACTTGGAAAAGAAACAAGATGATTCGGTCGATGAAGTTGCTGCTGACTCTTCATCTGTCGACTTCGAAGCTGATGATCTTGACTACTTCTCTGTTGTCAACTGGGCTTTGCAAACCAAGATCGAAGCTGCTTTGATCGAGTTCCACTCTCCTTACCCGGAAGTTAGAGCTGTTACTGATTGTTACGATGATCCAAGCATGTACGTCGAAACTCCAAGAGTGTACTTGTTAGGTTTAATCTGGACTGCTATTGGTGCTTTTATCAATCAATTCTTCGCTGAAAGACAACCTTCTATTACTTTACCATCTTCTGTGGTGCAATTATTATTGTACCCATCTGGTTTATTGGTTGCAGCCGTTCTCCCAAAATGGAAATTTAAAGTTTGGAAGTACACTTTCGACTTGAATCCTGGTCCTTGGAACCACAAGGAACAGATGTTGACCACTATCTTCTATTCTGTTTCTGCTGGTACTCCTTATGTTTCTTACAATATCCACGCTCAAAAGATCAGCATGTGGTACGATAATCAATGGGCTGATTGGGGATACCAAATCTTATTGATCTTGTCTAACAATTTCTTAGGTTTCGGTTTTGCTGGTATCATGAGAAAGTTCACTATCTACCCTATTAAATCTTTCTGGCCATCTGTCTTACCTACCTTGGCTTTGAACGCTGCTTTGATGAAGCCAGAAAAGAAGGAAAACATTAATGGTTGGAAAATCTCCAGATACCATTTCTTCTTCATCTGTTTCGCTGGTTCTTTCTTGTACTTCTGGATCCCAGATTACTTGTTTGTTGCTTTGTCCACTTTCAACTGGATGAACTGGATTGCTCCAGACAACTTCAACTTGGCTGTTGTTACTGGAACCAACTATGGTTTAGGTTTGAACCCAATTCCAACTTTCGATTGGAATGTTATCAACTTCAACGGTGCTTTGACCATTCCTTTCTACTCCCAAGTTAACCAATATATCGGAAGTATGATCGGTTTTGTTTGTATCATTGGTGTTTTCTACAGTAACAAGTACTGGGCTGGTTACTTGCCAATCAATTCTTCTTCTTTGTTCACCAACACTGCTGAAGTCTACGATGTCAAAGCTGTGGTTGACTCCAGATCTTTGTTCGATGAAGCCAAATTTCAAGAAGTTGGTCCACCATACTATTCTGCTGCCAACTTGGTTCTTTACGGTGCTTTCTTTGCCATCTACCCATTCGCCATCATTTACGAATGTTTCATGAATTACGCTCCAATGAGAGATGCCCTTTTGAACTTGGTCACATCTGTTAAAAACATTAGAAAGTCTACTTTCGAAGGTTTCAACGATCCACACACCAGAATGATGAGAAACTATAAAGAAGTTCCAGATTGGTGTTTCTTAATTGTTTTGCTTGTTGCTTTAGTGTTTGCTATTATCTGTGTTCAAATCTACCCAGCTCAAACTCCAGTTTGGGGTCTTTTCTTCACCATTGGTATCAATTTCTGTTTCTTGATCCCATTGACTGCTGTTTACTCCACCACTGGGTTCCAATTCGGTCTTAACGTCTTGGTCGAATTGATTGTTGGTTACGCTATTCCAGGTAACGGTTTGGCCTTGAACTTCTTAAAGGCCTTCGGTTACAACATCAATGGTCAAGCTCAAAACTATATTTCAGATCAAAAGATGGGTCACTACGCTAAGATTCCACCAAGAGCCATGTTCAGATGTCAAATGATTTCTGTGTTTGTTGCTTCTTTCATCTCATTGGCTGTTATCAACTTCTGTATCACCTCCATCGATAACTACTGTCAACCATTACAAAGACAAAAGTTCACTTGTCCAAACTCCAGAGTTTTCTACAATGCTTCTATCTTGTGGGGTGTTATCGGTCCAAAGAAGGTGTTCAAAGGTATTTACCCATTATTGCAATACTGTTTCTTGATTGGTGCTTTGTTGCCAATTCCATGTATTTTGTTCAAGAAATACGGTCCAAAGAAGGTCACCAAGTACTTCCAACCAACTTTGATCATTGGTGGTTTCTTGATCTATGCACCATATAACTTGACTTACTTCACTGCTGGTCTTTACGCTTCTTTTGCTTTCATGTACTACATCAAGAAGCACTACTTGACCTGGTGGGAAAAATACAACTATGTGTTATCAGGATCCTTGGATGCTGGTGTCGCTTTCAGTTCTATCATTATCTTCTTTGCTGTGTTCTACCACGACAAATCTATTAGTTGGTGGGGTAACAATGTCTCTTACCTCGGTGTAGACGGTGGAATTGGTAGACAAGCCAACTTAGACGTGGCTACCTTACCACATGGAACCTTCGGTTTAGAACCATCTGATTATCCATAAGTTTGATGGCATTCAAAACAGTGCTGGTTATCATATGTTTCAAAATGTGAGTATTTTCAATTCTAGATTATTATTTAATATAAGTGACTAATAAATATGCTGCTTTTCTTATCTGTATTGTTCGAATGTGTCATTTGATCTGGTCTACGATCTCCATATGCTGCTTGGGTTAGTTTAAGAGTAGTGTACTTTGACGTAAATCTTTGAAGTTGCACATTTCCTAATTGGGACATGTCAAACTTTCTTTTCTGTCACAATATTGTTTGACAGCACCAAGAAATTAGACCGGCACCCTTAGACCTGTGATAAGTGGACGCTTCTTTGGAACATAGGTTCCTTGATGACGTTCTACTGTTTAAGTTTGGTTCGATTACAAGTTCAATCAGTGGTTGATATCAATAAGATTAGATGTAGTATTAAGCTAAAGAAGTATAGAAGAATTAAAGAACGCAATCTCAACACGCTTACGGGTAGTGACCTGCTCTGACCCCGAAGTAACCTTCAGGAGCATCTGAGGCAAATAATCTGGATTGCCTACCAATACCACCTTCAATTCCTTGGTAAGGAACATCGTTACCCCACCAAGAAAGGACTACATCGTTATAGACCACTGCAAAAAAGATGATGATAGCACTGAAAGCGACTCCAGCATCCATAGCACCGGATAAGACATAGTTGTATTTTTCCCACCAGGTCAAGTAATGCTTTCTGATGTACAACATGAAAGCAATAGATGCGTACACACCTCCAGTGTAGTACGACAAATTGTATGGAGCATATGCCAACATACCACCAATGATCAAAGTTGGTTGGAAGTACTTTGTCACTTTCTTTGGACCAAATTTCTTAAACAAGATACATGGAATTGGGAGTAAAGCACCCATTAAGAAACAGTATTCCAAGATTGGGTAAACACCGAAACCTTTCTTTGGACCGATAACACCCCAGAAAATGGAAGCATTATAGAAAACAGTGGAACTTGGACAGGTGAATCTTTGACGTTGGAAAGGTTCACAGTAGTTTTCAACATTGTTGATTTGGAAGTTCATAACAGCCAAACCAATGAATGAGGTGATGAATACAGAGAGCATTTGACATCTGAACATGGCTCTTGGTGGGATTTTAGCATAGTGTCCCATCTTTTGATCTGAAATATAGTTCTGAGCTTGACCATTGATATTGTAACCCAAAGCCTTTAAGAAATTCAAGGCTAAACCATTACCAGGCATAGCGTAACCGACAATCAACTCAACCAAGACATTAAGACCGAATTGGAATCCAGTAGTAGAATAGACAGCAGTCAATGGGATCAAGAACAAGAAGTTAATGGCTACAGTGAAGAAGATACCCCACACTGGAGTTTGAGCTGGATACACTTGGACACAGATAATGGCCAAAGCAATGGAAACAAGCAACACGACCAAGAAACACCAATCTGGAACTTCCTTGTACTTTCTCATCATTCTGGTGTGTGGATCATTGAAACCTTCGAAAGTAGATCTTCTGAAGTTCTTCAACGATTTTCCCAATCCTAAAATAGCGTCTCTCATTGGAGCATAGTTCATGTAACATTCGTAAACGATAGCAAAAGGATACAAAGTAAAGAAAGCTCCATACACCAACAAGTTAGCAGCAGAATAGTATGGAGGACCAACTTCTTGGAATTTCTCATTGTCGAACAAGGATCTAGAGTCAACAATAGCTTTGACATCATAACGTTCACCAGTTTGAGTAAACAAGGAAGAAGAATTGATTGGCAAGTAAGCAGACCAGTTATTGTTAGTCCAGTAGATACCAACGACGATGAAAAACCCAATGACGGTACCAGCATACTGGTTAATTTGAGAGTAGAAAGGAATGGTCAAAGCACCGTTAAAATTGATGATATTCCAATCAAAGGTTGGAATTGGGTTTAAACCCAAACCATAGTTGGATCCAACAATAGCAGCCAAGTTGAAGTTATCTGGTGCAATCCAATTTATCCAGTTGAAAGTGGACAAAGCAGCAAACAAATAATAAGGAATCCAGTTGTAACAGAAAGAGGCTGCAAAAAAGATAAAGAAAAAGTGGTATCTGGATAATTTCCAACCATTGATCACCTCCTTTCTTTCTTTCTTCAACAAAGCAGCATTCAAAGCCAAGGTTGGTAAGATAGTTGGCCAAAGAGCTTTGACTGGGTAAATGGTGAACTTTCTCATGATACCAGCAAAACCGAAACCCATAAAGTTAGTAGCCAAAATTAACAAAGTTTGATAACCAAAGTCTGCCCATTGATTATTGTAAAATTTTTCCATCAATTGAACGTGAATATTGTAAGACACATAAGAAACACCACCAGACACAGAATAGAAAATAGTTGCCAACATTTGCTCTTTGTGATTCCAAGGACCAGGATTCAAATCAAAAGTGTACTTCCAAACTTTAAATTTCCATTTTGGGAAAACGGCTGCAACTAATAATCCAGAAGGATACAATAATAATTGCACGACCGAAGCACTCAATGAGATAGAAGGTTGTCTTTCAGCAAAGAATTGATTGATAAAAGCACCAATAGCAGTCCAGATTAAACCTAACAAGTACACTCTTGGAGTTTCAACATACATATTTGGGTCATCGTAACAATCGGAGACAGCTCTAATTTCTGGATAAGGAGAATGGAACTCGATCATAGCAGCTTCAATTCTCACTTGTAAACCCCAATCAGTGATGTCAAAGTAGTTAATACTAGAAGCCTCCAAAGAAGAAGAGTCTGCCTCTCTTTCGTTAACCATATCCGTTTCTTTCTTCTCATTGAAACTTCCCGACAACGTGGACTTGAAACCAGTGTCCAATTGTGGAGGAATAGAGTCCATAAGTCTTCCGATAAACTCATATACGTCAGTTGGGAAATTGACATCATCTTTATGGTCAATCAAAGCTTGTTTCAAAATCTCAACACCCTCAGACTCCTTCAAATGTTCAATTTTTTCCACCATAAAGGCAGCACCAATGGGTAAATCTTCCAAAGAGACCAAACCTTCATAATTCAATCTCTTGAGGATAAAGTACTTCTGGTCGGAGGTTAAATCTCCCCCAACCTCTCCAATAGACACAGGATTAGATACGACAGCATTCAAGTCAATTTGATTAGCGTCAGCAATATCACCAGTATTACTTGAAATGGCATGAACAGCCACACCAGTTGACTGTTTCTCAGACATCATCAATAGAGAATTAGAATAAGAATTGTAGGACAAATCTCAGGGAGCGATAACAGATTTATATAACAAACTATTGTGAACGCCGTTGAATGCAGACAACCCCGGCCAAAAGCCATTTCAAGCCTTATCTATGAGTGGAAAAGGCATTCTAATGCTTGATTTTGACTAAATCAATCGACACCAAGAAAAAATGCTATTATCAATAGAGTCCAAGCTTTTTCAACTATGTCTTTTTCTTGTTCTTTTTTTTGCAGTCAAACAAAAAAATATCGCGAGCTCCACAAAGCTACTAAGCTGCAAAAAAAAAAGCACCCACTAACAACGGTTGCGGATTTTCTTGCCAATAACTGGGCTGGAAGCTGGAAAGCTTGATTCTAAGAAGCACCCAGTCCACGCCACGAAGCACAAAACATTACCTGCTTCAATTCTGCTCCTTTCAGATGTGTTTTGTGTACCTGACGATTTCGCACACCCTCGCAATAGCACCGAAAAAGTAAAACCACAAACTAAGCCCTCTCCCGTTAGATTGAGGCTTCATCCTAGTATCGGCTCAGACTCGCCAGAAACCATAGATCAGAGGTGGCTGCTGCCGTAATTGGAAACTCGGGGCTATCTTGCAATCAAGATTCCTTTATTCCACAAGGATAAATGTGCAAATAATTTATGGTTTGTAGCCGTATGCCGTGCGTCAGATGGGCTCTGATTCTTCATAATCCCGATCAAAATGCCAATATTCATCTTATCAACCAGCAAAATTTCATCGTCAAACAGCTTTACAAGTTGGCCTTGCATAATCCCAATTGAAGTTTTTTGCATTTTTGTATCTGGATAATTTGATTGTTATCAGAGATATCTTCCGGGTTTGAAAGGTGGATTGTCCGGCTGTAAATTATTTAGGCACTCCTGTAGATCCTGGAAAATCCCTTGATTAACCCGAACATGTTATCAAAGCAAGAGCTTATACCTGATGGAGCCATGTGAACAAGGTGCTCAAGGTTGGCTTCGGGAAATGCCAAGACACCTGTGCTAGCTTAATTCCTGGTCCCTCACCTCAAACCATGGACCGGTATGGCACAATACCAAGAAAAAAATCTGACGTATTTTTAGCTATTGTAATTTGAAACAATCACGCTACGGCAAGCGGTTGGAAGAATTCCAGGACCTCGGGTCACCTGACCCACTTTACAACCACCCTTGATGTGAGCTCTGGGACTGCCGAAGTGGACGCCTCCAGTGTATGATCTGGCTTAACAGGAAAAGATTTAACCTGAGTTAGCTTCGGAGGGAAGCTTTGGTATCCTGTTTCGTGTGGCTGTGATAAGACGTGGCACTCTTGGCGAAACCTGGAGTACCATCGCATATGAGATCTTACGTGGCCGTAGCATATTTCATTGCTGTCCCAGCAAGGAAATTGTTTTGACTCTACTGAAAGGCTTCTCGCTTACAGATCCCTGCCGATTTTGATGCCACAGCTTATCATTAGGTATTGTATTTTAGCTTTGTCTATCATTCTTTATCTTTACGATTGGATCCAATTTACGCTTTCTCTTTACATGCATGTTATTGATGCACCACAGCAAACGTACCGATCGTATTCCCGTATCCACTGACCTCTTTTTGTGCTATATTGTATACTTTTTGGATCCTTCAAAGGTATCGTGTTCGAGATACACACATATTCCAGACCCGGACACCAACTTAAGAAAAGTGATACATTGAATGAGGACACCAAATTTGTGACCAAAAGATGTAAACACTCTGAAAGGACCTTCTTCGTCATTTGGGATTCTCAAGAAGGAGAGGAGAATGGATTCAGACACTCGAACAGCTCTAAAATTTGCACAGATACCCAATAAGCATGTTCTTTGGTTAGTTTTGGTGAACTCACAAGGAATTATACTTACTTATGGATGATAAAAGCACCTGAAAGCACACAAACATTGGCAGTATTGTTGAGTTCTGTGGTACGTAATCTTGTCAGTATCTCCATTTCCCCTAGGAAGACACTTAAATGGGCAGTTCTTCTCATCAAAGTTAAGCTTACGAGGCAAAACATAGAAGAGAAGAGACATTGCAGAATGGATTTGCTGTTTGTGTATTTCCTGTTGATAATACTCCATTTTCAATTCACCATTCAGTGAATTGTTGTCTTGATCATAGTCACGGCGGATCCGAGTTGTAATAGTCGTTCAATCTCGATAAGATAAAGACCGTGCTCTCGTACGAATCCAATCCGAATATGAGAGCCTTTCCATAGATTCTTTGAGTCTCTTGATATTATACAAGTCATTTCATAGGAACCGCCTACCTAATCTTGAAGGTTTCGCGCCCCGAGTTTCATAATACGACTTGTGTTCGTTATCGTAAAAGATGCAGTTTGGGCCCTCCAATATACGGACCTACATGACTGTAGTGGAAGCAAATGAAGAGATTCACAAAAGAATGTAAGACTCAACTGACAATTCAATTCAATGCGAGATGACATGTCAAATCAGGCTTAGTTATGGTATGAGAATATAAGTGAAGATGCAACCAAGGTCAAACCTGTCAAGTGACGCCCCTTTTATAATTGTGCCCTACCTGGAGATGATTGGCGACATTTCCGTGAACCAAATGGATTTACTGAAATAGAGCTTTGAAAGGAGTAAACATCTGAATATTTGTGGACTATAGAATAAATTGTCATCATTCTCATACATCAAACACAAAAGAGACCAAAAAAGTAGAAGTCAAAAATGTGTCACAATTGGAAACTTGAATACTTTAACAGAACTGAGGTGTGTCTTTAGCAGTCAAGTGTCTGGCTCAAATGCCTTGGTTTGGTTCGACCAAATGAAACTTTTTTGTGTTAAAGGGGTATCTTACCCGAGGGCCAGATCAGAAAAGGAGAAGAGTGAGTACCACTATGAATATAATCGTGATCTGTTCAATATTCTCCTTGATATTTGGCGTTTGTGCTTCTAAAAACCTGTAACCACTAAAGAACATCTGTTGAAAGTTCGAGCAGAGAGTGAGGACCAAATACATCTTTAAGTGGTACCAATAATGGAACTGGATATCATTATGGGTACATTCGGTACGCTCAAACTTCTACGATTGCAATGGTCATAGTGTCTACCTACATAAATTGTGACTCAATTTCACACTTGTTTCCATGAGCTCACTCGTATAACTTCTTTTGTACGCATCTTTTTTTTCTTATATATTACTCAAGTCTCTTTCCCATAGAACATCCACCACATATCTTCAGTTGTTCTCTAGATGGTTCTGTACTTGGACATTGTCTCGTGAATCAGGAAGGATGCCAAAGGTTGCTTCGTATGTCATTTTGATTAATTTGCAGCCGTTTATAACATAATAATTTATAAAGTACTGGTGTCACCTCAAATCTCTATTCTCATGTTCACACATACACATGAGTATATAGGCTACACATTGCATTGTTCAAGTCAAATGACTGCGTTTCATGTAACTTCAGTAACAGACAAAGATATCCAAGTCGTGTCCAACCCAGAAAAGGTCTGCCGCGTGGATTTTTGATTTGAAAAATATTCAAGACGAAACAGTTACAATGGACGTTTCTGACAATGAAAAGTACGACAAGAGCTTCAAGCCGAATCGGAAATATGCACAAGTCACAAGAACGATCAATAAATTGAAGGCTTACGTGAGGGATTTCGCAGAAGAAACCTCGAATTGGCACAAAATATTCATTGGTTTGTTCACAGTGGTATTTTTATGTCTCTTCACATCAGTGCCGTTCCTACCACATTTTAAAAGTTCCAGTCCCAAGGTGGTGATTATATTGGCTGCAAATGAAGGTGGAGGGGTGTTGAAATGGAAAGGACCCCAAGAATGGTCCATTGAACGGTCTTCAATCGCCAACAAAAAGAACTACGCCAAACGTCACGGGTATGGGTTAACAATTAAGGATATGACCATCAAAAAGAGATACTCGCACGAATGGAGAGAAAGTTGGGAGAAGGTAGATATCATGAAACAGACCATGAGACAATTCCCTGAAGCTGAATGGTTTTGGTGGTTGGACTTGCACACTTTCATTATGGAACCTCAACTTTCGTTAGAAGAACATTTCTTGAATGATTTGAACAACGCTACTTATAGAACCTTGGACCATGTGAATCCATTGGATTTGCCAGTGGACTTACCATACGTCGACTACACGAAACCTGTTGAAATGATTATAACTCAGGATTGTGGTGGTTTCAATCTTGGATCTTTCTTGATGAGAAGATCTTCGTGGTCTGAAATGTTGTTGGATATATGGTGGGATCCTGCCATGTACGAACAACTTCACATGAAATGGGAACATAAAGAACAAGATGCATTGGAAACATTATACTCAACTTCAGCATGGATCAGAGAAAGAGTGGGGTTTTTACCTTTAAGAAAGATCAATGCTTTCCCGCCAGGTGCATGTTCAGACAAAGCAGACGATCCACAATATTTTTACCACAGACACGATTTCGTTATCAATATGGCAGGATGTGAATACGGAAGAGACTGTTGGGGAGAAATGGAACATTATAAAGCATTGTCTAAGAAACTTCACAAGTCATGGTACCAATTTTGGTAGCTTTCTGTACATTATAATAACACACATTCAAATTCATACAAATTTTATTTCTGTGTCATGTTTATCTTTGTGTCTTACTTTGTCTCTAAACGTATCCAACTGGTGCCTTAGTCCACCATAAAGGATAAATTCGGGTCACGCACGACCCTCGCGAGTTTATTGGAAAAGTCAAAATGAAAAACGTCTATAGATATTGAAAATTGACATCTTAAACAATGAGTGATAATTTCTGGTTCAACGACAACGAGTTTCAAAGCGGCTCCAATGGAAACTCTAACGTCGGAGATGATTTTCTCGACTCCATTTTCAACGATGATCAAGCCTCAGGTCCTGATTCTGGCCCACAACAAACAGAGCTGTCAGTACCAGCTTCGCAACCACACTCTGCTAACACGGCGCCAGACATGGCTGGAATGAATCCTTCGATGTTCATGAGACAACAACCGCATTCTGTTTCCTCCATGGGTAGTCCTAGCGCCAACATCGGCCAAATTTCTGGCGGTATGAGTGCTCAAGGACCTTCTCAGCAGCAGTTGGACCAAAACAAACAGGAACAATTGCAACGTATGAGACAGCAGATAATGCAACAGAAGATGCTTAAGCAGCAACAACAGCAACAGCAGCAACAACAACAATCACAGCAACAACAGAGTCAAATGAATTCTCCTCTGATACGGTCGCAGGCAGGAACACCAGGCTCTATAGGATCAGGACCTGCAACTCGTGTACCCAGTGGACCTGGTGCGTCGTATGGCACTCCTGGTGGAAATAACATGTCGCCTGGTGAATATAACCAGCAAAATATGTTACAACAACAGAAGATGCAAAAGATGCAGCAGCAGCAGCAGCAGCAAATGCCACCGCAACCACTGCAACAGTCTCAACAACAGCATCAACTATCACAACAGTCGCAAATGGGACAGTCTTCGGACAATCCACAATTGACTGCCCAGAGACAAAGCCAATTGACGCAATTGCAGTCGGAGATATTCTTGAGTACGTTGTATGACTTTATGAGTCGTCGTGGAACACCCATCACAAACCCACCGGTTATCAACAACAAGAAGATCAACTTGTTCTTTTTGTACCTTTACTCCCATAAATTTGGAGGGCCCTCACCTTTGATCAAAGCATTACAGAATCCAAGTAATGCCCAACAATCTCCTTGGAGTCAAATGGCCATGAAACTCGGATTATATGAAGATATTAATGATTCCGCTACAAAAGGTCAAATTGATAAAGAGTTGGGAACTTGTTACATCAATTGTTTGATCCCTTTCGAGCAGCATAATAGCACTCCAGAAGGTCAAAAGGATATCCAAGAGAGAAAGGCTGTTTTCCAGAAACAATGTATCGCTAAAATGCAACAACTGATGAACCAATCTTCACCAGCAGGCATGATGCAACAACAACAGCAACCACCGCCACCACAGCAACAACATATGCAACAAGCGCAGGCTCAACAGGTTGGACAAGCGCAAAGCATGAAGGGAACTCCTCAGATGATAAACCATCAATCTCCCCAGTCACAAATGCATATGCTGCAACACAACTCTCCAATGTCTAATTCTCCAATGGTGCAACAGCAGATATCTCCGCAGGTGAACAACTCTCCATACATGCAACAAAGTGCCCCTCATGGCATGGGAAATGGGTTACAACCTGGTTTACAAAGTGGATTACAGAGTGGTTTGCAAATGGGTTTAAGGAATAGTCCTGTTATGGGCAATGAACAAATTCCGGGACAAAGAAAGCCAAGTAGAGGAATGTCGAATCTGAATTCACCTAATATTGGTTCAACAGGATATCCTCAAAATAAGCAAGGAAGTAGATCCTCGAGTGTGTTACCACGCCGTGAATCGAATTCGCCACAAGTGGCACCACTGAGCCAATTCCAAGGTCAGTTCCAACAGTATCAACCACATCAGCCTCTGGCTAAACCATCTGCACCTGCCACACCTTCCCAACCAGCAGATGCTGAACCAAATATCGTCAAGACTTTCATCCCCAGTCAAAGAGTTGTTGATACCTATGGTGGTCTTGATATCAAGTCTATATCTGGTATTGCGGGGGAGATTGATGTCAGTAAACCAGTGTACCTTTTCGCTCCAGAATTGGGTGCTATCAATGTGGCCGCATTGATAATGCTGTTGAAGAATAATACAGTGGTGGATAATGCAGGAGTGATCAATGCGTTGAATACTTTATTGGTGACTACTTCTGATAACAATTATTCGTTCGATATCGAATATTGTTTCGAGCTTATCGATGCTTTGTCTGATACAGGGTTGAGAGTGTTAAACAAAATTGTTGGTGGAGTTCACGACGAAGAACAATCAACAGATGATGCCGAAACTGCACCAACTAACAGCAGAATCGATGATATTTTTGATCAGTATGTGGACAGTGACGCCATGGAAGATGAACCGGTAAAATTCAATGTCGATTCTCTTACTGGTCAAATAGTTGACGATGATTCTGACATAGAGTTAGACGATGTTTTCTCTCCTATGGAGAAGATTGAAGACACCAGTGACGAAGCATCACCCATGGAGGGTGAAAAGATTGAAAAGTTCGAGTTCCTCGATTATCAAACCATATTGAACGAATTCGAGCTTGAAAACAAGAACCATTTCAGTGAATTGCAAACCAAAAGCGCAACAAACCATCAAGTTTTGTTGATTGATGAATTGATCACCATTACCATGATCTTGAGGAACATCTCCTTCTCCAACTTTAACAGATACAAGATCTGGGGAAACAGTCTTCTTAAAGACTTGATTTTCAGAATTGTCAAATTCATCGGGTTGCATGGTGAAAAATTCATGTTTCACAGGAAAAGGTTGTGCTTATTGAAAGATTGCTTGTTCGTATTGTATAATATCTCACATGGATTAGAGTTGAGATCCTTAGAGGAAGCTTTCTTATCATACACGTTAGCTGCTTGTTTCGGGCCTAATCTTGAAGACAGCAAAGAAATTCCGTCGGCCAATGTTGAAAAGTACGGTTATCTCACATATGCTATCGATACTATCACGAGACTTTTAGTTCGTGAACCGCATAATAGATCCCTAATGAGGGCAGTTTTGACAGGTGATTTGATAGTGCCACATTCCGTATTCAGAATCACTGAAGCCGATAGGAGTTTAACCAGGAACCTAATGAGTAGATATCTTAAGACCGAGAAGATCAATGATGGAACCTTATTGACTAGAGGATTCTTTATGATGCTTAGTGTGGTTCCATTCGAGAAGAATGGAATGGAATTCTCCAAATTTGTAAATGTCAGAGCTACGACAATGACTCAAGCTTTATTCGGAGCCAAGTTACTTCTCGATTTGGTCAACGTTGAAGATTCAAATTTGAAGCATTTACCGATCGAATGGATTGAAAATAACGACAAATTAGTTCTTATCAACTTGAATAAACTTGCGTTGGCATTAGTGCCAGAGAGTACAAAGAACGAAATATCGGCGTTAATTTCATTGAAATGTTTGATTGTAATCAACTCATTGCTCAATTACTGCGTGGTTTTACTCCAACAGGAAGAAGTTGACACCAAAGTGGCGGAGAAAATCCAACAGCTCATCAAATACAACCGATTTTATCCCGACTATGATTTGTCGTTCGAGAGCATGGTGAATCCTTCCATTAACAAAGACATCATCCAGGAACTACTCCGGCAATTCGGATTACTTAAAAAACTCGAATCATTTGGATAATCCAGGCAACTTTTCCCTGGTAAAGCCACCATCAAATCAAGACATCAAACGCATAATAATTCAACTTCCCAAAACACTTATAGTTTCCATGCGTGTCCCGAACAAAATGTATTATAATCTATGTAAATTTAAACTATATATAGAAGGCAACTGTATAAAATACAACCACAAACAACAAATTGGAATCTCCCAACATTTAATTGGTCAACCATACCGGAACGGAGTTTGGCAGGCTTTTTATCTATCATTGCTTATGTAAGCATCATGGACCTATTTTCTTAATTAGGCAAGACAGACCATAGATAAAGAAAATTATCCGATATTTATATGTGGGCTCATGAAGTATAAAAAGAGGAGACCAGATCAAAGGGTTTGAAAGCTAAACAAAAAATAATGGCTGCTACTTCTGTTGAACTTCCAAAAACCTTAGTGCCAAGTGCACCTCCTGCTGATGATCCTAAAGAAAGATTATTGCCTGGTGAACACACTTTACCTGCTAGTTGGTGGACCAGTGAAAAGATCTTTGATTTGGAAAGAAGAGCTATCTTCAACAAAAGTTGGTTATTCTGTACACATGCTTCGAGATTTGCCAAACCTGGTGATTACTATTCTTATACTTTTACTGGAATCAACTTCTTCATCATCAAGTCCAAGATTGATGGAGAACTTAAAGCTTTCCATAACGTGTGTCGTCACAGAGCTTACCCTGTGGTCAAGAAGGAAAAAGGAAGCTCTACTGTTTTGGGATGTAAGTATCATGGATGGTCTTACAACTCAGATGGTAAATTAACCAAGGCCCCACAATTCGACAACGTTGAAGGATTTAAGAAGGAAGAGAACTCTCTTTTCCCAATTAAGACTCATGTTACTGAACAAGGATTGGTGTTTGTTAACTTCGATGCAGATGAATCTGAAGACTTTATTCCATTCGACAAATGGTTTGATGGTTTGAACAATGAGTTGAATGAATTCGACTTCTCTGACTATGAATATCATATGTCTTACGAATTAGATGGTCAATTTAATTGGAAAACCTTGATGGATGGTTACCAAGAATGTTACCATTGCCCAACAGCTCATCCAGGGTTGAGTAATGCTTTCAAGATGGAAACTTACAAGGTTGTTCCAAAAAGTAGATACTGTCGTCATTATGCCGAAATTGTTAAAACTGAACCAGTTGAAGAACCTGAAGAAAAGCCAGAAGCTGAAGGTGGATGGTTCGGATTCGGTAAGAAACAACCAGAAGTTAAAACTCCTAGCAAAAAGGCCAAGAAAGCTAACCCAGGTGGTGAATTCAATGGTTTGTGGGTTTATTTGTTCCCAACTAATGGTGTTAATTGTTACTCTCCAGCTTGGTACTCTATTAGAGTGTTACCAATCTCTGCTTCTCACACCATCTTGCAATATGATATCTACACAAAGAAAGGTTTGGATG
Organism: Yamadazyma dushanensis; assembly: GCA_030571835.1. Taxonomy (NCBI): domain Eukaryota; kingdom Fungi; phylum Ascomycota; class Pichiomycetes; order Serinales; family Debaryomycetaceae; genus Yamadazyma; species Yamadazyma dushanensis. Next base: position 666,491 of record JAJLYZ010000002.1, on the reverse strand, counting down.
AAGACTCTAAGAAAGAGTTTGTTGACTTTTTGCAATTGGTTGAATTAGAAGATTTCAACTTGTGTCAATTGACTCAAAAGAACTTGAACCAAGGAGTGTATTCTTCCGGTTACTTGCACCCACAAAAGGAAAGAGGTGTTTTGTACTACCAAGGAGTGGTTCGTGATATGGTAAAGGAACACTTTGCCAAAGAAGAAGCTGCTGGTAAGAAGATCAACCCGGCCTTTGTAGGAGGAAAAGCTAGTAACAAAGATGTTCTTGAATTGGATGAAATTTGCACCAAATTAGAATGTGGAAGTGAAAACACCAAAGAACTTGACTGGTGATTACGTGTGTATATTTGTGGTTACGCGTAATTACTTGATATGATTACTTGGTATATAAAGGAGAATAATGAAAGTGAATCTTGACAGATGTAGAACCTCTTATTTTGCAGTCTCTTTAGTTTGTGATGCAAGTCATGTGCAAGCAAAATGTCGCGCGACATTTTCCTATTCCTACCGAGGACGGCACATGAAAAACCCATCAGTGGGGATTATAAATCAATCATTTTATTCTTGTTGAAAAATTATGTCTTTTGTAGGAGGAGGTGCTGACTGCTCGGTAGGAGGCAATGCTGTTGCCCAGTTCAACAAACACACACAACAAGACAGAAGTTTACAAAGACAATCTGCAAATCAACCACAGTTTCTCAATCAGAATGGATTCAAGTCTGAGAATGCCATGAATCAAAGAGACAGACAAAATATGGATCAGTTTATGAATAACCAATCGACGTTCCAGTTTCTGCCAATGCATCACGAGTTGAATAGGATTCAACAACAACCAGTTCACCAACTGCCACAAACACAAGCACAAATGAATAACTGGAGCTCTGAGTTTCAGACTCATACTCCCTCACCAGTGACTCAGAATCTGGTGATGCATCAGAATCTGATAACAAAACCACAAAGTCCCAATCAATGGGGAGCTGAGTATCTGGCTAGACCCATGGACCAACCGCATCAACAGCCACAACAGTTTTCTGATATGTCCATGAGAATGGGTTCCGGGTATCGTCCTATGATGGGAATGAGCATGATGAACGGAATGCAACAACAAAGACAACAACCTCAGGAGGATAAAGTTGTGAGTCAGGAACAACAGGTCGACTGGGATAATCAGTTTAAGGAGATCGAAGAGCTTGAACACTCTGTGGAAGAAGAAGTTGTTGCAGAATCCGAACAGAAAGAAGGGTCTCCAGAGATCGAGATTGATGACAAGTACCAGGCTACTTTTCAGGAAGTATGGGATAGTCTTAATTCTGAAGCTTTGGAGAATGATTTCATCACTCAAGAATACGAGGAGTTTAAAAATACTCAAAGAACTCCTCTTCCTGCTGATATGTCTCAATGGGAAAGAGATTTTGCTAAGTATGCATCAACCAGAGCACACTTTGGTGATTATAAGTTCGAAGATAAGAGCAATAATCAATTTTTGGATTTACCCAGAGACCAAGATGCTTATGAGATTGGGTTACAGTTGATGGAAAATGGTGCAAAATTATCAGAAGCAGCTTTGGCATTTGAAGCTGCTATTCAACAGAACGAAAACCATGTTAATGCTTGGTTGAAATTAGGAGAAGTCCAAACACAAAATGAAAAGGAAATTGCTGGAATTTCTGCTCTTGAAAAGTGCTTAGAACTTAACCCAGAGAACTCTCAAGCTTTAATGACTTTGGCTATTTCTTATATCAACGAAGGTTATGATAATGCTGCATTCGCCACATTGGAGAGATGGATTTCTACTAAATACCCTCATTTGTCTGAACAAGCCAGACAAGAGAATCCAAGAATCTCTGATGAAGACAGATACTCCTTGAACAAGAGAGTTACTGAATTGTTCTTGAAAGCTGCTCAGTTGTCTCCTGATCAAGCAAGTATGGATGCAGATGTTCAGTTGGGATTGGGTGTTTTATTCTATGCCAATGAAGACTTTGATAAGACCATTGATTGTTTCAAAGCTGCTTTGAGCATCAAACCTGATGATCCTGTGTTATGGAATAGATTAGGTGCATCTTTGGCCAATTCCAACAGATCAGAAGAAGCAGTTGATGCTTATTTCAAGGCCCTTGAATTGAAACCCACTTTTGTCAGAGCAAGATATAACTTGGGAGTCTCCTGTATCAATATTGGCTGTTACAAAGAAGCAGCAGAACATTTATTGAGTGGGTTATCAATGCATCAAGTCGAAGGACAAGATGCCAATTTGAGTTTATCCCATAACCAATCCACAGCATTAACCGAAACATTAAAAAGGGCATTCATTGCTATGGAAAGAAGAGATTTGCTTGAGGTGGTTAAACCAGGTATGGATTTGAACCAATTCAGAGGAGAATTCAACTTTTAATGATTAACATGTCTAATATATAGTTGATATGTACTAAAATACTATTACGATTCGATTTATAATAATCCCAATTTGTCCATTCTGACTTGGACTGCATTTCTATGTGCTTCTAATCCTTCCACTGCTGCAATTGTCATCACTGCTTTACCTATACTCTTCAAACCCTCTTTACTGACTTCTTGAGATGTGATGAATTTTTGGAATGTTGCAGTGTTCACACCCGAATATTGTCTAGCGTATCCGTAAGTTGGTAATGTGTGGTTTGTACCACTTGAATAATCACCACAAGATTCTGGTGATAATTCTCCAACAAACACAGAACCAGCATTTTCAACGTATTCTGGAACGTAGCTGGAAGCTTTTTCGATCTGTAAGATCAAATGTTCTGGTGCATAGTCGTTGGATAAAGCAAAAGCTTTTTCATATGAACCGACCAACAAAGTGTAAGAGTGAGCCAAACATTTAGCAACGATTTCGTTTCTTGGTAATACAGCAGCTTGTCTGGCAACAGCTTCTTCGATGGCACCGAGTTCTTTTTCAGATAAGTCAACACCAATTAAAATCACTTGAGAATCAACTCCATGTTCTGCTTGAGATAACAAATCACTAGCCACAAAGTCTGGATCGGCTTTTCCATCAGCAATAACCAACACTTCAGAAGGACCTGCTGGCATATCAATGGAGCACAAAGCTTGAGTATCGTTTTGAACGTACATTTTAGCAGCTGTGACAAATTGGTTACCAGGACCCAAGATTTTATCACATTTGACGACAGAATCAGTACCGTAAGCCATAGCAGTAACAGCTTGAGCACCACCTGCCATTAAGATACATTTAGCACCCAATTTGTGAGCCACATAAACCACTTCTGGTGTCAATTTACCAGTAGCACGAGCTGGTGGAGAAGCAATAACAATGTTCTTACACCCTGCAACTTTAGCAGGAACACCAAGCATCATAGCAGTGGATGGTAATACAGCAGTACCACCGGGTACATATAAACCGACGTTTTCAATTGGTTTAGCGAATCTTGAACAGATGACACCAGGGGCAGTTTCTACACTCATAATGTCTTCTTTTGGAAGCTGGGCAGCATGGAACTTTTCGATGTTCTTCATAGACAAATCAATGGCTTCTTTCATATCATCAGAAATGTCCATTAATTCTGGTGGGAAAGGAGCGTTTAAAACAGGGTTGTTCAATTTGACACCATCGAATTTTTCAGTTAATTCAAGTAATGCTTTATCTCCATTCTTTTGTACGTTTTGGATGATTGGTAACACCAATTTCATGATATCTGAAGTTTTCTGGTTAGGTCTGGTAAGAGCCTTAGCAATTTCTTGCTTCGAAGCAGTTTCTGTGTCAATGGTGGTTAACTTGTAGTCAAGAGTGACAGGTTCTTTTGGTTCCTTTTGTTCTTCTTTCTTTGGCTCTTCTTTCTTCAAATAACCAGGTTTGGCGTCTCCTTTACGTCTTGTCACTTTCAAATCCTTAATATCTAAGTTCTTTTCAATTTCGGATAAACTGACGTCGTGCTTCACACACCAGGTCATAACAAAGTATAACAAATCAGCAGCTTCCCAAGCTATTTCATTCTTGTCACCTGATTTACCAGCGTCGATCAACTCATCTAATTCTTCTTTTAATTTTGCAACCAATAAATCTTCATCATTAAATAATCTCTTAGTGTAAGAACCTTCAGGAGCATTGGATTTTCTGTTGAACAAAGTACCATTCAATCTGCCTAATCCATGTCCAGTAGAGGTTCCATATAATTCACTATCATTGAAACAAGTATAGCTCTTATCTTTGTGGCAGAAGCCAGTTCCATCCTTTTGTTCAACGACGAACTTCACCACGTCTGAGTCACAATCTTTACTAATAGACACAACCCTTTGTGTAGCTCCACTGGTCTTACCTTTGTACCACAATTCATTTGTACGTTTACGAGATTGGTATACTCCTTCACCAGTAGCAATAGATTCGATGATAGAATCAGCCGAAGAGTAAACCACTCCCAAAGCAGTGTAAGATGGAGCAGCAGAAGTGATCAAAGTGGTGAAAAGACCATCTGGTCTATCAGTAGTCAAAGTACTGGTAAACACTTGACCGATAGATATCTTGTTGGATTCAGCTTTCTTAACAGTTAACTTCTCACTTGAAATGATTGGAACATAACCTGCTTTAGCCAATAAAATAGCACCTTGTTCATCAACTGATTTGCTTACATAAACAATTCTATTGTCATTCTGATTGATCTTGTTCAAGTCAGCAACCTCATTGTCCACAATAAAAGAACTATCGAGGTCTAAGTAATTTTCTGGAGTATTAGTCTTAATACCAAACCTATAACTAGGTAAACCAGAATCTTTGACCAACTCAGTGACTTGAGACTCATTAACGAACAATGTCTTAACACCAACGTTCAACAATTCCACCGCTTGGTCCACAGTAACCGTAGAAGTAGTGGCATCTACTAAAACGTCTATTTCATTAGGAAAAGAAGATAAGAAAAATTTCGACACTTTCAACCCTTCGAACGGGATCAAAACTTGTCCAACAACAGCAAACTGCTTGATAGCAGACGACGAAGCAGAAGCTGCTTGTGGCAATACAGGAAATGACATGTTTTCAAGTACTTGATTTAATGGACTGAAAAATTTTGAGATTTGAAACCAGATTGAGTCTAAATTGAGTCATCGCTCGCTAAATCGTTTGACTGCAAAATAAAAGGTGATAAAATATCAGGAGATAAAAGAACACAAACAAATGCATAAAAAGTTCATATGTATATAAAGAGGGTGTGTTGAGTTATAACTTAGGACCTGGTTCATCATCATCGTCATCATCTTCTTCGTCGTCGTCATCATCGTCTTCTTCTGCTCCGTAAATCTCATCGTAGACAGCCATCTCGAATTTGCAGTAACCAAGATACAATTTTGGATCTGCCATAGGCAACAATTGACCGGCCCAAACACCGGCCAACTTGTTTTCGTGGTCTAGCCAAAAATACAAATTGGCTAAACCACTCCAATGAATAGTTCCAAGGGGTCTACCTGTGGGAGGAGCTTGTCTAGTAATAGCCATTCCACCTAATGTGAAGCCATCTGGAATCCTAGGTAATCCGGGGATTTCAAACTTGACAATAATACCTGGTGGAAGATGATTCTTCAAGGCAAATTTAGTCATGTGTTCGCTTAAAACTCGGGTATTGGTGTCAGGGGAATATCCATAGTTAAGCCAAACTCTTAAAAGCTTGAGGTAGTCTTTAATACTACCAAAACACCCTTGTCCTCCCATATCCAAAGCAGGATCGAGCTGTGCTCCTTGTGGGAAGTATTTCAACCCTTTTCTGCCTCTTATATATAATCTGACCAAATTAGAAGCGTCTTTGACGTGGAAAGTGCACGATGTCATTCCTACCGGGTCAAAGAGCTCTTGCTTGAGAAAGTCTCCTAAACTCATACCTGAAATAAACTCTACTATTAATCCTAACCAATCAAAAGCATGACCATACAGAAAATCATCACCTGGTTCTGAGATCAATGGCAATTTATCTGTTCTAAACATCTCTCTAGTGGGATTTCCACTGTTTATATGAGGATTCTTAAGTTTTGAAAGGAGATTATACTCTGTGTTCAAAAACGGATACGACATTCCTGCCATCATCGTCAACAAATGATTAATGGTGATCTTGGTCACAGGTTTCCGTGGTGGAACCAAGAATTCGCCAGTTTTTGGATCAACTGTGTCTTTGTCCACTATATAAATTTCATCAATGTCGGGAACATACTTTCGAGCTTCGTCTTCAAAACTGAGTTTACCTTGTTCAATGAGCTTCAATATTGCAAAAGCAGTCATACCTTTAGTTAACGAGAAGAAACAAAATTTGCTGTTTTCGTCAATTGGTGTCTTAGACTCTAAATCCAATACTCCATTGAACTTGAGAAATTCCGTCTTCTTGTCGCTAGACAAACCTATAGCGACCGCTGGAACTTTAGGGGGGTTGTCGTTCTTTGCCGTTGTCAAATTGTCTACAAGTTTGTCAACTTTGACTCTAACTCTCTCTATTTGTGCTTTGTCTAACATATTTCAAGGTATGTGATTTTGACAATTTGTGGGGAATAATATGCGAAATAACTTAATAGCATGTTGAGCTGAAAAACGAAGAAATAGCCGAGGAAAATGTTTGTAGGCAAAGATGGTGCTTTTAAGACGTGCTTGTGACCATTGGCCGTTTTTTGGCATTTTTTTGCAACTTTGGGTGCAAAATATTTGGTGTTTAAGCCTCGGTACTTAACAGTATCAAAAGCCTATGAGATTTGAGATTTGAGTATTGGCTGCAAAAAGATTCGATATCAATTTTGAGAAGAGTCGAGCTGATAGACCCGTTGAGTCAAGCTGATACACTGGTTGAATCAATGATACATTCACTGCAAACAAACAAGAAAAGAACTGATGCATGGCAAATGGGAAATATTATGATTCTTCACTGTACATGGTGAAATTTCTGAAAATCACAAAACAAAGTATCAAAAACCACGACCCTCAATTATGTAGCCTCTCAGTGAATTTAATGAAATTTGGCCACAATGTGCTTCTCCGAAACACCTATCCATCGCATCAAATCGACAGTAGAGTCCATAATACACTAGTAAGTTTATATGTCCAGATTTGTGAAAAACGTTCAGCTTGCGGTTTAGTGGTGTAGCGGCTATCACGTTTCGTTTACAGGTGTTATCTTAACGCAGTAAGTCCCGAAAAGGCCCCGAGTTCGATCCTCGGCTAGATCAAGCTTTTCTTTTTGTCGCGACTATTAACGACATTCCGGCATATAAACCAGATCCATCACAAGACAGAGATTAACAGTAACTGAAAAGCCATATATTTAAAGTAAAACTAGAGTTTTGAACCAGTAACAAAAGATGAACCTTGGTCAATTGATTTCTTCAAACCGTCTAACGCCACTTTTATCAATTGTTTTTCACCTTCAGTGATCTTTAAACCTTCAAATGGGTTAACAAAAGACTCAATAGCACCGTTTCTTAAGGCAACAGGCACAGAAAAGAACAGAACACCATCTAAATACTTTGAACTAAGTTCCCTTCCTTCTGCAGTAGCTGGTAAGTATATATAGGCAGAATCATTGACGTACAACGAGTTAGACGTGGACGAGTAGAAAGAACTGATGATGTTTTCAGCAAATCTATAACCAGCATAAGCCATGGATAAAGTGGCAGAGCCCGCCCCATTTTTGGCTTTGACAACTTCATCACCTCCAAACTGGACTCTATTGACAAATTTCTTATAATCCGAATCGGATAACTTCGACACCTTACCAGAGATGGAGTCAGTGACATTCACTAAAGGAACAATAGTATCACCAGAATGACCACCAACAACAGAAATTCTACCCTTAACATACTCAGGTTTCTCATCGATCAACTCACCCAAGAAAGTTTCAGCTCTAACTGAATCTAAAGTAGTAACACCAAATAATTTACTTGGATCAAATACTCCCAATTTCTTCAACACTTCAGCAGCAATAGGAACAGTGGCATTGACGGGATTTGAAATAATCAAAATAGAAGCCTTAGGACACGTTAAACCAATATTTTTCACCAAGTCTCTGATAATAGAAGCATTAATATTGAACAAATCAGCTCTAGTCATTCCCGGCTTTCTAGGAACTCCTGCAGGGATCACCACCAAATCAGAACCAGTTAAAGCAGCTTGAATGGCCAGTTGATCAGACTTATCTTTTGGCTGGTGACTTGTCACTTTTGCACTGGTGTTAATGTGACTTAAATCAGCTGCCACACCGTGGGCATTAACTATATCAAATAAGGCCAAATCATCCACCTTGTTGTTCAACTTCAATAATAACGACAATGGCTGGCCGATACCACCGGCGGCTCCACAAACAGTAACTTTCATAATGCAACAACAAATTAAGACAAAACAGATGAAAAGTGGAAAATGTTCCGGTTATAAAAGAGGAGGAAGAGTTTTAACTCATATGAATTTTGACCTCGGAGACGAATTGTGGAGTGACGGCTCTGACGACATTTCCGCGACACATGACTCAAAATCATTTGCAAGCATAGACCCAGACACCAGACCCAGACACCAGATCCTTACACCAGGACCAGCGCGATATTGCCCTTTCTCTGATTCTCATCTTTTTGAACAGTTAAACATGAAAGCTTCTTTGTTCACAGCATTGACGTTTGTTCCAATCGTGTTGGGATTCAGCTGCGATGTACCTGAACTCTCCAAGTTCGATTTCTCAAAGATAAAAGGAGAATACTCCGTGTCTCTGTCCAAAGACACACCTCCATCAAAGACAGAGTTGACTTGGAATATAGGAATCTGTCAACCCATCAAAGAAGTAGAGGAGTGTAAAGATTCAGACTTGTGTGGATTAACCAAGATTACCCTCGATCTGAAGACATATGTGTCAGAGATCATCAAAGCAGACGCTAAAGAGAACGTGCAGTATAAAGCGTTTAAGAACAGTGGGAAGAACAACGATGAAAACGGAGTGATTGTGACTTATGATGCTTTCAAGTGGGGTGACAATGATATAGCCGCCGAAGTGAGGTTTATTTGCACTGGGAAAGACGAAAAAGATGGTGATTTGAAATTGGATTCCTGGGATAACAATAAGTTGAAGTTATCAATGAAGACCAAATCCGGATGTGTTAGCAAAAAACTGGACAAACACGAAAAGGTTGACACAGGAGAGAGTTGGGGATGGTTTACTTGGATCTTCATTTTCTTTGTGCTTTTCCTCAGTATCTATATCATTGGAGGAGCTTGGTTCCAATACAATAGAGGTAATTCCATTGATTTCCAAACCGCTTTGAAAGAAGTGATCGATAACTTTGTGGACGTAGTGAAAGGGTTACCAATCTTCGTCAAAGAGATCATCGAGAAGTTCACCGGTAACTCCAACAGAGGAGAATATAGTGCTGTATAATTATATAGAAGTCTGCGACCAAAAAAAACTGAAAAATTTATTATCCATGTTCGTCACTGATAAGATAAATGCCGTTGAAAACGGTAAATTTGTATCGTTTGAGTTCTTCCCGCCCAAGACAGATGCCGGATTTACCAACTTATTGGCTCGGTTAACTAGAATGAAGGCTTTAAATCCTTTATTTATCACTATCACCTGGGGAGCCGGAGGTTCTACCAATGAAAAGTCATTAGAACTCGCTTCTATCTGTCAAAAGCAACTAGGTATAACCACGGTGTTGCATTTGACGTGTACAAACACAAACAAGGAAGTCATAGATAATGCTTTGGAACTAGCTAAAAAGAATGGTATAAGAAATATTTTGGCTTTAAGAGGTGATCCGCCCCGGACGGAAGAGTATTGGACGCCGAATTGTGACTTTAGTAATGCTGTGGACTTGGTTAAGTACATCAAAGGCAAATACGATAACTTCTTTTGCATTGGGGTCGCTGGGTACCCTGAGGGACATGTTGATGGATCAGATAATTCCAATCAGAATCCCGAGAAAGATATTCCATTTTTGATAGAGAAAGTCGAGGCTGGCGCTGAATTCATAATCACTCAGTTATTCTATGACGTCGATAAGTTCGTCCATTACACGGATCTATTGAAACAACAACCAAAATTAAAAGATGTGGTACTTATTCCGGGGTTGATGCCTATTAACACTTTTAACAGTTTCAATAAAGCTACCAAGTTATCTCACGCTTCAATCCCAGAACCAATGTTCGATAGAGTGGCCCAATTCAAGGGTAATGATGACGAAGTGAAACTGATTGGTATAGAGATCATCAATGATATAATTGAAGAGATTTCTCAAAGAACAGGAGTTAAAGGGTTCCATTTCTATACTTTAAACTTGGAAAAGGCAGTGGCTTCTATTGTAGAGAGATCAGATAGATTCACTCTTGAGTTTATGGATGATGATGTGATAATAGAAGAAGATGGTGATGATATGGCAGTAGATCATCTGTTCAAAAGAAGAAGATCATCTGTAGCCGAAGATCCTAAAAAGTCTAGCCCAAGATCTTTGATTGATATAAGTAAAGGTAAAGGTCAATTGGGTAAAGATGCTAATTGGGATGATTTTCCTAATGGTAGATTTGGTAATTCTAATTCTCCAGCATATGGTGAAATTGATGGATATGGTCCTAATTTAAAGGTGGATTCTTCTGAAAAAGCTATAGAGTTATGGAGAAGTCCAGAATCTACTCTTGATTTGGCTAGAGTGTTTATTGATTATCTTTCGAATAAGATTCCTCAGTTACCTTGGATTGATACTCCACTTGAAATAGAAACCACAATGATTCAAGAACAGTTATTTGAATTGAATTTAAGAGGTTGGTTTTCCACGGCATCCCAACCAGCTACCAATTCTTGTCCTTCAAATGATAAAATTTTCGGTTGGGGACCAGGTAATGGTTTCGTATACCAGAAAGCATTTGTGGAATTATTTGTACCTAAGCACGACTGGGACCAAAAGATCAAACCATCGTTGAAGAGCCAAATTGACGACCAAACCATAACATACTATTTGGGAGACAATAGTGGGAAAATCACATCAAATATGGCCAATTATCAAGCTAAAACTGCTGTTACATGGGGAGTTTTCCCATCCAAAGAAATTCTTCAACCAACATTAATTGATTATGATTCCTTCAAAGCTTGGAACGAAGAAGCCTTCATGTTATGGTTAGAATGGGCCAGATGTTACAAAAAGGCTTCAAACACCTACCAGTTCTTGAACTTCATTTATGAGAACTATTATTTGGTGATTTTAATCCACCATGATTTCACAAACGAAAATGGATTATGGGATTCATTGATGAGTATCGAATAGCAACTAGGTCCAAAACTATAGGCTTTTCTACAAATCAGGATTTTTAAGTATATCGATGGATTTTTCAACCAAATTAGAATTTAAAGCCTTGACTAAACTCGAATTAGGATCGACCCCCAAATATGAACACTGACTTCTTGTCAAAAGTAGGGCCCCATTACTCACGAGCGTCCCCTCTTTTACCACTAACTTACCTCCCAATTGTATAGGAATAGGTGTATTGGACCCAGTTCTCAAAAACGACAATTGATCATTATATTCATAAGCAAAACAGTAATTATCGAAATTGTCCTTGAGTGTCAATTTGTACACACTCGATACATTCTTGACCACAACATCTTCATCTTCGTTGATTTCTCTAATGATTTTTCCGGAGTTCAACCGATCCACTCCAACTTCATTAGGATCTTTAATTCGTTTCCATTCGTCTAATTTTGTGATTTTGGACTTGGTGATGTCGTCTATATGGATGATATAGAACGTAACCGGACCAGCAAGTGTTCCAGACATCTGTTTTTTAGGATTAAATGAGTTTGTATCAGAGTTCATTCTTAAGTTTCGCAACTGATTTCTGAAACTTTCCACTTTATATAACTTGAGCGATGGCCCTTTGGAAATGTCGTTATTTGTAGGCGATGACGACGAGGAGTTACAAAGGCAGGATGCACAGGTGGCAGTACCTGACGCGTTTAATGCCACAAACACGTCCAATTTCACAAACACGTCTAACCAAACACGGTTATCTGAACACGAATTACAACAATTGAAGCAATTACAAGAAGAACAAGACCGTGAATTACCTGATAAAATTAGTGTTAATTTACCGCTAAGGTACCAGAAAGAGATTGTGCATGACTTGCTCAACCGAGACGGTCTTTTGATCTTGGGAAAAGGCTTAGGTTGGGAGTTAATTGTGTCTAATATTTTATACATTCTAAACTTGTCCAACATGAAGGACGCATTACCCAACCCGCCAGCCAATAGGAAGAGCTTATTGATGTTGCTTGGAGCTAATGATGTGGAGAACAACAAAATCAGCAAGGAGTTGGCGGTTTTGGACACCCAAATGACGGTTATTGGCGGTGATTCTACTAGTGTAGACAAGAGAAAGAGAATCTATGAAGCAGGAGGCATTATCTCTATAACCTCCAGAATATTGGTGGTGGATTTGTTATCTGAGGTGATTAAGCCTGCTGAAATCAATGGTGTTTTTGTGTTACATGCTGAACGTATAAGAGAGACCTCCAATGAATCATTCATTGTAAATTTATATCGAGACCTGAACGAATGGGGGTTTATCAAAGCATTCAGTGACGTGCCTGAATCATTCACAGGGTTCACACCATTAGCCACAAGGCTCAGGAATTTAAAACTTTCCACGGCATTGCTTTGGCCAAGGTTTCATGTGGATATTATCGAATCCCTTAGTTTCAGACACAAGAAGTATCACCAAGATTTGAAGACGGTCCAGGAGATCAATCTCCAACTCTCGTACAAGATGACAAGGATCCAATCGGCGATATTGACATGTATTGAGGAATGTCTCAAAGAATTGGTCAGACATTGTCCTTCCTTGGCTACAGATTATTGGGATATAGAGAACTTGTATGATGAAGACTTTATTCAAAGAGTAAGACTTTCTTTGGAAAGTCAATGGCACAGATTGACCCAAACGCCCAAGCAGTTGGTATACGATCTTGGTTTTTTGAAGGGCTTGTTGTATTCTTTATTGACGAGAGATTCATTGACTTTCTATCAAATAGTTCAAAATGCTGTCGATAATAATCTTCGACAATCCACAAATTCTTCAGGGACCATGAATTTAACGTCAATGAGTCCGTGGTTGAATTCTGACGTTGCTCCAACAATAACATCTTTTGCTAAAGAAAGAGCTCTTGGCTTGGTTACATATACCGACGATGATCGTGTGACTCAAGAGTACAATCTCGAACCACTTCCCAAATTGCAAGAGTTAGAAAACCTATTGCAAGAGATAGGTCCTGGTACAAGGGTGTTACTTATGGCAGAAGATAGAGAAGTTGTGGAGGAATTGCAATATCTTACTCAAAGATATGTTATGAATGGTCTGTTTGACATTAGAGGGTACATGGTGTCAAAGTTACGAGGATACTTGATGTGGAAACAATTGAGCAAGTTGAAGCGACAATTCAGTAATGAGATCAACAGTGACGAACAAGAAGAAATCAATGTGTCCAAGACGTTCAAAAGAAGCAGAGAAGTCAACAGTATTCGTCGAAGAACAAGAGGAGCTGTTTCTGTTGCCAATGTTAACCGACTTTATTCATCTGATGATCAAGGCAGGAACCCTGAATCAGCAGATGTGGATATAGAGATTGTGGAGAGATTGGAGAGAGAACACAAAGACGCCACAAACGAAGAAGGAAACGGTGCTGCTGCTGACCCCGAATCAAGTATAAAAAAAGAAGATTCTGATGATGATTTGATCATAACCAATGAAAAACATTACACCATCAAAGTTGCATCTTTTGATAGCAAGACAGATGATACGCTTCTTAACGAGTTTGGACCCACACATATCATTTTCTATGAACCCAACCTTTTATTTATCCGGCGTGTGGAAAACTATCAAGCTATTCACAAAGACACGCCAGCCAAAGTATATTTGATGTATTACGGTACTTCAGCAGAAGAACAAAGATCTTTGGCGTACATAAAGAAAGAAAAGGAGTCGTTCACAAAACTCATCAGAGAGAAAGCCAATTTGAGTAAGCACTTCCAAACGAAGGAGGATTCAAGTTTCACAATCACAAAACAACACGTTGTAAATACAAGAATTGCCGGAGGACAACGATTCCAAACAGAAGATGACGAGTTTCGGGTGATTGTGGATGTAAGAGAGTTCAATTCATCACTCCCTAATTTGCTTTATCGAGTAGGATCTAAAGTGATTCCGTGTATGTTAACGGTTGGAGATTACATTTTGACGCCAAAGATATGTGTTGAAAGAAAGGCCATCCCAGATTTGATTCAATCGTTTCGTAGTGGACGTTTATACAATCAATGTGAACAGATGTTCAGACACTATGATACCCCTGTGTTGTTGATTGAATTTGACGAAGATAAGTCGTTCTCTTTTGAACCTTTCCACGAGAATAGAAGCAGGACAGGAGGTATTAATGTTCCTACTGGTAGATTCATGCAAGATGATATCCAAGATAAACTCACCATGCTATTGGTATCGTTTCCCAAGTTGAAGATCGTTTGGTCGTCTTCTCCTTATCAGACAGCTCAGATATTCTTAGAGTTGAAGTCAGGAGAGGAAGCACCTGATATTACACTGGCCATTAACAAAGGGTTAAAAGCCAATGAAACTCCATCTCTTTACAATGATGCAGTGATTGATCTTCTTCAAACTATTCCTGGAATCAATCATTCGAACTATCTTCAGATTATCAACAAGGTTGACAATATGGAGCAGTTGGTTGACCTCTCAAAGGAGGAACTTGTCGACCTTATTGGAGAAGAGAATGGGAACAGAGCCTATAATTTTATGAACCGAACACTTAAGCCGGAGTAGAAGACTCAGAAGTACAAATTTGACCAGAGAGTAATTGAAAGTACAAATACAAATTGGGAGTACAAATACAAATTGGGATGGCAACTATGTGCTCAAACACAAGTATGGTACAAACACGGTACAAATAAACCCAAATACACAATCCCCAAATCAACCACATAGCCATCGATGAGTTTTTTGCAGCATTTCCTAATTTAGACTGATCGCGTAGTAAACAAAAACCCTGTAATTCAATTAAATCAAACAACATATCTTCCACCTAAAAAGCACAGAAAACGTCGGAGTTTTCCAAATTCACATATACAACTAAGTGTCCAATTGCATATTCCACAGTTTTATTTTTGTCTGAAAGCTCCTCGTATTGAACATCAAAATCCCCTGATTTTCAATCATGCAAAGACATAGAACACGAAATATCAGTAATGTCAACCAAAACGCCCGATTCAAAGAGTTGGAATTCAAATTCCTCTACTTCAAGCTCCAGAAACTCATCAACAAGAGAGTCCAGATCACTTTAAAGTACGACCAATTGAAACAGCCAGAGATTACTTTGACGATGATCAAACCAATTGCTTTGAAAGTGATTGAATTAGCTAACAATAACACTTTGAGTGTGAAAATTCGAGGAGGTGGTAGTGGAACACAAGCAGACTTTCGATCTATGATTGAAAACAAGGTTTCGATCATGGTGATTTATATCTTGATGCTTCTTCGATACGAATTCTTGATCCAAAGTCAAAGCAATTTGATCATCCACGACCTTTTAATGACCAAAGCTAATGTATGTGAATTGATAGCTATTAGAGTATTGAGAGAGTTCAAAGCTGTCACTCGGGTAAAGTTGCTATTTATCAATCCTTTGAAGAAGTTTAATACTCTTGAACTTTGCATTTTGACCAAATCAAAAAAGTTCTTGTCTCAGCCGATTATGATTCAGACTCTAGACAAGTTTTACGATGGACTGTTGATTATTCAGGACTCTGGTAAGCCAGAAGACGAAGAAGCGCCTTTGTTGAAGGAGAACATTACTAATTACAAGTATCAAAGGGTAACATTGAGTAAGATCAATACGAGAGCAATGATTGTTCCTAAATATCAATCATTAGTGATTAACATAAAGAACTTGATTTTCACGATGATTCATATCATAATTATTTTGAACCAGCATCAGACATTTGTGCCTAATAACTTCTTGGAGTTGATTTTCTACGTGTGTGGAGTGAATCTTACATACGAATTCTGCATGAGAATCTATTATATCAACCATAAGTTCTTGAAAAAGATCTTGTGGTTCTATTTGGACTTTACTTTGATAACCCTAATCAATCTTAATTTGTTGTTGAAGGTCTTGTGCATGTTTAACTTGATCGACGAAGGCTTTTATTTCCAGATCTTCAGTTTACTTTCAATCCTTTTATTCCCAAGGAATCTTTCCATTTTCAATAACTATAAGTTCTTCAACTTGATTATTTTGGGGTTCAAAAAGATGATTTGGAATATGGCCGGAATGTTCTGTCTTTTCTTAACATTGATTGTTGGGTTTTACATCAGTTTCATTTCTTTAAACCTTCACAGATCCAATTTTGAGATAGCTTTTGATCTTCTTCAAATATTTTTTGGGTTTACACCAGCTGTTTGGACTAATTGGAATACTTACAGTGCTGTTGGAAAGATTATTCAGATTTCGTACCTTTTTTTGAGTCAGTTTATCATATCTACTATTTTGGCTATTGTATTATCTGAGGTCTTTTCAGAAGTGTCTAGCAACATCCAAGAAGACTTCCAGTATTTCAAAGCCGTGAACTTGGTGATTTACTTCAAGAGCTCAAAGATATTCACAGATAAATTGGGAATTATAATTAGATTTCCAATTTTACTCATTATATTCGTATATGAGTTGTGCATTTCCCGATTCTCTAGTGAAAAAGAGAAGGACAAGAACTTCACATTCCTTGATAAAGAAAGAGATTATTATGGTGACTCAGAGCTTGCTAATATGGACTATGTCAACGATGAGTCGGATTTAAGTCTTTTAATCAAATCTAGGAAAAACTCAGCTGCTACCACACAGCTCAACAACGGTCCTTTCAATCCTGTTAACCCAATAACTCCATCAGGGTTCACATTGGGCCGACGGTACAGTCAAGCAGAGTATGCCAATGCCAACTCACAGTTCGCCAGTTTTGCGCCAGGAACACCAACGGCAGGACCACTGGTTCCACAAGCATTCACACCAGCAGCTCCAAATGTCACAGATACTCCAGCACTTGTACCTTTCAAATCCATTTCCACATTGGGAAACTTCAAAAGTGCATCAACAGATTCTTTATTCATAGACGATTTACTTGCAAGAAAGTACGGAACAGCCACTGTTGCAGTGAACAAAAGAACGAAAACCAAGGATTTCGACACCAGTGCTATCTTAGAGAAGCTTAGCAGACTTGAAGATAAGATTGACAGGTTAGAGAAATACGATGAGACAAATATCCAAAGCATTAGTCAATCCATTTTAGATGATGCTGACAATAACTCTGTCAATTTGTACAACATCAGAGAGACATCATTTGATGGTACACTGATCGACTCAGAAGACGATTTTGGACTTGATGAAGGGACATTAAGTGGAGATTCAGATGATACTTTTTAAATGGTTGCAAATGAATTTGTACTATTCCCCACCATTCACATTCACATTCACGTGATTTAACGGCCGACGACATGATTTCACAACCAGTATAAAAGCCGTCGTTTCTGTCTTTGGAATACATTTGACATTTGTTTGTGGTCTTTTTTTTGTACCTTTTGTGTTTGGTTGATTCTTGTAACCAACGGTATCAGTGCCATTCTCCACACGACTCTTACAAATATTTGGTCTGTGATTGGTTCCAGATTTAGTTAAAAGTTCCCGCACGCTGACCAAAAGAAAAATTTGACATTTTTTCAGTCTCATCTGAAAAATCGATTTAAAGGTTCTTTCTTGTCAACAGAGGAAAAGATACACCAAAGTTGAAACACAAACAAACGTCTAGTTTGAGCAAATTCACAAACACGCCATACTGGAAAAGTGACACTTGAAAAAAAATAATTCTGCTTACTCATTTATTCACATTTGCATTATCATGAACGACATCAACAAAAGCACAGAGTTGAGAATCGGAGGAAGAAAATCACTTTTGGCAGTAGCACAAAGTGAAATAGTTAAAGATCTTATCGAACAAGCATTTCCCTCGATAAGTTGCAGTATTTTAGCATTGACCACTTTGGGAGATGAAAGGCTAGACAAGGCTTTGTACACATTTGGAGGGAAGTCTGTTTGGACCAAAGAATTGGAAGTATTACTTCTTGATGATGTGGGAGAGTTCAAGCAAATTGATTTGGTTGTTCACTCATTAAAAGATTTACCCACCAATTTACCGGATGAGTTTATCTTGGGATGTATAACCGAAAGAGAAGACCCTAGAGATGCATTAATCATGAAAGAAGGAAGTCCATACAAAAGTTTAGGAGACTTACCCGATGGTTCTATTGTAGGAACTTCATCAATTAGAAGATCAGCTCAATTACTCAGACACTATCCTAAATTGAAATTCGAGAGTGTTAGAGGTAACTTACAAACCAGAATCAAAAAGTTAAACAACGACAATCACTACGAATGCATAATATTGGCAGCTGCTGGATTACACAGAATGGGTTTAAAAGATAAGATCACCAAATACTTAAACGAAGATGAAATGTACTACTCGGTAGGACAAGGATCTTTGGGGATTGAAATCAGAAAAGACGATCACAAACTTCTCAATGTATTGAAAAAGATAGAGCATATTCCTTCTGCATACAGGTGTCTTGCTGAAAGAGCATTAATGAGACATCTAGAAGGAGGATGTTCTGTTCCGTTGGGAGTGCTGACAACTTATGATGAAACCACCAAAGAATTGCACTTAAAAGCCACCATTGTTAGTACCGATGGATCCAAGAGCGTAGAAAGTGAATTGACGAAAAAGATCAATAGCAAGAAAGATTGCGAAGAGTTAGGAGTGGCAGTAGGAGAGTTGTTGGTTGAACAAGGAGGAAAAGTGATCTTAGATGAGATTGATTACGAAAGAATTAACCAAAGACCTCAGACCCCAATCACAGAAGGGATTTAAACCGAAAGGGCCTGTTTAAAGTCCTCATTAACCACCATTTTAAAACCTTCTTCAGTTCCATATACCCACAGGTGCAGGAACATGTTTTCCTGTACATTTCACCTTCATGTCTGCACGAACCAAGCATATAGATTGTACATAGACGATTACATATCATCCCACATTATTGGCCCATCATGTAGACATCACACAACTGATGAGTCGACTTTTTTTCAAGCACTGTTTCCAGTATAGTGATTCAGCAAGATCAGTTAAGGTCCATCGGTTGGCGCACGACTTTACCTCGTTTACGCTACGACCACCGAGAATCGGAAAGTGGTGCGGACCCCAAAACTCATTTAATATAAATAACAAAAATTATCAAACAATTAATTTAATCGTTTCCAATAAAAAAGTTACTTATCGATTCTGAATACAACTTGATCAAAACACCATGGATTTGTTGTTAGAAGCTTGTGACTACCTTGTTTTTGACAAGGCGTATGCCTCCATGTTACCATCTGCCGGTAACACCACCTCGTATAGCACCCATTTCAAACTTCCTGATACTTTGAATGTTATCTATAACACTTTGGACAAGTATCAAGTTAAAGATGAGGTTTATGGTAGTCCATCGATTCTTCCTGCTACAGCATACACCTACTTGTCGTCGCTTTCAAGATCCAATAAGATTAGAGAGAGTATCTCTCTCTTTATCATCACCACTATTTTCGGTTGGTTAGCATACTTTTTGGCAGCTGGTTTCTCGTACCTTACGGTGTTTGATAAGAGTATTTTTAACCATCCAAGATACTTGAAGAATCAAATGTCAATGGAAATTTACCGGGCTCTTACAGCTATTCCAACTATGGTTATGCTTACAGTTCCATTTTTCATGATGGAAATTAATGGATACACCAAATTATACGGAGGTCTTTATGACATTTTCGACGACTGGAAGGTATTGGTGTTCCAAGTAGTAACTTTTATTATGTTCACTGATTGTGGTGTTTACTTCATCCACAGATGGTTACATATCCCATGGATTTACAAGAGATTGCACAAGCCTCACCACAAATGGATTGTATGTACCCCATTTGCCAGTCATGCTTTCCACCCAGTTGATGGATGGGCTCAGTCCTTACCTTACCACATCTATCCATTAGTTTTCCCATTACACAAGGTGTTATACTTGGTATTATTTGCAGCAGTCAATTTCTGGACTGTGATGATTCACGACGGTCAATACTTGAGTAATGATCCTCTTGTCAATGGAACTGCTTGCCACACTGTGCACCATTTGTACTTCAACTACAACTATGGTCAATTCACTACTTTATGGGACAGAATTGGTGGTTCTTACAGAAGACCAGATGATTCTTTGTTCGTGAGAGGAAATGTGGTTGACGAAAAGAAAAAATGGGCCAAACAGGTCAAGGGAATGGAAGAAATCAGAGTTGTTTTGGAAGGAAAAGATGATAGATCGTACGTTGAATGAGGTTAGATATGTTTTCTAGTGTTCTCTATTCAAAAATCTTATAGCACTATAGATAATATGACGTTTTGTATGATAGATTGAAAGTAGCTGCGAATAATTTTTCACCCATAAATCATGAACCAATCTACTTTAGTATCGGGTAATATTCTTACTTTGGGTCCTTATAGACACAGAAAGGACTTGACAAGAGAGTCTGTGCTCTCAAAATACGAGATTGTGGGATACATTGCAGCGGGAACTTATGGAAAAGTGTACAAAGCACGAAGTAAAACTAAAGATAAGAGAAAGCCTCAACAGCAAATAGATGAAGCAGTGGAGCAACCAGTGCAATTATTTGCTATTAAGAAGTTCAAATTGGATAACAATTCACTTGCTAAGAACAGTCATGCTACAATGGATGGACAAGAGGTGCTTAATTATACGGGAATTAGTCAAAGTGCTATTCGTGAGATGTCTTTGTGTAAAGAGATAAACAATAAGAATGTGACGAAATTGATAGATATCATCTTGGAGAATAAGAGCATCTATATGATATTTGAGTACTGTGAACATGATTTGTTACAGATCATCCATTACCATTCACATCCTGAAATTAAGTTGATCCCATTACCTACTATAAAATCATTGATATGGCAGATATTGAATGGTGTGTTGTACCTCCATAAGAATTGGATTTTTCATAGAGATTTGAAGCCTGCAAATATCATGGTGACAAACTTTGGGATTGTGAAGATTGGGGATTTGGGTTTAGCAAGAAAGTTCAATAATCCTCTACAGAGTTTATACACTGGTGATAAGGTGGTGGTGACTATTTGGTATAGAGCTCCTGAATTATTGATGGGTGCACGGTACTATACACCAGCCATTGATTTGTGGGCAGTGGGGTGTATATTGGCGGAATTGTTGAGTCTTCGACCTATTTTCAAGGGAGAAGAAGCCAAGTTTGATATTAACAATAAGAAACTGGTTCCTTTCCAAAAGAATCAGTTCTTGAAGATTATAGACGTTCTTGGTGTTCCTACTGATAAGACATGGGAGAATTTGAATAATTACCCAGAATACTACTCGTTTCAGCAGATGCTAAGTGGTTACACAGGAAATACAACCAATAATCTTTTAGAATGGTACAAATTGGTGGGCAATAATAAAGCATGTTTTAAGTTACTTGAAGGATTGCTCACGTATGATCCACAGAGAAGATTGACTGCTGAGATGGCATTGGGTAACGAGTTCTTCTCTGAAGCTCCTAGAGTGGAAGAGAATGCATTTGATGGACTAACGATCAAGTATCCTAAAAGAAGGATATCTACAGATGATAATGATATTGTTTCGAACAATATCACCAAGAGGTTGAACTATGATGAAGGAATGAGGAAGAAGTTGAGACAGTAATGTAGTAATGAATAATATGACAAAAGAGGAGCCAATTGATGTAGAGATGTGATAGACGAGGAGACAATTGACGAGGAGATGTGATTGATGTAGAGATGTGATTGATGTAGAGATGTATATGAGGTACCCGGATATCTTGGGGTACTTGGTTTATTCTAGGACACATTTCTATCTATCTATCACATGTATTCTCTCCAACTTCACTTTTCTCCTTGGTCTCTTTCTCTCTCATCCCTCCAAACCCTCTATCTCTCTGAACTCTCTCTTGATCTCATCAATTCCCATCCTCCTTTTGTTATCCAAACAGCAAATTCTATTAAATAATCCGGCCATTTTGCTGTTTGAGCAACCAGGAAAGATTCTATCCACACCCTTTCTCTCAATTGGCTGCAAATTAATCAACAGAAAGTTATCCACCTGAAAAATCTCTGGCCAGTAATTGATCGAGTCTGAATCCTGGTTTGGTGTTCCAAACACCTTAAACACTCTATCTATCAAAGTGAAATCACTCAATCTCTCAGAATTATCATCATTTTCTTCGTACAACACATTAGTGCCATTTTTACTGAATACCATCGAAGCTAAAATTCCCAAAGACCATATATCGATCTCTAACCCGTACAGAAGCCCAAAAACCAACTCCAATGGTTTATAATAACTAGAACACACATCTGTAATGAGATCATTCTCAGAAACTTTCACCAGTATACTGAAATCACAAAGAACCACTTCCTCCTTCTCATTAATCAACACATTAGCAGGCTTTATATCTCTGTGAATCACCCCCTGCCCATGCAAGTACAGTATCCCATCAATAATCTGAGACATTATATTAATCAGTGAACTATAGGGCATCTTATTTATATTGACCACCCGAATTTCACCAGCACCTCCAAACCTGGTCTTTTTGTGACAATGTTTGATCACGTAATCCTTAAGCGTATAAGGGTACCAGGGCATGTACAAAAGCACATCATCTAGGTGGTGTTCGTATTTAATCAATTCAACGATATTGACATGTTTCAACGATTGAAGAAAACGTATCTCATTCTTATAAGAGTGCGGCGGCACAGATAGATCTTTATCGATGACTTTAACAGCACAATTGTCCTGTTTGTACACCGAAGAATACGGACCAAAATACACCTGTAGTTTTGCCATACTTGAAAAACATCCATAGTCCGCGTGCAGTACAATGCATCGGCTGAAAAAATTAAGTATTGGTGTAAGGATGTCGACCTGTCAATAGTTCCCCACACTTCTTAAAGCTTGTGAAACGCAAGTCAGACAAACGAAAGTGTTCAACATCAGTCAAACCCGAAGGAATAGATATTGGTGTAAGGATCCACAACCCAAAGTTTAAAAGTTTAACTGATTAGGTTGTTGGAAAAAGGTTTGAAGTATTGAAAAATACTTGTTGCTAGATTATTTTAATTAACTTAAACCCCAGTGGTTGGAAACTTTAACACTCCGCAAAAAATACCCACTTGAACATTCATGGCTTCAATATTGAATAACTTAAGGACGAAAGATGACATCAGTCAAATCAACTACGAAGATTTAGAACGGAGATTTCATATACATAAATACTACCCCAAATTCTTTCATAATGAGGAAGTGACAACTCCGATGATTAAAGAAATGATTTCTGGTAAGCCTATCTACAGCGAAGCCAACGAGCATTTGGACGGATTTGTCAATCCCGGAGTGATGAAGGTGTATGAGACAGAGTTGGACTTGGCTAGTGGGAAGTTACGTATCACCAAAGAGAGCGAAGATGCTAAAAGCCATAGGAAGGAGAGAAGAGAAGAAAGAAGAGAAGAAAGACGAGATAAAAGGGAAATGCGAAGAGAACAGCGACAGGAACAAAGAGAATTGAGACGTGGGTCTCGGTACGAAACAAGGGAACTCTTACAACGATTTGAAAACCTTGATATTGATTCAGAGAAGCTTCAACGTAAGAGAAACAAATTAGAACTTAAGCGAAGGCTCCGAGACAGACAAAGGCTTATTGAGAGTAAAGAGAAGCCACTAATTCAATTTAAGAATCCTTTTGATAATCAGGATTCTCTTAGCATGTACAACTACTACCAAGACCACAGTGATGAGTCTCGAAAGAACAGCATTACGAGTAAGTTACGGAGCTTTATTTCGAATAATAGTGACGAGTTGAAGTTGGACCGAACAAATAGTTATGATCAGACAAAGAGCACTATGACTAGTGTTCGAAAGAAGAAGTTCTTGAGGAAGAGATACAGTGAACAGATAGGTACGTATAAACTAACTAACAGGCAAACATGGACACAAACAAAAGCACAAATGGAAACATTCAACACAAACTCAATGAAACCACTCAGCAAATCTGTACTATCCACAAAATGTCCACAAAATATCCACAGACACAAAACCCATACCCTGTCATCAGGGTTCCCCAGTACCCCAAATTCCAATGGGCACGACCCCCGCAATTTCATCTCGGTAGTGTCATAGAAAAATCCTCAACAAAAGTCACTCGAAGTTGAAAAAAGTAAACAACTGGTGTTTAAACTATTGAATTACAAGCACTGATCGTTACGATTTTGGTGAAAATTCCCTCATTGATTGACGTGTTTGTGGTGGCTCACTTAATTTTGCCTTTTAATTTTGCCTTTAATTTTTGTTTTGTGTATTGTGTGCCGCTGGTGTCGCATCTGATGAAATACTAATGAGTAATATAGATATCATAACTGAACAAGCCCATAATGGGTATACTGATGATTTGGTGACAATTCAATACACCCAGTCCCAGATGGTTGGCCATGGGTCTTTTGGTGTGGTTTTCCAGACGCAAATTCTACCGTCCAATGAAGTGTATGCTATCAAAAGAGTTCTTCAGGACAAGAGGTTTAAGAACAGAGAATTACAAATTATGAAAATCATGCATCATCAGAACATCGTGGATTTAAAGTATTACTTTTACAAACAGAATGAAAAGAATGAGTTATACTTGAACTTGATTTTGGACTTCATCCCTGAAACGTTATACAAGGCTAGTCATTATTATGTGTCTAAGAGATTAGCCATGCCATTATTGGAGATCAAATTGTACAGTTATCAGATGGTTAGGGCGTTAAATTTCATACATGCACAAGGTATATGTCATAGAGATATCAAACCTCAGAATTTATTGATTAATCCAATCACCTGCGAGTTAAAACTTTGTGACTTTGGAAGTGCCAAAATCCTTAATCCTTCAGAACCTAATGTCAGTTATATATGCTCACGTTACTATAGAGCACCAGAATTGATCTTTGGATCAATTAACTATACGACTCAGATTGATGTTTGGTCCGTCGGATGCGTGATAGCAGAATTAATTCTCGGGCAGCCCTTATTTCCAGGAGAAAGTGGTATTGATCAGTTGGTGGAAATCATTAAAATCTTGGGAACTCCAACAAAAGAACAAATCAAGCATATGAATCCAAATTATATGGATCACAAATTCCCTCAAATCAAACCCATCCCATTGAACAAAATATTCAAGAAAATGCCACCTGAACTGATCCAATTTTTATCAAGATTACTCCAATACAACCCCCTTGAAAGGCTCAACTGTTATCAGTGTTTATTAGACCCTTACTTTGATGAACTACGCTCGGCTGACACGAAACTTCCAAACTTCCGGAAATTGTTCCCTAGCGAACAACAACACGAGCAGCCAGATACTACCCCTGACGTAAGAGACATGCCTCCCTTGTTCA
The DNA here is from genome assembly GCA_030571835.1 of Yamadazyma dushanensis. Lineage (NCBI taxonomy): Eukaryota > Fungi > Ascomycota > Pichiomycetes > Serinales > Debaryomycetaceae > Yamadazyma > Yamadazyma dushanensis. The sequence continues at coordinate 640,929 of JAJLYZ010000002.1, read as the reverse complement.
ATTTTAATGCCATCGAGTTGAGTATCGACCCAATGCAAAACCATCGTCTTGTTCCCCATTGGGCGTTGGATCAACTCCAAATCAATGTACCATTAGACGAATTCAAGCCACTATCCCATGATGACATCAGAATAAATCAGTTATAGTTGTTATTAGATGTGTCCTGTATACAAGCCCATGCATTCAATGCATCACAGCGTGTCGACCACTGACACCTTAAAAAAAAAGACCCTTACACCCAAACGAAATCCGGGGTAGTCTCACTAATCAACTCACAACCTATAACCTCTTGATTTCACGTATTTGACAGTTACGTAATCCGTTTGTTAGACAAAGTTCACCCATTAAGGTTTGAAATGTGTCTCCAAACCAGTTGCCCCTCTTGTTATTGACCCTAAGAAATGTCGTGTTCGAATCAACATTCATGTCATTTATTCAACGCAACCCCAAACTTTGGATAAAACAACTATTGCTGCTGTATTAACTGCAAAAATGATGATGGTAAACTCGGTGGATGGTCACTATCCCACTGAAACTCCCAATGAATCCGGTGTAAATTTACTCACTGAACAGGCTGAAATTCCCGGGGCTGGAGTCTTAACTATCCAATATGAACATCCCAAGATGGTGGGTCATGGATCCTTTGGTAAAGTGTTTAAGACCAAGTTATTCCCAAGTAATGAAGTGATAGCTATAAAGTCGGTGTTGCAAGACCCCAAGTTCAAGAATAGAGAGTTGCAAATCATGAAGTTGGTGCACCATCCGAACATTGTTGACTTGAAGTACTACTTCTATAAGAAGACCGAACGTCATGAATTGTACTTGAATTTAGTGTTGGAATACGTACCTGAGACGTTGTATCAGGCAAGTAAGACTTATACATCAGCCAAGGGAAAGATGCCCTTTTTAGAGATTAAAGTATACTTCTATCAAATATTACGGGCAGTGAATTTCATAAACATGAGAGGTGTTTGTCACAGAGACTTGAAGCCACAAAATTTGTTGGTGGATCCTGTTACAAACGTGTTGAAACTCTGTGATTTCGGAAGTGCTAAGGTATTGAATCCTCGTGAACCCAATGTTAGTTATGCTTGCTCAAGATACTATAGGGCCCCTGAGTTGATCTTCGGCAATAGTCATTACACCACCAAGATTGATGTGTGGGCCATTGGTTGCATTATTGGAGAATTGATTTTGGGAAGGCCTTTGTTCATTGGGGAGTCGAGCATCGATCAATTGGTGGAGATTATTAAAGTATTGGGTACTCCAACAAGAGAAGATATCAACAGCATGAACCCTAACTACCTGGAACACAAGTTCCCCAAGATCAAACCAATGACGTTGCAACGGTTATTTAAGCATATTCCAGCAGATATGTTGGATTTATTGACACGGCTTTTGATTTATGATCCGAATAAAAGAATAGATTGCATGTCTGCTATTTTGCACCCATATTTCAATGAGTTGAAACAGCAGCACTTGAAGTTACCTGACTTCAAGTCCCCTATCCAAACGGGAATTAGAGACCCTCCTATGTTGTTTCATTTCAACGACATTGAGTTGAGTTTCTGCCCAAATAAGAACCATCTTTTGGTTCCTGAATGGGCCCATAGTCAACTAGAAGTTGACGTTAACACTTTCAGGCCTTTAGACCATCAACTGTTCAAGGTTGATCCTATATAATGTTTACGATAAATAAGACACTCAATTTTTGAGCATCTGCAGTGGTGCAAGTACCAACCGACATTCTATCAACAACTGTTGTTTTGACGAATCAAAGAAGACAAAGCACTTACAAACACACTGCACAAAGACACTGTTCAACAGACACGGTACAACAGATACATTTTTGCACCCAAAAGTCGTGTCTGAACCACACCTCTGTCTTCGCACTCAAGTTTCGTAGCCAATGAAAGATTTCTTTATTTCCTTACAAAGATGGCTCACCATTCTCCATACGTCAGACACGGCCCTGTGGGTCTTCCACACACCGATCCAAGATTGAAGTGGACTGCTAAGCTCTTGGGTGCTACCATGTGGTTCTACATCTTCTACCGTGTAAAACAGGACGGTCCAGTGATGTTTGGACAAAAGTTACCTTTTGAACACCACCATTAAATAGCACCATCAAACAATTCGACGACCAGGTGTTACTTTGTGACACAAAACGACACATGAATGCACAAATAGTGCTTGGTGGATGAAGAACTTCAAAAATTTATTGCATCGAGTCCATCTCTTGTATATTTATTTCAATACACGAACTTTAATCTAGCCGAGGGCTTTAAAGAGTTCTCTTTTGTCATTAGAAACATCCACTGTGTCTCCGTGTTTCGGCATGCAGTCGGAATTATATTGTGTTGTTGTCTTTTCCTGAACTTTTCTCTTTTCGATCTTCTTGCCTTTTCCTATCTGAACTTCCCTCTACTTCTGGGTCTACCTCTTCCCCTGATTCCTCTACTTCTTCCTCTTCCTCTGCCACGGCCACGGCCTCTTCCTCTGCCTCTTGTAGCTAATCTGAGATCGTCAAATTCGTAGTCGTCTAGCTCTTCATCGTCTTGCTCATCATGTTCATCGTGTACATGCAACAGAGAATGCTGTGAATCGTAAGAATATTCTTCATGTGCCACACTATCATCGTTTTCAATGTCTGTTTTAAAACCAAAGTCGAATCCACTGCTGAAACAGTGATGTAGACTGATCTTTCCTTGATTATAATTTAAAATAACTGTATTGATATCGTTTCCGATCTGGAAGTCACACAAGTTGAAATGCCATAAATTGTAGAAGTTCTCGAAGTACAACTCATTTATCTTGTTCAACATGGCTTCATGGTGGCTTCTTTCGTGGCTTAATCTCATTTCTCCATTGGGATCTTCCTCCACATTAGGCGATTCATCGTCTGCAAATGTCAATGGTATAATCTGGTTGGAATGGATAATAGGTATAACATCCAAAATATCTAGAATTACTTGTAAATTCTGTTTTGTTTCTGCATCTAATGTAGTTAGCGTAGGCTTTAGTATTTTGAATATTTCAGCAAACTTGATCCTAAACTTCAGGAACTTGAGCTTGAAGTTTTCAATGGAGTTTAAGAAACTCATCTCATTACCGATCACAGGGAATCTGAAATGTAGCCCTTGGCTAATTGTGAAATTGGCATTGGTTATCATTGAAAGGTATTCCAATATCGGATTTTTCATCACTGAATTATACGTAACAAACAAATTTATGGTGTTCAAACTGTTATAATTCAACTGATAAAACTCGCTGATCTGTAATAAGTTCATCCACAACTCTCCAAACTTCCCACCGATCTTCCCATCGCTATCTTGCAGCATCTCACCAGAATTAAACAAATTAATTAGCTTAAACTTGCCGCTAATACCATAGATCTTTATATCGGGCTCACCTGGATTTGTGGTGATAAAATAACTCTTTGTGTGATCTATCAAATGCAAATTTTCAATAACAATGTCTCCATTAATAATCTTTCCCACCACCAGTGGATCATCTAACGGTCCAAATATCGTGTACACTGGCACCGGAAATTTCTTCTGTCCAGAAGCATATTGGTCTAAATACTCATACTTATCGACTATCTTATCTTTTATCTCATCGACTGTCTCCGGACTAGGAACTTGATTGATGGTAATTTTATCGTTTATCTCATCGATCAATTCCTTGTCTAACATGCTCAGAAATGACACTAATTGCTTAAGATAGTTGAAATCTCCATTTCGAATCGTTTGTTTATCCCAGAACCCGAAATTCCCTGTGTGAATGATAATATCATCTGGGTTTAAAGCTAAAGAATCCACCAGGTTCCAGTTCCCCTGAATGTCTGAAAGTAAGACAATTTTCATGGTTTTAAAAGGGTTGAGCTAGGTTGAAATTCGAGAAATCCACTTCGTGATATTGTGGCTTATCAATTGACCTATTTAAGCGTCGGTTCACCCGATATTTACCTGTTTTTGTGGTGGTTCTGTAACTAGTACTCCTTCTTACTCCTGCGCGGAAATTGATAAAACCGGTTAGACACTTTAAAGATAGACCCATCAAACAACCACAAATTAAAAACTTGTGGACCACAAAAACTGAGAATCACAAACTCCAAATCAGTAACCACAAACACAATCAACGACCACAAACATAAATTGCTCATATATCACTTTTAGATATGCTAGATCCTAGCGAACGGTTGAGAAATGCTATCGTAGAAGGGAACCTTTCGATCACCAAACGAATATTACACAAATATCCAGAGTTATGGTTGAATATTAATAGTGAAAATGGTTGGAATAATCTTCATTATAGCAGTCACAACGGCAATTATCTTATTTGCTATCATTTAGTGTCTTTTATTAACCAATTCAAAGACGTGAATGTGGAGCTTTCAAATATCTTATTGAACCACAATGACATGCTCAGCTTTGATGGACTTTCTGCACTACATTTAGCTATAAAATCACATCATTTACAAACATTGCATTACTTACTTCAGGAGTTCCCAGGGGTTTACTGGTTGAATCATAAAGGTGGGAAACTTGAACAAACTCCTTTGCATTATTGTTGTATTTACGGATTCCCAGGAGGAATGAAGCTATTACTAGAGAAAGGTGCTGATTACAATATCTGTGACGCTGGTGATAACAATTTGCTCCATCTTGCGTTTGAATACGGGAATTTCGATTGCATTAAAGTGTTTCTTGAATTCATGTATAATCTCTCAACCAATAATGAAGCCAATGTCAAAGTGATAAAGTTGTTTGAGAGGGCGAAAAATAACAATGGATGGCTTCCTATAGAGTTGAGTATTGATTTCAAGTTGACCAATCAGTATAAGAGCTTTAAAAAGAGGTTATTGGCTTTGAATATGATTACCGATGATTCCTCAAACTCAGAATCTGTCACTTTCACGAGACCCAATTCGGCCACTGCTTCCACATCCACATTTTATGACAATGGGACGCCTGTGGGGTCTGATTTCGATAGTGTTAATGCCGACAGAACCGTCAAATTGGACTTCGAAGATGTAGAAAGTGCAACTGAATCCAATTCTTTGGGTCCTTCGTTTACCAATTCTCCAGGATCCAATAAGGTATTGGCAAGTCCTATACTATCGATGAATGAGTTCAAAAGGGCTCATTCTCAGAGTCTTCCTACACAAGTTGAAGAAGAGCTTCCGTCTGTGCTAAGACAAAGAGCCAACACCACAATTGCTCAACATCAGTTTGTTCCTCCTGCTACTCCAGTGATCCAGAAAACACCTTCTGTGAAATCAATTACCATATCTCCATCAATAAGATTGAACACAGACAATGATCAAATTGATTTGGAGTCAACTACTTCAAGTTCTTCACCTATAAAGCACGCATTCCCCATCGTGAAAGCATCTTCTACACCCAATTCAATACCCACACTCAGTCAGAACCTGGTTTCCAGCGGGAATGGACCTGTAGAGCGTCAACAGATCCAACAATTAAGGGCTTTGCAACAAGCAGGTCATTATGAGGAAGAAGCAGTTATAGATTCTCCTTCGTCAATTGCCGCAAAAATAGCATTCAACAGCAGTAGATCCAGCAGATCATCGATGTCGTCACGGAACAGATCAAGAACAAATTCTATTCCTGGAAGTCCAAATAAGCCTATTGGTTTGAGTTCAAGACCTTCTCAGAGCCATTTGAACTCCCAGTCTAATACCCCGAATGCACCTCCAACGCCGCCACTTTTCCACAGTCAATCTCTGGGACCAGGAACCGGACCGTTATCGCCTTCAAAGCATAAAAATTCCATCAATTCCATCAGTTTTAGTAGAGTTAGATAACATACATAGTTAAGGAATTTGATCGCGTTTGATAATTTTAAACATCTAATGAAGCATCAGCAAATCAGTAAGTTTTTCAAACCGGTGAAAAGAAAAGCAGATAGTGGTGCAGGGATTCTTGACAATGGGAAACTCAAGAAGTTCAGGAACAAATCGACGGAGATCAACAATGCAATTGACGTAGAGAAAGATCAAAATGAAAAAATATTTGAGATCAAAGTTGAAGATGCGACAGAAGAGACAATAAAGAAGCCGAAAACGGTGATAAATCGGATAAAAAGCGTGAAAAATACAACTCGGACCAAACTAACGCCGCTTGAGACACAAATCTTGGACATCAAAGCTAATAATGATGATAAACTCTTGGCTATTCAAGTTGGATATAAGTATAAGTTTTATGGGGAAGACGCTAAAATTGTGGCTAAGTTGATAAATATCATGTTAATCCCCAATGAAGATCATCGGTTCGACTACTGTTCCATTCCTGATAATAGATTACACGTTCATTTGAAACGGTTACTAAGTCATGGGTATAAAGTGGGGGTAGTTAAACAGCTTGATCTGGGTAATGCCAAAGCTGTAGAAGGAGGAAAGTCTCTCTTTTCTAGAGAATTGACTGGTGTATATACCAGCGCTACATATATGAACGAAGAGGTTGAAGAAGGGCGAAACATGGTGTTGGACGATAATAATGGAGAGTATATCTGCTGCATAAGCCAGAAACAGCTACAAGTTGGTATATGCTTTGTACGACCAATAACTGGAGAGATTGTGGTGGATGAGTTTGAAGATGATGAATTGAACACGTCCTTGGAGACTAGATTGGTTTATTATAAGCCCAGTGAGTGTTTGATATACGATTGTGAACATGAGACAACAATCACGAAATTGATCAATTCTGTGAATAATACGTGCAGAATTGAAACGAAGAGTGAAGTTGATTCGTTGAATGAATTACAACGTTTCTTCTTTGAATCCCCTTCGCTTTTTGACTACTATAAACTCAATTTTAGTCCGTTGGTTGTGTCTTGTGTGAACGAATTGGTCAAGTATTTGTCTCCATTCAAATTATCTACTGTGTTCAGTATGCCATCCAATATAACCAAGTTCAAGAACAGAAACTATATGATTTTGTCTTCGAATGTTTTGAAGACATTGGAAGTGTTTGAAAACTCCACTGATCACTCAACTAAAGGATCTTTAATTTGGCTCTTGAACCACACAAGAACCAGAATGGGTGAACGTCTTCTTTATAAATGGGTTTCCAGACCATTGGTTTCTAAAGACAAGATTGTGGATAGAGTCACAAGCATAGATGATTTGACAAGTGGGTACAATCATCTAATTGACTGTTTGAAGAAGATGTTAACTAACGAAATAGATTTGGAAAAACTGTTGATAAAAGTACATTATTCGGTCGATAAACTGAAGGTCACTAGAACAGAGGTATACTTCATGCTTAAGAAGTTCAACGATATATTGAAGTTGATCAAAGGGTTTAGTGAAGACGTGAAAACAATTGAAAAAGAGTTCAGATCGAAAGAATTGGTGTCTATCTTCACTGATTTGTTAGAATTAAGCACTTCTTTTGACATTGAAAGTCTTTATTTGAACTTAATCTCCACCACATATGGAGACTCCAAGGATTTCAAAGAACAAAGAGTCAAATACTTCAATTTGGATTACCACTCTTGGCCAGAGATCAGTGAAAGGATGAAACAAATTGAAGATGTGAAACAACAGATCGAAGAAGAAACACAAGTGGTGTCTAAGATTCTTAAACGTCCAATCAACTTGGTCAAATGTTTGAATCAAGAGAATCTTATTGAAGTTAGAAATACTCAAATTCAACTGTTACCTATTGACTGGATAAGAATCAGTTCAACCAAGGCAGTTACACGCTTCCGGTCTCCTACACTTCAAAAATTGACCAATCTTCAAGCTTATAACCTTGAACTCTTGGACAATGCTTGTGATGAAGTGTTTAAGAAGTTCTTGGTATCAATCAATGACAACTACTTCAATTTCAATAAAATCATAAGTTGTTTAAGTAAGTTTGATTGTCTATTGTCGCTTGCAGTCACCAAAGTCGAAGGTGTGAAGCCAATTATACTTGAAGAAGACTCAACCATCAAGATCAAAAACTTCACCAATCCTATTATCAATACACTTACGACATACATCACAAATGACATACTAATAAGCCCAGAACAGAATAGGATTTCTTTAATTACAGGTCCCAATATGGGTGGAAAGTCCAGTTACATAAAATCTATTGGACTATTGATCATTATGAATCAAATAGGATGCTATTTGCCTTGTGAAAACGCAGAAGTAAGTATCTTCACGGATATATTCATTCGAATGGGTTCTTTTGACAACATCATTAAAGGTCAATCAACTTTCATGATAGAGATGTTGGAAGTGCTTCATATACTTGAAAATTTCAACAACCAATCGTTGATCTTATTGGATGAGATAGGACGAGGTACAGGTACCACAGATGGATACTTGATAGCAAATTCCATACTTAGATATTTGGCTTCTCATTCACTTAAGCCTGTTGTTTTGTTCATCACTCATTTCCATAAATTGACCCAAGTATCCAATGAATTCAGAGACATGAACAATTTCTATATGGACTTTCTTGACCGAAATAACGAGATTGTGTTTCTTTATAAGATGGTACAGGGAACGTTAGATAATCTGTACGGATTGAATGTTGCACGACTTGCAGGAATACCAGAAACTGTTATTCAACAAGCACAATTAAAAGCACGAGAGCTTAAAAGAGTTGACGAATTGAACTACATCACGACACTTATCGATCAAATCAAGAAGAAAGATCTTGTGGAGGTGTTTAAGAACATACAATAATATTTATACACAGTTTTTTGTTTTTTCACGGCATTATGTTTCACAGTCGGAATAGACGTTTAAGTTTGAAATTTGAAGAAGTCCAATGCTATCTTGTTGAACTCTTCAGGATTATCTAAATAAATATGATGCCCGGCATTTTTGATGACTTTCAAGTCAGTTTGAGCTCCTGCTTCTTTTAGTTTATCACAAATCAACTCTCCTCCTTTGGAATTCATCCAATCTTTATCTCCATACAACCAAAGAGTCTTGATCTTATTGTTTTTGAAAAAATTAACCAAACCTCTGTCTGCCAAGGGCATCCTAGCAAGAATTTCATGGTTGATTAATTTGGTGATAGCTAATTCACCAGAACCTTGAAACTGGTTGAAAATTGAGTACGAATAGTAATGCAATTTCAACAAGAGATCATGGTTAGTCTTCCCTTCGTTATCTTTCAAGTTTCTGAATCTTTGATACGACCATAAACTCAATAACTTAGAGAAGAAAGGCCCGAAAACTTGAAGTAATTGGAACGGACTAATTTTCCATTCCCAAAGCTTCTTTAACACTAAGTTTGAAGGGAATTTTGGTTTACCTAATTTCTCCCATAACGCAATCAATTCCTCTTGATCAATTATCTCTCCTGATTCACTTTGTTGCTGGATCAACTCATGGAGAGGAGTTCCTCCGACCTCATGGTGGTTTACCTGTAGAGATCTGTCATTGATCAAACTGATCTCACTTGATTCTGTTCCCATAGGACTAACAACCAAGAATTCTTTAACTTGTCCCAAATTGTATTTCATCAAATAGCAGCACGACAAATAAGCCCCCATCGAATGTCCGATAAGTCTGAAAGTATTTATAGAATTAGCAATTCTCCATTCCTCGAACTTATCGATAAACCAGTTCTCAATCTCTAAGATCTGGTTGATTTGGTTGTATTTATCGTCATAATTCTTCAATAAATCGTCAGGAAACTTTGGTCTTGAACTATTCCCGAATCCGGGCATGTCAATGACATGTATCTTCAATCCTGGTTTGGCCTTGATCAAAGCTTCGAAATTTTTCACGAAATACCCTGAAGCAGCCATGTATCCGTGTACTATCACCAATACATCGTCCAGTGTACCGTGGTTGTTCTCCAACACAAACTCATGAATAAAACTACCATCTTCCAATTCTGTGTCTTTAAAAGAACCAATGATCCCTTCTGAGAACTGCGGTGGTTCGCCTGGTGCATTTATGTGTATATCTTCGCTTAAAATAGCCTTGTATAACTCATATTCGATTTGAAGATTCTTTAACCTCGCTTCTTGAAACTTTTGATCTTGGACCGTCGGACGCATTAACGACGACGAAGTTCCCCACCAGTCGTTCACCGACTGCTTCATGGAGATGGAAGTGACTTCGAGGGGCTCGGAACCGCTCGATTTGTCACCCATAGCTTCTATAGAGTCTTTGATTAAAGAAGCCATAAGATTAACGTAATGTGAAATTTCCTTTATCTTATCGCACAGAAAAGAGAGTGGCTGCAACAACCGTTGGAAGCGGGAAAGGACGCGAGGACGAAGGGGGTGAGATATCCTGTAGGTCATTTGTTCGAATCCGATGCGAGACTTTTATTTTACAGATGATACGTTATATTAGAAGTTTGGTAGGCAATGGAGACATTAATTAATGGGGTGGATTTGAAACTGATCTGAAATTGACCTGAAATTGATTTGCAATCGATTGTTCCAACGAAATCCTCGGTTACATGAGCCATTTTCCTGCTCTGTGTTTGTGTTTGTGTTTGTGTTTTAGTTTCAGTAAGGTGTCTGCCTTGTAAAGTCTGCTGCTCCATACCTGTCCAGCGATTGTTAACTCGTGCTCTCATTTATTCACTTTCTCTATTCACTCTATGTCTGGTGCTTGTTGTCCATTTCGGTGTATGGAGGAGGATTGCTTGTGTTAGGTGCAGGGTTGTCATTAATAGCGCCATATGTTGGATTGGCAGAACTACTTGGTTCTTGGTTGATATAAGTGTTATGGGTATGATGGTGCACTGGTGCTTCTTGGCTATGATGGTGGTGGTGATGGCGCTCGTGTCCTTGCTGAGCTTCCAAGTCGTTGTGGTAGATGTAATAAATTTTTGACTGGTTATGCACACTATAAGGTGGGTATTTGGCGATGATGTACCAGGAATGGATAAGACCGGGGAAGTACCCCAAGATACAAAGTAACATGTTGATCAAGGAGTCCATAGAGCACAACCCCCTTCTGATCCACACAGGCAACGGTGGAAACAACACAGATATGATAACTAAGCACAAATCAGCTAAGCAGCCACACATTTTTCTCAAGTGGTTTAAGTGATTTAAAAATAAGGAAGATTTATTAACATTTATATGTCGCACTTTGATGATCAATGACGTCGTGTGTTTACCAATAAAATAACCGGGGCGCCGGTGCACTGGGTAACACCGTTTGGTAGCGAGTAACGCCGCCGGCGCAGATTGCCGTTGTAAGAGTCCGCGCCCCTGCGAAACTCTAGTGCCATGTCGCAGGTCGAGATGTCATCTCTGCGAAACTGTTTCTTAGTGGCAACATGTCTATATCTTTTAATGTGGTGTACAACAATGTGCAAAAGAAACTCAGTGTTTCGAAGTCACTGAATATTGGTGAACTTGTCAGTCAAAGCTGTGAGAAATTTGGACTTGTGAGTGGTGAATTGTATTACAATTCCAAGAAACTTGACAATTCGCTACCGATACGATTCTCTTCGTTGGTGGCCAATTGTAAATTGGAGTTGAAGTTCAAGGAGGTGAAAGAGCGAGAGGTGGTTGTGAAGGTGTTTATGGCCGGAGGAAGTGCTGTGAGGAAGGTGAAGAATTCTGTTTTGATGGGTAATCTAGTGGCTGAATGGGGTCTTGAGATCGACAATTTGAGTGTGAGTTATATGAGTAAGTCAAGCTTGGTAGACGAAATCAAGCACCAGAGGCTCATAGATGTGGTGGGAGACGTTGATAATTTGGTGTTGCGGTTCAATTACGTGAAAGATACTGCAGAAGAGCAAAGACTTGTTGCTGAGAGGGAGAAGATACAAAGACAAGAAAGATTGAGGTTGAAGGCAGAGAAACAGAGAGAGGAAGAAAGAGTGAAACAACAACAGAAGGCCCAAGAGTTGCAACAACAAAAAACCGATGATTTGATTCAAGAAGCAAAAGTTATAGAGGATCTTGAGAAAGAATCGATTCTGTCTGGCCTGATCCATAAATCTACAGAAGTGGTACTTGATCCTGTTGTGAAAGATTCTTCATTACCAGAGAGAATTGTTCCCAAAACAGATGACTTATCTCAAAGAATCAACGATCAGTTGGTTCTGAACATTCCTTCGGAGGATGTGATATATGAACCAAGTGCAGTACAGCACTACGAAAATCCCGACGAGGACTACGAATTCACAGCCAACCACGCAAAACTCTACCAAGATACCGTAAAGTACAAACCCACTCGAAAGAAAACTGTGGAAAAGGTGGAAGGTGTGTATAAGATCAGAGTCAAATTCCCAAACAACCATATTCTTGAAGTTCTGATCAATAACACCCAAAAATTCGGAGAGTTGATCAAGAAGATCGACAGTCATTTAACGGAAAATCACAAATCCAATTACGATCTAAAGTTAAGTTTCCCTCCATTCAAGAAATTTGATATCTCATTCGATTTGAACTCCAAGAAGCTTATTGATATTGATGAGTTTTCCAACCAACTTCTATTGATCTACGAAAGCAGAGTACCCGGAACAGACTACTTTATCAATCAGCAACAATACAAGAAATTTACAGAGATGCCGGAGATCCAATTAGAAGAACATAGAAAGGATTTGCCCGAGGAGCCCGTCAAAAGGAGTTCTGGATCTGATTCCAAAGATAAGAAGACTCCAAAGTGGCTAAAGCTTGGCAAATAAGTGTGTGAATCAACAAAGGATACCAAAGGATTCCTGAGATGTCTGATCTACTGTTTTGTGGGTAGTGAGTTCGGAGTTGTTTAAGGTGATGCGGCGTGCGGTACGGCGGTGCAACGCTTTCGTGGTGGCACCGCGGAATTGGGCGGATCGAGTTTCCTTTTCATGATGCCGGTACCGGCATGTTGGTGCATTGGGTGATGCTACTGGCTTGTGACTGCTATACGATCCTTTGTCAATTATGATCAACATAAATACTGGGAATCGTAATTGCTAGGTATTACCAGACGATACATTCCACATGTAGGCTGAGGTAATGACACATTGGCTATGACTCATCTTCAAATACGACAGAGTCTCGCGAAGTTACTGCGGTGATCTCGCTGAGGGCCCGCTGAGGGCCCGCCAGCACCGTGCTAGACGTTTACGAGTTTATTATTAATCACTCTAACGTGCGCCAATCCAAACTACCGAAAACAGTATAAGAAAGGAGAGGGGTTGCTGAAAGTAGTAACAAAGGAGCTATCTAAGCGCCGTTATTTACGGTGTATACACGATTTGCACGGTTCGGACACGCGAGTGAAAATTTTTCTCTCGCCAGTTTTAGTTTAAATACTCATGAAATTTCCCTTGAAAAATTTTCTTCTTCAACTATCAACAACTACAAAAAACATACAAACTTTCAATTTTTATTTTTATTTTAGATCCCGAGTGAATATTTGTGATTATTATTATAAAAATGTGTTTGTAAATTAATTTTTTAAAGCTATGAAAAATGAATAAGTAAAGTATTAAAATAAGTATATATACTATATTTACTTTCCCCCCAAAGTTAAGAAGTTGATTCTATCCAAAATGATATCCAAAATGAGTTAAATTACCCCTAAGTGCCTTGCTGCTATTAATAAGTTATTATCCAAAGCTATTTTGAAACAAATTAAGATGTCGACCCCAGTTATTATAAATGATTCTTTCGTTGGTTCTAACATGTTAGAAACCAATGAGGAAGTTGCAATGAAAAACGATTTCAGTGGATTTGAAGGACTTTCGTCCGCCGCTGCTCCTGACACCGCGTTGTCGTTCCACTCGGAAGTCTTGAACTCCGTGTTCCTGAACGATAACGATGTCGTTGATAACACTCCTATGTTTGACGAACTCGACTTCGTGTTGGAGTCGTCCAACAAAGAGGATTGGGTATCCTTATTCGATGCTAATACTGAAATTGACAGTAATTCTAAACACTTTAATCACGTTGTTACTGATGAAGACTTACTTGTTCCTTTCAGCGAGCCAATTGAACCCGCTTCAATTGGTGGTGATATTAGTGAAGAATTAAGTGACCATAAAAGATCCTTCGCTGAGTTACTCACACCAGCCTCATCGACTGCATTGCCAACACCAAACTTAGATAATCCTAAACGTGCAGAGAAATTGGACCACTTGGGTGTCGTGAAGTATTCCAAGAAGAGTAGAAATACTCCATTGGGACCTGTCAAGGTCACTTCAAATGATCCAGTTTTGATGAAACGTGCTAAGAACACCGAAGCCGCTAGAAGATCAAGAGCTAGGAAGATGGAGCGAATGTCTCAATTAGAAGAGAAGGTGGAGGGTTTAATTGAGCGTAACACTAGCCTTGAAAGTGAAGTCGAAAGATTGAAGCGTCTTTTGGATGCCAACAGCATTAGTTATTAGTTTAGTTCTTTAGTTTGTGTTTTAATGTATTTATTCGATGTACCTTTATTTAATCCTTTGCGAATGAAATCTTTCCTCCTATATTTTTCATTTCTTCTATTGGTAATGCTGTAATGCAACCTTCTGCATTCTGTGTGTCTTTGAACTCAACAAAAGCGATCTTCCTTGCTGCAATGACTCTGAAATCCATGAATCCATTGTACTTGGAAAATGTTTGTGTTAGCTTGTCTTTGTCTATCTCGTTGTCATATTGTAGCATCAACATTTTACTTGGTTTGTTAAACACCTTGTACTTTTTCAAATCGATCTTTTCATCGATAACTTTTTGCGGTAGTAACTCATAAGAGTCCTGTTTAGCTTTGGCGACTCGTATGGGCTTCCCTAGAAACTTATAGTTATTGTATTTGCTCACTATATTGTCTATATTCTCATTTTTGAAAGATACAAATGCCTGGCCCTTTTTCTTCAAACTTTTTTTTAGATGGATTTGAAGGATCGTGTGCGGTGAAAGAAGTTGTTCCAACTCTCGTTTGAGTGTGTTGGGAGATACTTTCTCATTAAGATTGTTGATGTATATTGTACTCATGTAGACAATGGGTGAAAAAAGTGAGTTTGTGAAAATTAGTGCGACACTAAACATCCGCACACCAGATCTTTTAAAAACATCCTTACACCAGACCCTTACACCAGACTGATTCCACCACACAGTAACAAGTCTTAGCCTTCTAGCTCCTTTCACACATAGTTGCGGCTACTTCAGCCACAATGAACTCTGATGGTTATAATTACATTGCCGTACGTAGTAACCTTATTTGTGTCAACCAATGATATTGCGCATAATTGTCATCAAGGACCCTCATCTGGGGCCTCACGTGACCGTGGCTAGGCCTCGCTCATTTAAGTAAGCTGAAAAAAAGGATTATAAAAACAATAACTGTCTTTTTTTTTCATTTTTAGTATCTCGTCAAAATGTTGGTAACATTGAAGAACCAAATCGTCGAATTATTGAAGCCAACGAACAGGGCTGCCGAGTTGGATGAAATAGATAACCTCATCGCCGAAAACTACGGTGCTGTTGATGATAGAACGCAACAAATAAGTGATGAAGAGTTGATGATTTCTATCAGTCAAAAGCCTGAAGATGATGACGAAGAAGATTCTGGGTTGTTCAGCAACTTTGACCCAAGAGTGATGTCTGATATAATTATTGGGTTAAGTGATGGATTAACAGTTCCGTTTGCTTTGACGGCAGGTTTATCATCGTTAGGTGATTCAAAATTGGTTATTACAGGTGGTATGGCTGAGTTGGTGTCCGGAGCCATTTCTATGGGGTTAGGTGGATACTTAGCAGCTAAGTCTGAATCTGAATACTATTACAACCAAGTGAAGAAGGAAAAGATGAACTTCTTCAAGAAACCAGAATTGGTCAATCAAGAAGCAGGTGAAATTTTATTTGATTTGGGTATCAGTGAAGCTAATGTGCTAAACGTGCTTAAAGATTTCGATTCCAAACCAAAGAACTTGATCGATTTCGTCATCAAGTACGGAAAAGGTTTAGAAGAACCAAGTGAAGGTAGAGAGTTCACCAGTGCATTGACCATTGGGTTATCATATTTCTTAGGTGGATTTGTGCCTTTGGTGCCATACTTCTTTTGTAGTGTGGTGAAGGTGGGATTGTTGGTGAGTGTCATTGTTATGGCTATAACATTGTTCATTTTCGGTTACGTCAAAACATTGGTATCGTTAGAGGATTGCAGTTTATACAAAAAGGTCTCGGAAGGGTTCCAGATGGTGGTAGTGGGGTCTATCGCTGCTGGAGCAGCCTGGACACTTGTTTACTTCATCGATAACTAGATAGTATTGGTTTGAAAGTCATTGGCTAACAAGTCATTGACCTGGATACCATTGATCTAGATGCCTTCTACGATACCCAACGTTTCCGCGTCCCTACCTTCCTAATTTGGTGCTACCATTCACCAGTCTTGAGTTTCCAACTCTAACTCGAACTCATCATTTTCAATTGATCGTAGTTCCTTGCATTGTATCTTATGATAACTGTATATTAGAATATATCATTTATGTGTATAAAAAAGTTGATCACTATTCGCACAAAAATATTTTTCACTCTATTGCCACACATGTCTGGAAGAATAGCCAATAATTTGTCCAAGTTAGCCATTCCTGCTGCTCTTGCGGTGACTCTTGTGCAGTCTTCTCTTTATGATGTTGAAGGAGGAAAAAGAGCTGTTATTTTCGATAGATTAACTGGTGTTAAACAAGCTGTTATTGGAGAAGGAACTCACTTTTTAATTCCTTGGTTACAAAAAGCTATTGTTTACGATGTTAGAACAAGACCAAAGACGATTGCTACCACCACTGGTTCTAAAGACTTACAGAATGTTTCTTTGACTTTAAGAGTGTTACACAGACCTGAAGTGAGAAACTTACCTAAGATTTACCAGAACTTGGGTTTGGATTATGATGAAAGAGTTTTGCCTGCTATTGGTAATGAAATCTTGAAAAGTATTGTTGCACAATTCGATGCAGCTGAGTTGATCACTCAAAGAGAAGTGGTCAGTGCTAGAATCAGACAAGAGTTAAGTAAAAGAGCCGAAGAGTTCTCCATTAGATTAGAGGATGTTTCAATCACTCATATGACTTTTGGTAAAGATTTCACTAAAGCTGTTGAACAAAAACAAATTGCTCAACAAGATGCCGAAAGAGCCAAGTTCTTGGTTGAAAGAGCTGAACATGAAAAGACTGCCAATATCATTAGAGCTGAAGGTGAAGCCGAATCCGCTGAAACTGTTTCCAAAGCTTTGAGTAAAAGTGGTGATGGTCTTTTGATGATTAGAAGATTGGAAGCTTCCAAGGAAATTGCTTCTGTCTTGGCCAACTCTCCTAACGTCTCCTACTTGCCAAGTGGTAAGGACTCTGACAGTAACTTGTTATTAAGCATTGGTAAATAGTCTTGTAAATAGTATAACGAGTTAAGAAAAGAAGAAGAGATCGGACTCTGCTCAACCTGTAGAACTCTAGATATGTGGATATCAATTATATGTTGATGTCTCAGACGGCTTTCTCACGCTCGTTAATTTTTCATTTTCAATATGTCTGACATAACTGTGTATATTACATCGGACTTGACGTCGTCTGAGAGAAAGATCTCTCCACAATGGACAGTTGAATACTTCAAACAACGTATGGAACTCATCACAGGAATTGCTCCTCAATTTCAGACGCTTCATCACTATGCGATCTCAAATTCAAATGATTACAATATTCTTTCAGGTACGCAATATGTTTCTGAGTGGAACTTGGCTCCATTTTCCAGGATCCATGTGGTGGATGGAAATCCAAACTCCGAACTTTCTGAATTGACCAACTCAGATGGTCAAGAGTATAAAATGACAGAAGAAGAGTATGCTAATAGATCCAATACGGTGTTGCGATGGAAAGAAGAGAATCAACTCGGCAGATTCAATCCTAAATACGATCAAGAAAAGCTGGAAAAGCTTAAGCTTGAAGAAGAAGCTGCCAAGAACATAACAGTTGGTTCCAGATGCCGAATCATCAATATTGGTGGAGAAAGAAGAGGTGTGGTGAGATTTGTGGGAAAGATCAAAGAACTCGATAATGAAGAGGGAATTTGGGTTGGTTTAGAATTTGACGAACCGGTGGGCCGTAATAATGGTCTGATTGGTGGTTTGAAGGTGTTTGAGTGCAGAGACAAACATGGAAGTTTTGTGAAGCCCCAGAAAGTGGAAGTCGGAGATTTCCCCGAAGAACTCTTCAGTGACGAGGAATTGTAAGTAGGAAATAGAAATGTCGAATCAATATTCAAGAGCACCCATACCATATCGTGACAAGGAGCGGCGACGTATCGCAAAACGTGCAACATTAGCAGTATAAGATCTTGCTGCAAAAACCGTTCTGTAAGTTGCAAATTCTCAACACGATAAATTCGCAGGATCAGTCGGCAGAAATTTTTCCTTTGTGTCAAAGGCAAACAACATGTCAGAACCAGGATTGTTTGACTTCATCTTCGACTATGTCGAAAAAGACACATTCACCAAGTACTTCAGACTAGTGTTGTGTGTCTGTGGTTACATTCTTATCAGGGGTCTCTACCAGAATTGGGCCACCAAGTACCATGTCCAACAACATGTTGAACGAGACAAAAAGGAAAAAGAGATGGAAAAGCAAATGGAAAAGGAAGCCGCCGAGAAGAAGCAGACCACTTTGGAAGAAGAAGCAAAGACCTTCGGATGGGGGAAGAAGACCAGAATGAACAATAAGGCAAAAGAAGCTTATATCGAACAACAATTCAACGAAGTGAGACAAAGGAACCAAACTGCCTACGATGCAGCAGAAGACCACGATATCGATGATTTGTTGGAAGATTAACGAGTTTTTTGTGTAAATACCAATAGATACTGTTTATTGTAATTGTCGCTAACATCTTGAAATCATCGCGCATTTCTCTTCTCATCTCTTCGCAGATTTTTCAAACTTAACTATGGCAGGTGATCCATTCCTTTCTGACCCTTCGAGGAAGAGGAAGCGTAACAATAGACAAAGCAGCACCACAAGGAAGCCTGCAAGAACAGCAAGATCTCAAACTCCTGTTGATGAGGAGATATCTGGAAGTGAGACTGAAGATGAGCAAGGAAATGTCTCACTCAGTGGAGGTGAAAGTGATAGACAGGTAGAAGATATGTCATCTGACGAAGAATTCGAACAAGAGAATGCTGCAGATAAGAGGAGACGGTTGGCCAAACAATACTTGGAAAACTTGAAGAATGAGGACGTCAATGAAGACTTTAGTGCCAAAGACTTAGATGAAGATAACATTGGTAAGAGATTACAAAGAGATGTGGCGGAAAACAAAGGTCATGTGTTTAAATACTACGGACAAGCGGTGGAGTCTCAGATAGAGGATATTCAACCAATATTGACGAGGATAGGGTCCAAGAACTTGACGTGCTTGGCTACTCATTACCCTTACTTATATACAGTGTCCAAGGACATAGAAATCATAAAATGGGATATCAGCAAGAGGAAACCACAAAGAGTCAAACATACAAAAGGTGGTAACAAGTACTACGATATACGTAGTGAACGTAATCATCATTATGACGCTATCAACTGCGTTGCTGCATCTCCAGATGGAAGGTATCTTGTCACTGGAGGAAAAGATGGAAGATTGATTATATGGTCTACAGAGAACTTGGCCAGTCTCAAGGTGTTGGAAACAAGATCTTCTGTCAATGCCATATCTTTCAGAAGGAACTCTGATCAATTATACGCTGCATGTGCTGATTTGAAAGTAAGAACATACTCCATCAACCAGTTTTCTCAATTGGAAATTTTGTATGGACATCAAGACAACATATCTGACATATCTGGGTTATCCAGAGAAACATGTGTATCAGTGGGATCTAGAGATAGAACTGCATTGTTCTGGAAAATAGCAGACGAGTCAAGATTGACGTTCCGTGGTGGGGACTCTGAAAAGGCCAAGAAAGTACAAGGTCCTTTCCATGCAGAAGGATCCCTTGAAGTGGTTTCTATGGTAGATGAATCTCATTTCGTTACTGGTTCAGACAATGGTAACATCTCCTTGTGGTCGTTATCTAAGAAGAAACCACTTTTCATAGAAAGACTTGCCCATGGGTTAGAACCCGAACTCACACCTGAAAGAGCCAGTGGTGAAGCCAGTGGTGAAGTATACATCCCAAAAAGAACACCATATTGGATCACAGCCATTCACTCTGTACCGTTCACAGACTTGTTTGTGACAGGTTCTTACTCAGGAGAGATCAAAGTGTGGAGGATAGATAGAGACAATTTGAGAAAGTTCGAGTTGGTGGGGAGTGTGGCTGCAAAAGGTGTTATCAACAAGATTGATAGTGTCGAGCACAATGGAAACCTCACAATCTATGCAGTCGTGAGTAAAGAGCATAGATTCGGTAGATGGTTAGGAAAAGTAGACGGAAGAAATTCATTAGTATCATTTGCATTCAAAATTAAGTAACTAATATACAATTTGATAACGACTTAAAAAGCTGCCTCTTCATCTCCGTTGTCAGCAAAGTCTTCGTTTCCGTCATCAAAGTACCTTTCGGCATTATAATCATCATCCTCGTCGTCTTCATATTCGGCTTCTTCTTCATCTTCCTCGTCCTCTTCGTGGTCTTCTTCTTTAGTATCCAAATCCTCGGCCATATTCTTCAACTTTTCCACCAATTGTTTGGCTTGTTCTTCACTGTCATTCATGTATTGGTGTCCATTGATTCCATTGTTCATATCTTCAGTAGATTTGTACGACGATAATCCAAGTTTCTTCTTTTTACTAACTCCCATCACTGAGTATAATTCTTGAGGAAAGAATTCAAGATTGTAAGGATGATCTTCTACTGTGGTCCCTATTTTCTTAACCTTTTTATACTTATCTGTGTGTCTTTCTATACCGTCAGCTAATGTCACAGATGTGGTCTTTTGTTTGTCGTCTAAGGTGTTTCCTGTGTAAAAAGGTCCATCTAACACTATACTACTGAAGTTGATGGCTTGAATAGCTTCGTCTCTTTCTTTGTCAGACAACGGGGCATTGATGGGAAGGATCACTTTGGGTTTCTCTGTGTTGGAATTAAGCGATAACACATCACTGTAGTCCAAACCGAACGGTAGCACGGCTCTACCTACACCTTTTGATCTAAAAGACATCTGAAAAATTTTAGTTAAGATTTGTGCTCATCTTGAGAATGCACGAGATCATTTAGTCTGAGACATGACAACTGACGGAGAGATAAAAAGAGTCAAAATTCGTTACTAGAGACACAAACACGCATGTCTAGGGTCATGAACACCTAAAGTCCTGTCACTGGTCGACAATAAAGCTTTTGTATCCTGGACCCTTACACCAGTTTTCGCACCCTTACACCAGATTGTGAAACATTTTCCATCAACTGAAACACATACAACTACACATACAACTACACATACAACTACACATACAACTACACATACAACTACACATACAACTACACATACAACTACACATACCGTTGTCGATCCACACCTTACAAGCCACAAATCAACCCCTTCCACAAACATATGCATTGTGTCATGGCCCGAAGACCATCGCACTGCCAATTTACCCAAATTAGCTAATTTATAAACACATCGCACTGCTAAATTTATTTAACAACCAAGACGGCTTGAATATAATAAAAGTGACACAGAAGTAAACCCAAAACCACAAATGGATCCAAACGTCTCTGTTATTTCGCTGCAGGTTCCACAAACAGCAGATGGTACATTGGTGATAATAGTGTGTCGTGCCAAACACCTCCCCAACAGACGAAAGCTAGACAAGCAGTCCCCGTATGTGACTCTTAGATTGGGGACTATAGCTAAGAAGACCCCATCGCACTTCAGAGCCGGTCAAACACCAGATTGGACACATGAAGTGAGATTCGAACTTTCCAGAGAGAAAAAGCCTCTATTGAAGCTAGATGTCTTGGATGAGACAAAGAATGATCCTACACCCATTGGGACTTGTGATATCGATTGCAGTGTGATTTTTCAAGAAGAGAACAACAAAAATGGGAAATATATCCATGATAAATGGTATGACTTAACATTGAATGAAAGACGAGCTGGGATGATATACTTGGAGATGACTTTCTATCCAAGTGCCCCTGTTTTACCTCCTAAACTTTACGAGTCCAATTATGAGTCTCAGGATCTTAGAGGATCTACTTCAAGCTACGGGTCTAAAAAAGGCTTACCACCTCCTCCACCGGCTCATCCTTCAAGGAAACCAAGTGTGATAGATGATATTTTTGTGACTGGTACAGACTCGAAGAGAAAAGGGTTCTTTCATTCTAGTCAAGAGAGTGCTGCTTCTTCGACTTCTAAGACATCTGTTCCTGAGGATGTCTTTGTATCTACCCCAGAAAAGAAGAATAAGTACTTCGATAAGTTGAATAAGCTAAAGACCAGATTCCAGACAAAAGAACCTATAACTGCTTTATGGAATCATGAACCACTGCCAGAACAAAGAGCTGCAAATATCAGCCCAATTGACCTCAAAGACTTCGACAACTTGGAAGATCTACAAAAGGAGATACAATTTAACAGTCCCAGGCCAACTTTTGATGAGCCAGATATCTCATTTGACGCTCCACCTAGTCCTCCTGCACATTCTGAAGCCTCGATGAATATGTTTCCAACATCAGTATCAGGGTCTCTGCCACCTCCACAAACACCTACAAAACTGCCTGCTAGAAAACCACCACCAGAGATTGGAATCTCCAATGATATGAAGAAACTCCAACTCAAGTCTCCAACCACATCCATTCCTTATTCGGCAGATAGTATCGGGCTCGATGACGAAGAAGATAGGAGAGGGTTGCCTACAAAGGTCTATTTCATGGACCAACAAATCAAGTCTCTTTCACATTCGAGTCTACCAAACCCACCAGAAGCTGTGAAAGCAGATGAAATAGATCCAAGATATTATGCCCCTACTCCGAACGAACATTTCAGAAAGAGTCAGCAGCAAGAACGAAAGCCTTTGAATATCACAAACCAAGAGGCTGGATACTTAGGAGACGGGAAATGGGACAGCAGATTTTCACCGTCCATCTTTGATAGAATCCCTATGAATGATGAAAACTATGGCTTTGAAAATAAACCTCATGTGCCTCCAAAGATACCTCGAGGCTTAAGTGAGCAAGAATACTACGTTTTAGAGAAAGAAAAATACCTTAGGGACATAAACGGAAGAAGGACCTAGAACACTTTGTTGAGTCCATTTTCCTTTGTTTAATAATGCACGAACTGAACGTTGAACAGAAAAAGCAGGCTTTTTTCGTCTATAAGCTTCAAGAGCTAGGCGTCGTGTCCGTCCAGTACAAGAACAGAAGCATTAACGGTTATTTTTTAGGCAAACCCACTACCTCTCCCAAAACAGACATGGATTTCACTAAAGGAGTCAAACTTTGAAAATTACACAAAACTACGTGCGCCGTTTGTGTATTTTTTTCTTCGTTATTTTCTGTAGTGTATTAGACCAGCTTGTTCAAGACCTTGTTCGAGGTCTTACAAACAACCGTAGTTTTTCACGTAATATTCATTTTATACTAGTACACATAAATTATACAAGAATATCTCTAAGTAGTAGAAGCACACTCTGAGACGGTTATAATAAAAAAAAAGGTATAAAATTTAGTAATAACAACATTAATAGAACCAAATAATTTCCTTAGTGGGAAACTGACGTTAATCTAGCGAGACTGTAGACTAGTAGGAAACTTGAAAGTATACTTATTCAGGTCAAAGGATGTTTTTGCAACCTCTTGCAATTATAACAATGCAAGGGCAGCTAATCCAATGAGTCCGAGAGACATACCTTTGGCTGCAGCGTTATCACCAGAAGAAGTTTCGTCATCTTCTTCGGCAGTTGACACAGAATCGGAGGTTGAGATCTCAGCAATTGATGAGGAGGAAACACTGGCGATACTGGAAGTGGAGTTGAAGGAGCTGGAAGTAGCCACATCGGAGGTGGAGTTGAAGAAACTAGAAGATTCAACAGTGGAAGATACTTCGGCAGACGAAGAATTGAAGGCTGAAGCCACGGCAATGACACCCTTGAAACCGTCCAAGCTTGGTTCAGCGGAGGAGGTAATGGCAGCTTCAACAGAGGCCACAGAAGCGGCAGAAGCTGCTGAAGCCACAGAAGCTGCTGAAAGACTAGATAAGTAGGCAGCTTCGGCAGCTTCAGAAGCTGAAGCCAAGGAAGCCAAGTATTCAGCGTGCTCCACAGAAGCTGCAGAAGCTGAAGACACAGAAGCCAAGTAAGCAGCGGCAGCAGCTGCAGAAGCAGACGATACTGATGCTACAGAAGCAACTGAAGCTTCAGAAGCAGCAGAAGCCGAAGCAGCTTCCGCCACAGATTCAGATTGTTCAGGAGTCAACAATGTCTTGGTAATGGTGATAGTGGAAATCACAGTGGTGTCTTGGTCAGCTTTGACCAAACCCAATAACACTAATGGTAATAAAGATTTGACTAACATTTTCAGATTTTCAGATTTTCAGTTTTCAACTTTCAATTTCTTAACGATTGTAGGGAATGCTTGTGGCACTAGTAAAGGAAAGACTAAGGGTTAGGAAAAGATTATCGGACGATAAAACCAAACGTAAAGATACTGTTGAAAAGAATAAAGTAATGAAATTAAACAAAACAAACTGTGGGAAATGTTGTAGTTTTATTACGGAAACCGAGCGAAGTAAACACAAAAAAAAAACATTTTGTGTCACTGAAAATCGCTTGAGTTGAAGATCCAACTTGGGGGAACAATGTTTCCGGATTGGATCCCGTAATGATTTTTAGCCCAAGTTAGTTAGCGATTTCTTAGTTTGTTTACTCAAACTTTTACCGATTGTCCGCACTCGGTTAAATTGTAAACATGACATTCCACGTACATTTCCTTTTTCTGATATATGCTCACTGGTTTGGGAAACGCCTCTTCTGCTTTTGGAAGCGTTAAAAAATGTCCGGTATCTTGTCATGGTTGTATGCACACCATTATTCTTCAAATTAGTCGGAAGACTTTGTTCCCAAAACAATCACCTATAATCACGATTTGTCGTTCGATTGTGTTCGTGGTGTTTAAATGTGTTGCTATTTCTATAATAGTACAAATCAACTGTCAAGCTGATGTGTTCTCATCACAATAGCATTGTCCAACTCATTAACTCAAATAGGCTTTTATGAATACTCAAGTGTATCGGTAGGTGCATGTGCAATTCCGGACTTATGACGGAATTTTGGTTTTGTCCTTTGGTTCTCGGCTATTTAAACGGCAATGAGCTTAGGAGCTGTGAGGCTCTTGACGGAAAGCCGTACTGTTGAAACCAATGATGGAGACTTGTTGCCACAAATGCATCAAACGATATATCTGTACAGGAATAAGCATCTGCACATTCAGATTTGTGGATCTGGGCCCTCTTGTAGACTGTATTTGTCCTAAATCGTCAATCGTAGGTTGAATTGGTGATCGCTTCACGATTAATCAATTTAACCTAAAAGGGATAAACTGTTGAAAACTCGATTACATGAATAATCATTTTTCCCCTTAATGGTGTAAGCCTTACCGTTTATGATTGTCCCTCTTTGTGGTGTGATTACTCTGTTTTGATTGCATTTACACAGTTGTTGACAATTTGGTAAATTTTGGTTTTTTACAACATTGGCCCACCTTGGCCCACCTTGGCTCCACATAATCACATACTCTGAACCTTGATATCTCTTTCCTGGGGAAGGTTATTGTAGAGAATGGTAAACTAGCTAAAAGAAGTTTGTGTTGAATATTGAATTGAAACATTCAAGGGGTACACTCAACATGAAACCTCAGTGATTACCTGATCTGAAACGTATAGTTTTTGGAACACAGAAGTCATCAGACTGTGTCTGTATGAGCTTCTTTGCCCTATACCTTCTAACCATGGTTAGAAACGACTGAAAAGGGGTTGTTTACAGCGTCTCTTTCTGCTTTCTACCTGTAACTTTTGTCTCGCTTTTGTCTCTCTTTTGCACCCATTTGATCACCACGCTAATTTCCCCAAGTACTCCTCTTTTGTGAACAAGCCAACCACAAATACCTAACTATCAACTCACCCTCATCTGTCACATCCCACCACATCCTTACACCACACCAGACCCATTACCTGCAACGTCCTCTGTCGACTAACCATCGCACGACTTTTGATCCTCATATCTCAAACTCACTGAAAAATTTTTCAACCATAATGAGACTCATACGTAATTATTCGATAAAATCGTTACCGTTTGAGGCCAAACCCGTCAACAAGTACAATGCAGTGAAATCTGCGTACAATTTCAAACCTAGAACCCCAACGCAGGGTCTCATTTATAATCCTCCAGCATCCATGGCATCTGTTACTCAAACACCAAATGCATTCTTACCATCCAAAGATCCTCGTAAAAACTTGGGTATCCTCAAAACTTACACAAATGAAGAAATAGAAGATATGCCTGTGATACATGGAACCACAAAGACGTATTCCGTGGATGACAAAACCGCTTTGGAAATCTTGGATTTGAGAACTAAAGACCCTAAACATTGGACCATCTCTAAATTGTGCAACAAATACAATGTGAGTCCATTTTTCATCATGAGCATAACTAAAGACTACAAGCCCAAATCAAAACCTTCTGTTTACACTAAAAACCAATTGGAACAGAATAAAAGAGTGGCTATGTGGTTAAGGAACGAATTTTAATCACATCACTTGACTTGTCAATAGATCTTGTAAATATACAATTACTGCTACATTATAAGCTTATATTACAAATATGATACATCAGCTCGGGTTTGAGCTTGGTCAGTTTTCGTTCCCTAACTCTCTCATGACGAGTTCTTCTAGATCTTCGAGATTCAGGTGAATGTTCTCTTTGAAGTTGAGGGTGCTCTCGAGGATGATGAGTACTTTGTTGTGAAGGGAATTTCTTTCCTTATGCAATTGGTTTTTCAAGTTCTCTGCTTCCATCATTACATCGTTGTACAGGTGGAGCACGAGGACATATTCGGAGTTAGAATCCACTTTCATGGAGTTGATCTCTCGCGTGAGCTTTTCGATCTTCGTCGCATATGTGGTGGATTGGTCTGATGTGCTACCGTATAATTGGTTGTAGTTGACCTTGTTGATTGATAAAGTGGAAGCCAAACTTTCAAGCTCTTCCCGTTGTTCCACGATTGTTTCATTTATCAAATCAATTTGTTCTTGGAGTTTAATTTTGGAGTCCTCAATCTCGTGTATCTTACCATTGATATTGTTTTTGAGCTTAATTAGCTCTAATTTCTCTTGTTTTAAGTTCTTTGATTCCCGTAAGATTTCTCCTTGACTAAAGCTCTTAGATAAATCCCAAATTGTGTCGTTCAACTTGATCTCAAAGTTATGAGAATTCACGTTGTCGTGGTTCTTGAATTGGATCTTGTAGATGAGGTTGTTGTAGTGACGAACGAAGTTGTCAAGACTTTCATATCGACTTCGTAAGTCTATTTGTTTGACCTGTAATTGCTGACTGATTTCTTCGAGCTTATCGTTGTTCAAGTCGATCTTCTTTGTTAAATCGTTTCTTTCGTTATTCAACTTGTTTACAGTTTCGATGTCTAACCCTTTAGCTTTGAGATTATTTTCTAAACTTACTATCTCTTGCTTCAACACGTCCGATGATTTCCTATAGTTGTCGATTTCGCTTTGGATCTCATCCAACATCCTATACCAGTCGTTCTTCTTTACTTCCATAGTCTCAATGTATGCTTTAAACTTGATGAGATCATTCTCCAAAGCCTTAGATTTCTTAACTTGGTTTTCATAAGCACGAAACTCTTTATCCAACTCATCAAACGTTGCCATAAGCTTCGTATTTTCACCTTTCTCCTTTTCTATCTCCGTGGCAATGCTGGCCCTAATTTCTTCACAAGATGTTCTAAACTCTTCGAGTAGCTTTTCATCGTCCGAGCTGGAGTTATTTAAGAAGGATCCTCGTATGTAGTTTTCGTGTATCTCATTCAATCTGTCATCAAAACTCTTATTCTCAAGCTCTATCAAATCAATATCTGTAACCTGCAAATTAAGCTTCACCATCCAATACAACATAGCTAAGAATGTTGGCCAATACGTCCCTCCCACAGCGCTGATTTGACTCCTGTTTATGCCATCCAAGTAAGGGTAGTTCAACAACTTCAAAATAGTGAAAACTTCGGTTTCTATCGATTTGGTGAACTTGTAAAATGGATCAAGCTTATTATATAAGAATTGAAATATCAATATGAAGTCTTTCTGAGTCGGTTGTTTCAAAGTCTTTGTGCTGAGTGGATGATTCATTTCGATTTCAAACTTATTCAATCGTAAAAATTCATAGATTTCTCCCTGTATAAGATTCTGATACTGTCTGTCCTTTATAGGACGGGAATCAGTGTTCTGTGTAGGAGTAGCTGCCGCGTTATTAAACACAGACTGCTGCGTATACGCTTCATCTTTTGTAACTTGAGAACTTACAGGACCTTGTGAGCCTTGTGACGAGTATAACGAGGTCTTTCGACGCTGATTGGACCCAGGCGTCGACAAGAAGGATCTTCTCTTTATTGACGACGGAATTGAACTCACACTCAAATTATCAAGAAAGTTATTTGTGGTTCTCAAATTGGCATTTGTTCCCATCAAAGACAGTCTAGTAGCACTGGCCATACTCAACCTTTTACCGTTACTCTTTCGCAATAACGACGAGGGCACAGGTAGAATACCGTTGGTGCTATTCATTTCTGTGACAAGAGATAATGTACAAGGATTAATTGGGAGTTTGACACCAGAAACGAATCAGTTTAAAACTTTTGTTTACAAATTGATCCTTTTACACTTTGCGACAAACCATTTTTGGTGAGGGAAACGTCGTGTCTTTACCGATGCCGACTTGAACTTACCGCTGGCTTTCAGGCGGCGCTCCGTGCGGTGGGTGGCGCGCGCCACAGGGTCTATAAAACACAAAACAGAATACCTGCAAAATGCAAATGACCACAAAATCATAGGTACAAGTAAACGGCGGCAGTCATTTGATATCCACAAATAGCCGTCTGTAGCACAAAATCATGAAAAACAATACTATGTGCACAGCATACCGACCCCTTGTTAGCCTCTCATCTCGCCCCTGTATCCCTTGTAACATACATTCGCGCTCACTCAAAAACAAAAGTTTTCTACCTATCAAATATAATAACATCACAAAAACTCATACATTTTGAGACCAACCCAACACTTATCGGGGTACAAAGCAAATAATCAAGTTCCCTTTGCAACCAACTTTGTTTGTGTAAATTTAAACGGCTCAAAACGGTGGAATATCGCCGATTGTATCGCACCCAACATAACCTGAAATAGCATACAATAATTTGGGACCCAGCATATCCCAACACACACCATTCAACATCCAATAAATCAACAGTCCTTACTGAATATTACGACCTGCCAAATGACCGAAAGACCGACCACTCCAATATCCACCCCAAAGATTCCTGTCAAAGAGCCAACCACTCCTCCTAGTGAGAGGAAGAACCGGTTGTCCAGTTTCCTTACCACTCCCGACCAGTCACTCGACCACTTGCCATACTCACCAACACTCAAACGAACGAATGAAGCATCAAAATTGTCCAGTCATAACGTGCAAAGTCCGTATCATGTAGGACAGTCTATTTTAAAGACACCTAGACACGGAGGGTACGAAAGCGATGAAGAGAATAGTAGGTCAAAAGTACAGAAGACACCTACTTATTTCTCACCAGGGCGGAAATTATTTGAACATGACAATAAAGAGCGTGAAGAGTTGAGCGAAATAACGTCGCAGCTTAAGGGAAGATTAAGTAATGCTATTGGAAAGCTCCAGAAACAACAAAAGATAAAAGACTCGTATAAGTTTAATTTCACAGAGCTCAACTTTAGCACAGAAACTTCCCCTACCAAGAAATTGAAGTCGTCATTACAGAAAGATTTAAGCAAACCAGATATATCCAAACAACAAGACTTAAGCAGAGCCAATTATAATCTCCAAAGCTTGACACATGACTCCAAAGATACTTTGCGGAATTCTCCGTTCGTAGAGAAAGAGAGAGTTATTGACCTTCCAATTACAGATGAAGATAGTAGTGCACATAGTGCGTTGATGGCTACGTTATCCAGACAACATTCTAAACAGAATCTCCAAGACAAAAAGCCTAAAACCCTTCGACCACTTTCGTTGGATAGCTATAAATTACCACCATTGAACATTGAAAACCCCAAGAACTTCAAGTTCGGCGCAGGGTCAAAGAAGAAAGATACAGAACAAGATGCAGTTTACTCATTGATGTCATTATCATCACCACAATCCAACAAATTTTCACATTCAAGAACTCAGAGTTTGAACAATAACTCCAGTAACAATTCACCAGCGTCTAGAAAGTCGTCAGTGGTACTTCCGTTGCCCAGTCCTATTCACACAAGGACTTTCTCAGGTTCACGGGACTTTCCACTAATAGCACCCAATTCTCCGGCAAAACTTCCCCAGTTATCACCCCATTCCCCAATATCACAACTTCCACCAATATCTGGAATATTGGGTAGGAACGATGATGATGCCACTGACATTGAAGACACTGATGACGAAACTGTAAATTAATGTAGAATACAAATATGAACTTTTCACAAATGTATAAGTAACCACAAAAACCACAAACACAGAACCACAAAAACAAAACCCCAATCACAAACCCACAAAAACAAAACCCCAAACCCATCAGACCCTTTAAATCTATCCAATAACACAAGTGCCAATTGCATTACATTTCCACCGGGCTTTACACGCCGAAATCGGAGTTTTCGAGGAATCGCACCAGTTTTTACCACAGTGAGTAAAAAAAAGCGATGACAAATCCTAAATTTTTATATATAACTGGCACAAGAACCAAATCACAAACCACAAAAAATGGAGTCGTTGCTTTTGTTGTTCCACCCAACAGTGGTTACAGATGAGCAACTCATAAAGACCACAAAAGCTCAGTTCGCACAATATTCCATTACACAGCATGTTATCGATCGTTTTGCTTCAGTTGTGGAGACTGGAAAGTTCAACAAGATCCACTATTTAAATCCTAATACCGGTGAAGATGAACGTCATATACCAGAGGTGGTGATCAAGAAGTTTGTGGAATGCTTAGAAGACGGCGGACAAGTCTCTGGAGATTTGCCACAAGACCAGACAGTAGACGTGTTGATGAACGGTTTAATAATCGAAAATGGGAACTGGGTAAAGCCTAAAGCTGTTGCCAAGGTGATGAGTCTCAAAGAGAGAAAGATCGGAAGTGGAACAAAACTTGGCGGATTAAAATTCAAAAAAGCCGAAGCCGACGGTACAAACGATATTCACGAAACCACAAAAGACCTAACCAAAGAAGCCAAGCTCAAGGAATTAGATGGAGAGAGTAACAAAAGAAAGCTCGGAGCCAAACTCACATACTTCAGTGACACCGAATCAGACGATGAGTTCATTGATGAAAATGATCTTATCGATGAGAAAGAATACAGTTTGATAACCCCTAGAAAATGTGAAACCACAGGAACCAAAAGAAGAAAAGCTTGTAAAGATTGTACATGTGGACTCAAGGAAGAGGAAGAAATGGAACTCGCTAACCAGCAATTACTTCAAAATTCCATTTTGTCTAATTTGGTCAAATCAGCTAATGAAGAGGCTATCAGGATTGAAGAGAAGTTGAAAACCGCTCAGAAAGTGAAATTTCAGACGGGAGACCTCTCAGAAATAGATTTCACAATCAAAGGTAAAACTGGAGGGTGTAATTCATGTTCATTAGGGGACGCTTTTAGGTGTGACGGGTGCCCCTTCTTGGGACTTCCACCTTTCAAACCAGGGGAGGCTATCACCCTTGATAACTTTGGGGAGGATATATAGATATTTATTTGGGTAGGTATACTAAACGGATCATAACCTAGCGAAAGTCACTCATGTTTAACCTTATAGCTTATCAGTTTCTATCACTGATAACTACAATGCAAGCCGCAGACATGTATTGTTCATGTCCTGATAGAAAAGGCTAATTAAAGTTTGAAGGTTTTACCAATGTAATTTCAAAACACTCGGCTTGGAGTTAACACAAGATTGACGGCCGGTGCAACGAGGAGTAGGGTCATGCAACACCACAAATTGACATATCTCCACAAATGTGCTTGGCTGCAACTCACACAAATTCAGCCTATCGCAGAACATTGCAAAATCGAAGGTTCCTGCACCATTTGAACAAAACCATAATTTGTTATCATGTCGGATAATAGTCGGATGTACCACACACAGCATCACATTGCTTCAGATGACGTTGGTAACATTCACAAGCCAACACTAAAATAGTTTAAACTCACAGGTTCATGTATTGATTGATCCGGAGACGAAAAGCTTAATAAAGTAACGGTGACTCGGCTTCGGCCACGCCACGGGCTACCACAAAGGTTGAAAGTTACAAGAGGAGCCACAAAAGTGATAAGAGAAAGGAGTGTTGGATGTGCCAAGTGAATTGCGCAAGACGAGAGGTATTGAGGTAGCCGGGGATACCGTCTGATTACCTGGACAGCACGGGGCGATGAAAGCGAAGGGTTTGTAGAAAAAAAGAGGAAAATGTGGTTTTGTGATTCTGTGATTTTGTGGTTTCAATTTGCGTTTGAGGTCGAGTTAGTGTTACGATCTCTTGGACCGCAGAGGCTGCTTTTAGGTTAAGGATTATCCAGGTGACTCGTCAGTGGACAATAAGTAATAGCATGTGGTGCTTGA
This sequence comes from Yamadazyma dushanensis, assembly GCA_030571835.1. Taxonomy (NCBI): domain Eukaryota; kingdom Fungi; phylum Ascomycota; class Pichiomycetes; order Serinales; family Debaryomycetaceae; genus Yamadazyma; species Yamadazyma dushanensis. The sequence continues at coordinate 608,205 of JAJLYZ010000002.1, read as the reverse complement.
GTTGTTTATTGATAAGGCTGTTGAGGTACTGACGAACGGCACTGGACCTGGAAAACAGGTACAAATAGGCACCAATAGGTACAGAAACGCACGGTGGTCTGTCGTTATCAGTTTTCCGGTTAATTTCATCTATTGTTTTTTTTTAAATTCGAATCCACCAATGCGGTTAATGCAAGATGAACAATTTAAAAAAAGTCGATACCGTCATTACCGTATTAGGTTGAGGTCCTGGGTATGGTATCTCCTGCATATAGCTTTTATTTTTTCTTATTTGAGGAGGTTTTTTTTATTTTTCCAGATGAAATTATTGTTGCAAGTCTTGACAGTAGTGTCAAGCATGAAGGGCTGAATAACGTGAGATCTTTGCACTAAAGTCAATGACAAAGGCAATGGCAATTGTATAGACAGAGCCAACAATACACAAACACAAACTCAAAAGTCTTCTATATTACCTACTATACAAACCGTACTATACATTAACCCTGATAATCAAACCCATAATTTCCTGCCAAATTACTATTCACTGGGGTTGGCAAGGGATTGAACCTAGGCTGTTCGAATCCAATGGCAAATTGTGGGTTTTGTTGAGGTTGGGAAGTTGGTGCCTGTTGAGTCTGTCCCTGCACCGGCTGATGATGGTAGTGATGGTCATAAGGTACCGGCACTTGAGATAAAGGACTCAATTTTTCTTGTGTAGGCACATAATCGTTATTGTATTGGAATTGAAAGTTGGTTTGGATTGGGTTTGGAGGTACGTAAACCATGTTGTTGTAAGGTTGTTGTAAGCTGACGTTTGAAGCTTGAGGAGTGGTTTGGTAATTCTGGTTGGCGAACTGTTGTTGTGGCTGTTGACCACCTGCTTGCAGAGACAAGTAAGGCTGTTGTGGTTGTTGTTGGAAAAGGTAATATTGGTCCTGTTGCATTTGTAACAACTGATGATTGTGTAATTGAATCTGTTGTTGTCTCAAATTCTTCTGCTTGCAGAAGTCACAGAACTTCCCTTTACCATTTCTTCTTGGTGTGTATCTGTAGCCAGGATACTTTTTAGCATGATTGGTTTTCTCTTCTTCAGCCAACTTGTTCCAATGTTCTCTTTCATCATTGGAAAGAGCCCTCCACCTTCTGCCCAATTCTCTAGACACTTCAGGATTGGTTCTGATAACAGATCCTTCATCCAACACACTTTGGTGGTATTTTTGTCTGAAAAGAATAAAAGCATTTCTAGGTCTTGGGATTCTGTTGGCATTACTCTTGCAAGTACATTTAGCATCTGCACCAAAGTAACCAGAAGATGAACCCGAGAATGAAGAAGCAGGTGTAGTATTGGTGCTGGAAGGTTGACTTCCATGATTACTGAAGATATCAGTATTATCCGTGTGGCTGACAGACCCATGCATTGATTGACCACTAATTGAACCAGCATTGGTGGTGGGAGCAGCAGAAACAGAAGCAGCACTATTGGATTGGTTGGAGTTCATGATTGAAGATAATGATGGTAAACTATGTCTTTCCTCAGGATTGTAATAGATGGCAGTTGACATTTAAATGGGAAAGATGAGGAACTGAATTTAATGGGATGGGTTAGCGATACAAATGGAAGAATTAAATGAAGAGAGACACAGCTTGAGTTAGAAGATGATGAACAATTTCTATAAAGGTGAAATAAATGGAGATTCCTGTCTTTAAATAATTATCGGTACTGGGTTCAAGTGGGAGTAGATTTAATAAAATAAAAAAAACTCACTTGAGAGGTTTTTTTTAATATAATTTTTTAGAAATTAAACCTTATTAAAAAAAAAATAAAGTGCACAGTCAATTGAATTGCGCAACGCCAATATTCCTCGGTACACGACCCCGCTGATAAATCAATTTTTTTTTTATTTGTTTTTTGGTGAGTAAAAGAAATTATGCTTCGCACTATTTCAATATCACTGAAACGAACTCCGTGGTATCGGGACTTAGCAATTGGCTCGGATACAGATTATCAAAGATGAAACTGAAACAATTTCTTCTGAAGACTTGTGCTAGATGATCCCTTGCCATGGGACAATAAAAAAAGCCCTCTTAGCGAACCATCCGCGAAAATCTGCACCGAATTGCGCCACTTGCTCAACCCACAAAGACCGCTGCTGCAACGGCTGCAGGCGTCCACCTGCTTGTACGCGACCGCATGCGGCGGCATCCTTCTATCGTCCAGCGGTAACTGGGAGCCTTTGGTGCTAGAGATTACGTCGCCGCTGCAGGACGATCGTCCATCCCCTCCCTTAGTGGTACGGACTTACAGGCAAGGTCTGCACTAACTCCCGTTAACACAGGTACTAACTGCATATGTGCACACATTATATCCGATAAATCACATAGCTGATAAGCTTTATGTGATGACTGACCTTGCCATTCAGGGATTCGGAATGTATAGAGTTAACAAACGATAGGTATGTGGCCCCTGACGAGCTTGTGACGTCTATCCAAATCGTTACAGCAGCAAAACACCCACTGTAACATGGACAGCTAATCACTTGCGGAGATAATTGTCAAGCGGTACCCACAACAATAGGAGTGGTCGTGCGCCAACCCATGTAAGGTACGGGAATAATAGTGTTTAATTCAGTTTATGGCCAAGTTCCCTTAAATATTTTCTTTTAAGTCGCACAATTATAATTATCCTACAGGTTCAACCCGCACCTAATGGAGTTAACATGGCCGAATTTGGGGTGGTGGGTTACTAATGCAGTTACTCAAGAAAGGCAGTCAAGAAGTTTCGTAAACATCTCCAACCTGTATTCCTTTTTCCAGTAGTTGGCCACGACGACCCCTAAACTGGATATACGTTTATTGTCAACAAGTACTCGTCCTGCGTTCCTGACATGAATAATAGGGATTTAAAATTGAAACTGCTAGATCCTTATTTCCTTTTACAGTATTCCTGTAGCAACGGTGGGCAGCGGATGTTTATTGAAAAGCTGTAATCGCCCGGTCAACTCCAAGGGATACAGCCCGCCATGTGGGACAGGGTGTACCTTTTTAAATCTTCGGATATAAACTGGTGACATCAACATTTACCTTAGGTACAAGATCCGGATCTCACATAAAAAATAAATTAGAGAGCAGAGCATAGAGAATGGAATATCGCAATAGGCTCATCAAAAGAATCTAAATTCCCAATATTGGCGACTATTTAATTATTTAGGTTTTAGTCGCAGAAATCTGAATCTGAGATTCCTGAACTAAAATAGTAAAATTCCCAATTAGGTAATGTTTGCTCGTCTAAACTTACACACACCTGTAGGTAAGATCTTCCGACTATGGAATTCATCCTTTTTGGTTACGGTCCCTGAACCACGCCCTCTGGAATCTTTTTTAATAAAAAATACTCCTTAATGGACACCTCTCCCGTTACAAGTATTTTCCTAAACGGTCTCCTCATCAACAAGCCCATCCGAAGCTATAACTTACGTGTCATCATTGCCTAAGTCATCGTTAATCAAATGGGTTCCCAATTAAGTTAAAAAAAATCCTCTTTCGTGTCAATCCACGGAATTCATATCGTGTAACACAAGCATAATCACTCTCATCTTTTCCCCAATCAGGAGGTCCAAACAATCTCAAACGGGACATCAACCCAGTGTTCGAGTGCAACCATCACAATAGACTTTTAGCAGCCTTTTGTCTCCTGGTTACTTTTTTTTTCCACGTTTGCATGGTTTCCGTAAACGGAGAAAATAAAGGGGACAATAGGAAAAACAATACCCATTTCAACCACAAGCAACCTAAATAAATTATTGTTGGTTACTAACCATGACACGCTGATATTCATTTGTTCTTTGTTATGCACAAAATTCCACATACAACAAAGCAGGAGTACAGAGAACCCTTTCATAACTCGCTCATTCTCGTGAGCTCGTCTAAAATTCTTTAAATTCTTCCCGATTTAATATGTTGGTGAGATTCATTGTTGGCAGTTGTATTTACTTATTTCCTTATTGATTTGTACCTCTTAACTAGGCTATCTTTATTTGTATTACCCAACCACAATTGTGGTGTTCCGTAAACTGATGTATGCTGGCGACGTGTTGCTTTTTCCTAAGCCTGTTTGTACGTTGAACTTCCTTTTGGTCCAGAAGATGTATTCTCTTGTGATGTATCAACTCTCTTGTGACGATGTATTTTCGGGTGCAAAATTTTCCACTTATCTAAACTTCCGCTTATGCTGCCGATATCACTAAAGATTCCTCTAACCATCCGCCTTATGATGACATCACGGCCCAATTGGGAGTCTGCGACTGTTGCATTTCCGCCAGCCAACACGAGCTTTACTGGGTTGTGAACCTTGGTTGATGTATATTGTACAAGTTTGTTCTCATTCAATTCACCATCACAAGCTTGTCCCTTTGTCGTACTTGTGTTTGCATCTGAAGTCTTTGTTGTCGGAATTTTTCAATTAGGGTTCTAGCAGTGATGACAATCTGATTGTTGTGCACAATCTCCTGTAAATATGGGACAATAGACCTGGTTAAAAATATTCAATTATTTTCTCCATCAGTAGATTGTTGCACAGGTCCCTTTATTTTGGGTCGTCGACTTGGTATGGTCAAAGTTAGCCACGGAATGTGTTGGGTTTTCTCCATTGTACTCTTAAAGTTGCGTTGTGTCTAATTCGTACAGATATTGTGCCGGTCTTTGATTCGCTCGTTAAGCTTGTTTAAACTCTTGTTACATTAGTGGTTCACAAAGGCCGTTACCTTCGTTAGTGTTTATTTGTGTCCATTCTGATCTATTCACTCTACTTAATTGGGTCGGTCTTGTGGACTTAGCTGGGAAAAGGGGTCATTTTCCTTACACCCCTGATTGGTAGTAATGACAATTTTAGCTTTCTGTGCTTCTGTCAATTATATGTGATTTCTGCACTTCAAAGTTTGCTGGTCTAGACTTTCGATGTACCTTTTGGGGTCAATGAATTCTTGTGTCATACATCACTACACTTACATGGGTCTATAGTTGCTGCATTTGGAGAACAGAATGCTTGGTGTTTGAATTTGGGGTTTGCATTTGGTGTCTGGGTCTGGTGTAACGGTCTCTTGTATGATGTATATGCGCTCGCTTGAGTTTTTCAATACCTGTAACGATGTCTTTGGAAATAGACATACTTGAAATTTCACAAAACAATCTTCGTGATTTGCTCAATGATCCAACAAGTCCAGAAGATTTGGATTTGTTCTTGAATACCCACTACCGGTTTGAGTCAATCGATTTGCTTTTAAAGGAACTCAACACGCTAAATCTGCAGCTCAATGAAGAATTAATTGAGCTTATAAACGGAAATTTCAACCAGTTTGTGGACTTGAGTTTGAGTCTTAATGGTTCAGATCAGTTGATAGACTCGATTCAGACTCATTTATCCAGTTTCAGTCTTCGGTTGTCGAAATTAGTACACCAATTCAGTGGTATAGACAAGAAGTTCTCTAGTGTGTTACAGTTCCAAAATGACTTGTTGACTATCAAATACAAGATACATATCGTCAAGTTTCTGAACAGCTTGATAAATAACTTGAACACATATATGGTGAAGTTGGGACAAGATCCAAATTTGGATGATTTGAAGGTGATAGTGAGTTTGATCCTAAACATCAATAAACTTACATTTGGTCATAGCTTGATCAACCTTAAGAGGTTCAATAGTTTGTTGTTCGAGGTGAAAGAGGTATTGAACCGATTTGAGGGTGCTGCTGAGGATAAGTTTGAAGTGTTTAAGATGAAGAAAGTGTTAGAGTCCGTGGAGGTATAAACAGCAGAGAATAAGGGCTTGATGGTTGTGAGATGTCATATTTGTGGCTCTGGATGTCTGAGTTTCGAAGTCTATTTGAGTTTGTGTCAGTCAAACGAGAGTAGAGCGATTCACAGACTACTCATTCATGGGAGAGATTAGTTCAATTGAAACCACAAAAGAAGAACAAAATCACTCATCCCGACCTACTACCCTGCAATGTCATCCAAAAACCCTTCCACGCCTCACGCCGCCTCCTATACATGTCCATACATCCTACACTATTGCAACCAAAGCGTGTCCAGACCAATTCCTCGATTCTTCGCACCCAATGATAAAGCGAGAATTTCAAATTTTTTCAAAACTCTTTCAACTAAAAATGTTAGGACAATTCGATATCGGCAAACACGAGTGGGACAACGTGGATAAGAACTCCTTGCCAAAAGATTTAGATGTGGACGAAGTGGGTGCCACATCTGCTCCTTTGTTATCAGCTTCCTACTTTATTGGAGCCAAGTGCAAACCATATAACGACGATTTCTTATTATGCAAAGACGAAAACAATGGAGGATCCATTGAATGTTTAAAGGAAGGTAGAAGAGTCACCAGGTGTGCCATAAGCGTGTTGAACGATTTGAACAAGCACTGTTTCAACCAATTTAAAATGCATTACGAATGTTTAGAACAAAATAACCACAACTTACATGGATGCAGAGCCAGTGAACAAGTATTCAACAAGTGTGTGTTCACCAACATGAAGTTAACCAAGGAAATCCCAGGAGTGAAGGACCAAATTCACTTGAAGGAAAGTCCTGTGTTCAAAACTGATCCAAAAGATAAAAAGATTGTTAAAGAGTTCTTACAAAAGGAATCCAACTAGAGGTTTTGAAACCACAAGATCCTTTAGATTCAAAGCTCCCAATCTGCAGATGCTGGTGTCTCATTCTCCCCCAGATTTCAAGCATATCTCCCCAGATCCTAAGCTTTTCAAGAACCTCATAATCTCATGTACATCTAGAAATGGGACGATTAATGAATTTTCCACTTAGTATTTCAATCTTCATTCATCAATTTCACATTGACACGACCCAGTGCCTTTCCACATCACTGGACAAACACCTTTGGCATACTCTTATAAATAAATATAAAAAAAGATCGACTCTTTACTTAAAACGTCTCGCACTCATCGAAAAAATTTATCAAATCAACAAAAATGTTTGGCAATACTAACAGTGGAGGCATGTTTGGAAACGCCAATTCGACGACACAAAAGCCCGCTGGGTTATTTGGAGGTGCCACAAACACGTCTGCAACTGGAAACACAAACGGAGGTCTCTTTGGCGGTAACAATTCCAATGCGACTGGTGGATTATTTGGAAACAACAACGCCAACAATACGGCGAACACAAACACTTCTGGAGCTTTGTTTGGTGGAAACACGTCCAATACCACCAATACTGGATCTGGAGGTCTTTTTGGAAACACTGGTGGTAACTCAAACACTAATACTGGTGGATTATTTGGTAGTAACACTGCTTCTAACACCAACACGAATACTACGGGTGGACTTTTCAGCAATTCCAATGCTAACACAAACACAAATACCAACACTAGCACAACTGGTGGATTGTTTGGTAACAATGCTGCTAATAAGCCAGCTTCAGGAGGGCTTTTTGGAAGTAATAATACTGCCAACACCAATACTGGTCTTTTAGGATCAAACAACAACGCCAATACCTCGGGAGGATTGTTTGGTAACACAAACACAAATGCATCGGCGGGATCAGGAGGATTATTTGGTAGCAATAATGCAAATACCACGTCTGGTGGATTGTTCAGCAATAATAATACAGCTAAGCCAGCAGGTGGATTATTCAATAACACAAACACCAATACAGCATCTGGTGGATTGTTTGGGAATAATACTGCCACAAGCACCTTGAATGGACAGTCCAATCAAAACCAGAACCAGGCCCAACAAGGACAGAACCTTTTCAACCAACCACAATCAAACTTTAACAATTTCGATGACAAAAAAGCAGTATATGTTCCGTCCATAAACGACCAGTTGATAAAGATAAAAGAGCAATGGGATCCTAATTCTCAAAACTGCAAATTAAAAACCCATTTCTACAACAAGCTCAACGAACAAGAAATCAATATGCTCTTGAACCAACCAAGACCAGCCAACGAATCACCAGACGACTGGAATACAGCAATGTCAGCGAGACCTTCTAATCAATATTACCCAGTCAAAATCACATCATTCAGTGATGTCAGCAATAGAATCGAAACGCAATTAGACCATGTTAAAAAGAGTCGATATCTCCTCAATTTGATCAATGATAACCAGTCAAAATTATCTGCCAACCATGACTTGGACAATACAACCAGAATAAAGAATTGTAAATTAAAACACACTAAGTTGTCCAGGCGATTACTTA